>OY723388.1:30619563-31019829 GCA_963210295.1 Ophion ellenae
CTTGTCAATTTTCAGCATCCTGATCACGTACACGTGCCGGGCATGCCGTTCGATTTTAATTACGCCGTGAAGGAGGACGCTTACGGGAACGATTATTCGCACAATGCGATAAGCGACGGGGACGTCACACGTGGGGAATACAGGGTGCAAATGCCGGACGGCCGTACGCAGGTGGTGCGATACACCGCCGACTGGAAACACGGATTCAGCGCTCAGGTATCTTACGAGGGGACACCGCGTCTCGATCTTCAGCGGCCACCTGGCCAAGGTGGCAACTTCCGTGGATACTGAGACCGACCAAAAATCGTGCTACGAAATAATTGTCGCTATTTCGCAACGCGGTATTATTACGATAATTATTACCTTGTATCATTTATTATTACTATTATTAATATTATTATAAATTTATATATATGTGCACTATGTATAATGTATAATATATATAAAATTCAATGTATGATATTAAATTTAATTAAATGAGAATGCTTCTAGAACAACGGGAAAATACAAACCATCCTTTGACGAGAAAAAAAACGTCCGGTTTCTTTTTCGATGCAAAGTTCGATATTTGGGGATGGGAGAATTATTGAATTTTTTTATCGAGTCAGATCGAGCGGTGCTTCATGAGAAAATTGTCTTTGCGAACTCGCATATTATAAAGTATTGTCCCGAGTTACGATCGTGACAAAATTTCAACTTCTCGAAATTTCATTTTAGAAACAAAGCGGTTGCTTTTTTGCTTTTTTTGCTTTTTTAACTAATTTTAATTTTTAATTAATTTTGCTTTTTTAACTAATTTTGATAATGGTCCTGCGGTATTTTTTTCATTAAAATATATCGAAGCGATTTCTCGTAATATTGAAAGAACCGGGCTGGATCATTTGATAGAGTCGTAGGCGATGCGTGGAAAGTTGAAAACTTTGAAATCAAATATCTCGAGGTAGAGCTTGTTGAAATATCAGTACAATTTTCAAAATTTGTAAAAATTCACGTTTTTTTAGTCAATTTTCAAAACCAGTAATAATTAACGATATGGATGGAAATTAACCTTTAATAAAAAAATTGTTAATTTTTATCGATTTTGGACTAAACTTCAGAAGCTCGGTAAAACATGACAATTTCTCAGTAGATTTTGGAAAATCGGTAAAAATAGACAATTTTTAAGTAAATTTTTAAAATCGGTAAGAATGAATGATGGAGCAAATTTTCAAAACCAGTAAAAATGAACACTTTGGATGAAATTTGACGGATCTGTATTAATTTTAATCTTGGCCTCATTTTCATATTGGATTTAGATTTTATTTTCCATTTTGGATACAATTATTATGTTGAATTTAACTTTGATTTTTTTATTTTGGCCATTATGTTTATTTTGAATTTAATTTGCAATGTATGTCACTTAAAACGATATCAAAATTGGTAGTATAAAGCGTCATTTATAACTAAATATGCTTTACAATAAATATTTAAAAATAACGGTTATTTTCGTTTACTATACATTTTTATAAATTGTGTCGAGAGAGACGCGAGTACTACCTTCAAATTGAGCACTCGCCGTTGTTTGAATTACGAAAAAAGCATTCGCCTCTTCTGTTTCAATATTTTCATCGATGCGATAACGAAAAAAGCTAGCAATTGTGAAAAACTTCTTTAAAAAAGAAACAACAACGGAGTATGAAAATTACAAAATAAATGGCGATTAATCGAACGAGCATGACGAATGTTGACGTCGCGGGAAAAAAACGATAATTAATATAAGTCTCGATGATAGAATGTCTGTCTTAAGATTCTTGAGGTCCTTCATTTTCGATCGAAAGAACAAAAAGTTTATTCGACGTTGTGCAATCGCTATAGACAAAAAACGCAAATCGGAAAAAAATATATCTCCAAGAGAATGAGCACTCGGACCTCGTTGATTCGAAATTCGACATTTAAGTTGTCATTGCGTAAAGTCGTAGTTCCGGACGCTGACCATTTAAAGGGGCAATAATAAAAATAAACAAAAACTGTGGAATAATCATATTTTAATGAATTTGGAAAAAGCGTTGAATCGTCCAAAAACCGTGAAAATGAACGATTTTGGAGTAAATTTAGGATAACCGGTAAAAATTGACGATCGTTTAGTCGATTTCGAAAAATCGGAAAAAATGACGATTTTTAAGTAAATGCTCAAAATTGGTAAGAATTGATGATTTTTTCGTAAATTTTCAAAATCAGCAAAAATTAACGATGTGGATGGATATTAACATTTAATAAAAAAAAAAACTGTTAAATTTTACCGATTTTGGAGTAAACTTCGAAAACCCGGGAAAACATGACAATTTCGCAGTAGATTTTGGAAAATCGGTAAAAATGACGATTTTTGAGTAAATTTTCAGAATCGGTAAGAATGAACAATGTTGGAGTAAATTTTCAAAACGGCGTGAATTTTCAAAATCAGCGAAAATTAACGATATGGATGGAAATTAACATTTAATTTAAAAAAAACTGTTATTTTTTACCGATTTTGGAGTAAACTTCGAAAACCCGGTAAAACATGACAATTTCTCAGTAGATTTTGGAAAATCGGTAAAAATGACGATTTTTGAGTAAATTTTCAGAATCGGTAAGAATGAACGATGTTGGAATACATTTTCAAAATTCGTAAAAATGCTCAATTTGGATAAATTTTGACGGATTTGGATTTAATTTTAATTTTGGCTTTCATTTCCATATTGGATTTAGTTTTTATTTTTCATTTTGGATACAATAACTATGTTAGAAGTAATTTTGTTTTTTCTGTTTTTGGCCATTATTATTCATTTTGAATTTAATTTTGAATCTATATCATTTAAAAATGATATAAAAGACGTAGTTTAAAGCTTTATTTATAACTAAATGTGCTTCACAATAAATATGCACAAATGAAAAGAAAAAATGTTTGAACAATGCTTCGCGCAAAAGGACGGAGCTCTGCCGCTCTCCATCGCATTCGAGAAGCCACCCAAAAGCCATACACGCGAAAAGTTTTCCAACTTGAATAATTAAATTAACGAAACGTGCGAAGCAAAGATTACACGAGAGTTTTGATAACGACGAGACGTGTTGGAATCGCGAGGAATCCGTGCTAAGCGCGAGGCTCTCGGTGGATACGTAAATGCAGTCAGTGTATACGTGTTTCCAGTACCGGAAGGTGTCGTGAATATTACGAGCTCGAGGTCCATGTTACCGCGTGTGGTCGACGAGGGAAAACGACACATTGGTTGGTCACCAAACTACGAAAGACGATAAAGACGACGACGACGACGACTAAACGATTAAAGCCAAGTCTCGAGATTACACTCGTGGGTTCTTAATAGGGTACATACTATTACAATGCAATGCAATGCATGTATATGTATTCATATATGGGACATTTCAGGTAAAAATTTTCGTTCATTTTCTTGTATCATTTCATTGGTGAAAATTAATTATTTGGATAAAATTTATATGAATATGTGTATATATATACGAAGCTTATAGTAATAAAAACGATAGTAGTACAATCTTATAGGAATTTTTAAATGAAATTTAATAAGTTAAACTGATTTATGTATTTATTTGTGTAGCCCCATACACGTGAAATAACTACCTCAACATTTTATATATAAATATATATATTCATATATATGGGACATTTCAGGTAAACATTGTCGTTCATTTTCTTGTATCATTTTATTGGTGAAAATTAACTATTTGGATAAAATTTATCTAAATAAGTGTGTATGTACGAAGTTTATAGTAATAAAAAACGATAGTTATAAAATATCATTGAAATTTTAGAATGAAATTTAATAAGTTCAACTGATTTATGTATTTATTGATGTAGCCCCATACAAGTGAAATCACTACCCCAAAATATTATTCTTTAAATTTTATTGATGGATATAAATTTTCTTTCGGATATAATACCGATTTAGTATATATTACCGGATTAGAGGAATTAAAGGAATTTAACTCATGTTGAATTTACAAAATCCGAGTCCATTTTTTATCACTATAAATTTTAGAAACATTGATCGTAAGATAAATGAAATAGTCTGTACCTATTTTTACGCTTTGCTTTTAACTCAATTAGCAACCTTTAACGAATCATTTTTCATACATCGATTTTCCTCATATCAAGGAAATACCATTTTTCCAGAGCATTCTTGCATCAGAAGGTGACCAAAGTAGTTTTTGAGTCTTGATGTGTTCGACTTTTAGACATCCATCTTAGTTTTTGAGTCTTGATACTTTTGACGAACGTTTATTTGATGCCGAAGGATCTGATTTCATAATCAAATTGATAATCTCTTCTCCACAAACAAATTCACCCTAATATTTCAATTTTCAAATGAATGAGAAGAAAACCCCTATATATGTAGATGCACATTACACATATGCAAAGGCCCTACGTATAATCCCCGGTTGAATTTGCGACTGTTATAATTTCAAAAAGTTTCTTCCTCCGAATTCCCCGTCCCAAACCTTGTCTTTCCTGCCACCTGTTTTCCGAGCACTCCCGAAAAATATATCGAAAAATGCACTCGTGGGTACAGAAAAATATCGCAAATTTATTGTCCTCGCTGCATAATTTTCCCATCATCAGGAAATTCGGATAAGATTTCGATTTTTTTTTCTATTCGCTGCCTCGACTCGGAGATATTTGGATCGTGTTGGGAGGCTGCGTTGTCGCATGTGATCGACCTTTGAAAATACTTGCATCAAGTTTACATACCCGCGTACATATATATATATATATATATATATATATATATATATATATATACATATGTAAATTACGTTTGCTCCGTGCCTCGCGCACTTTCCGCGGTGCACGGGCGTTGCAATTACATATGTATATATTTCTTAAGAGGTGTACCCTTTTTTTACTCCCGCGATTCTAGCGTCTTGAAGAAACAATGGGCTACCTTGAAGTCTAATATATATATATATATATATATATATATATATATATATATATATATATATATATATATATATATATGCGTGTGTGTGTGTGTGTGTGTGTGTGTGTGTGTGTGTAGATAAGTAGGCGTTCGAACGTTTTTTTCACACGTGTATACATACGTACGTATTTAGTTTTATGCGGATGATACGAGGGACGTGTGCGATCTCTTGCATCTCGCGTTTCGATTTTCCCTGTGACGAGATACACGAACGAAAAAAAATGTATATACGCACGGGCGAGAGAATCCTGCAGCCTATTACACAGAGACACGCGAAGTCCTCTCATTTTTTACTATCTTTTTCTTCTGTATTGTTGTTGTTTTTTAAATTGTTTTTTAATGCTTGTCCGTGACGAGCAAACGTGTCGGCCGACAGAGCGCACGTGAACCAATCTCAGCAGAGTACACACATGCAATCGAGTGAGAGAGAGAGAGAGAGAGAGAGAGAGAGAGAGGGCGGGAGGGAGGGAGAGAAAAAAGAGAAGAAGAGAACTCACTTTCACTGCTCCGTGGGAAGAGCAAAGTGAATTCTCTCAGGCCATTACAGGGGTTTTCTATTCCTTCGTTCTGTTAATTCGTAGACGGATGGAGTGGCGGTTGATGGCAATATGGACCAAGCTAAGATGCAGTGGATAATTGCGGTTCTCGCAAGTTTTCGAACGTTCGTGGGGGTTTTTATTTTGATTAATTTTTTCTTGAGACCCGTAAAGGTAGAAAAATAATGCCGAGCCAGTCGACGTACACGTGGCCTGCACGCCAGTGATTACTTTTTGTACTTTTTCGGGATATTGTGGATGGGGCTTTTTATTTTATTTCGGAACTCCGGAGCGGAGATTCATAAAATTTTACTTTGGCAATTCAAACTCCCTTAGAACTAAATTATTGTGAAGATTTTTTTTAAAGATACGGCGTCGAAATTGTTTTTCCGAACATTCATACTTCAACGTCGAAAATGATCCAGTTATTTTTGAAAAATTGAATTCGAACATTTTATTTTTAATAATTATTGTAAATAATTAGTTTCAATATCTCAAATTTGCAAAAGAAAATTAATCAAGATATCTCAAATTTTGAGAAGCAGCGTGAGAAACCTATTGCCGATTGTTGAAACTCCCATAATATCAAAGCCCTTCCAGCGATTTTTCAAAAAAACTTGACATAAAGATACGTTGAACGATACTCGAATTTTCTACAAATAGCGTATTTGACAAAAAATGTGAAGTTACGCAGCTCAAGAAGGAAACATTTTTCCGAATTCCAAAACGCCCAAAAAAATCTGCAGTTTCCTCGACGTTTGCTAAATCAATTTTGTACACACTCCCCTTGTGCTATTGTTTTACATTACATACCTGGCGTACGTTCAGCCAGGTATGTAAAAAAAAGAAAAGTTTTTTTGTGGACGAAAAAAATTCTCACACACGCGTAGATTTGTTGTATATGTCATTTTTTCCACGGTTTAGTACGTTTAAAACCGATTTCCATCAAAAGCTCGAAACGATTCGTGTTTTTTTTTCACGAAACAACGCTGCCCTCGCGAGGACGCAAGGGGTTGACGGGTAATTACATAACGACGAAAAAACAGAATGATACGCGTTCCAAAGCTCGGCTACGTACGGCTCGTGTACGAGCAGATAGTCGGGAAAAAAAATGTCTCCAGCAGTTACACCGCGTGGCAATGCATATTCGTCCCTTTATTCGAGCATTGATAACGTTACATATCAATTTCAATGCGGCAAAACTAAATGTACGTGTACGTATGGGTGCACTCTACGGAATAACGATTTTGCCAATTAGTATTTTCGTTCCTCGTTTATTTCACGTACCTCTCTCTCTCTCTCTGCCTCTCTACCCCTCTGCCCCTCTGCCACTCTACCGCTCTACCTCTCTCTCTCTATCGCTCTACCTCTCTCTCTCTCTCTGCCTCTCTACCCCTCTGCCCCTCTGCCGCTCTACCGCTCTACCTCTCTCTCTATCTCTCTACCTCTCTACCTTTCTACCTCTCTGCCTCTCTACCTCTCTCTCCCTTTCTCTCTCTCTACCTCTACCCCTCTTCCTGTCTGCCGCTCTACGTCTCTACGTCTCTACGTCTCTACGTCTCTACGTCTCTACGTCTCTACGTCTCTACGTCTCTACGTCTCTACGTCTCTACGTCTCTACGTCCTACGTCTCTACGTCTCTACGTCTCTACGTCTCTACGTCTCTACGTCTCTACGACTCTACGTCTCTACGTCTCTACGTCTCTACGTCTCTACGTCTCTACGGCTCTACGTCTCTACGTCTCTACGTCTCTACGTCTCTACGTCTCTACGTCTCTACGTCTCTACGTCTCTACGTCTCTACGTCTCTACGTCTCTACGTCTCTACGTCTCTACGTCTCTACGTCTCTACGTCTCTACGTCTCTACGTCTCTACGTCTCTACGTCTCTACGTCTCTACGTCTCTACGTCTCTACGTCTCTACGTCTCTACGTCTCTACGTCTCTACGTCTCTACGTCTCTACGTCTCTACGTCTCTACGTCTCTACGTCTCTACGTCTCTACGTCTCTACGTCTCTACGTCTCTCTCTCTCTCTCTCTCGCTCTCTCTCTCTCTCTCTCTCTCTCTCTCTCTCTCTCTCTCTCTCTCTCTCTCTCTCTCTCTCTCTCTCTCTCTCTCTCTCTCTCTCTCTCTTTCTCTCTCGTTGACAAACAATCAACCGTCTCCCGGATTGCATCATTCCGAGTGAAACGAACCTCTCGTTCGTCCAATTATATTACATTTTCCCTCGATATCACGTCCGATTCAATTACATCGAAAATGCACTCCGTAGTTTAAATACTCCTGTCGATGGTGGTCGAAATTGCCGCCAACTTGCGATTTATGCACTAAACTGAAGAAAAAACATCCTACTCTATTTAAGTCCGCCATTGGTGAATGCCAACAAATTATTTACTGAGAAAATAGAATATTATATTATTTAAAAAACAATTTCGGAATAATCGAATATCCTTTTATCTCCATATTTCGTTAGCCACCTGTCAACGAATAATCTCGTTGTTTGAATTGATTTTTTTCTCCCATGTACGCATCCTGCGTTGTCCGACACCTCCCGTACACCAGCGCGACCCCTGCTTGAAACAACGAATATGAGAAGTAAATAAAACGGCAACAGGCAAAAAAAAACGGCGATTCCATCGATTTTTTCCTAGTTCGAGTAGTTTTATTTCTCATTTAAGAACGACGAGAGTGGGCAGCGCCGCTTCATCGACTTGGTGGCCACCGGATTTTAGGGACCTGTTTTATTCGTCGGGCGGCGCCCGTGATCCTGGTGACCCCCCCCCCCCCCCTCCCTTCTGCCAGCCCATCTTGATAGCCGTACGATATATAGTTAGACCGAATCTACTGTTGGACATGGTAGATATGGGGCATTTCGTGTCAGCTCGACCGACTTTAAACCAAAATTCTCTTATCTTTATTGCGTCATCCCGTGCAAAAATTGTGGTAAGGATCTCATTGGATTCCCACTTTCTGGTTGGGATCCAATGGGTCATCGCATTGGATCTCTATACTAAAACGTCACGCCTGTACATTGGATTCTAATCCGGATTCGCCATCAGATTCCAATGTACGAATCCAATTTCAATCCTGAAGGATTCCTGAATTATCGTACAGAATCCGACACGATTCGTGATGGAACCCATCGCATTCTGTACGTTGAATTGTCTAAACAAGGTACACTCAGAAAAACGTTTGGTACCGCCAAAAAAAATGGTTTGAATCAACCAAATCCGGCAGTTGCGGGTGGCGAACCATATGAACGATTCAATTGACTGCGAGATTTGGTTGAATTACAAATATATATTTATTTCCGGCAACCAAACTTCTTCTTGATCCAAAAACGCACAGAGTACGTTCAATTCTAATTTCCGTATCCTGAAACCAAACTTTATTTGAACATACTGAACGGTTGGGTCGGTAATCTCTCCCTTAAAAGCATTTTCAAAATATATAGTTCAACAAAAAACATATACAGGAGAATGAAACATGTGTGCATTGAATGAATTGCAGAGCATATTTCAGTCAATACATAATATTTTTGATAAAAGTTCATGTGTAGTCCGTACCACTGAAGATATATTTTAAAAGAAAACCTCCCAACGCTGCTATAGTCGATCCAACTATATGTTGGTTTGCCCTGAATGACGGAGTAGCTTCTGACAACTGATATTATAACATAGTTGAAGCTTCATACAGTAAGTTCAATCAAAATTGGTTTTACACCAATCGAATAAATGGCAGATAGAGCATCAGCTTAATATGAACCAAATAAACATCGAGTCTCTCTAATAAAATTTCGATGTGAGCATATGCAACGTATACATTGAATTGGTAGAAAATCAATTGAATATAAATCATCGAAGAAAGTATTCTCCCTATACGATGAATTATAAATACAAATGGAAGACGAAGACAATAAGGTAAATAGATCCGCTAAATTATGAGACAAGATGATTAGTAATTTTTCAATAATGCCTGTTTATTAAAGTACATATTAAAAAACTGCGATGATACAGAAACAACTTTTATTGATTAATCTACGTCGATGTACGACTTTACGGTGTCAATTGTAAGATAATTTACAAAGCGCTCTGAGAAAATTACATAGTTAAACTTCAAAGCAATCTGCGTGTCGAAAAAAAAAACAAAAGAGAAATCAATTAAAATAATGTGTACAGATAAATAATATTTTTCTTCTGATGTATCGAGAATTTATCTGCAGGCCACATAACAGAAACCATCAGATTTTGTGTGTTCTCGAAGTTGAATTGGCGCAAACAAGTCTTTTTGCTTTACGCAACGCCAGGTCTCAGACTACATCGTGGTTGCGACGAACTATTAGCGGCTTAAACCAAGTGTCCACGTGGTTGAATTTACCGAATTTAATCGATATCTGAAATTACGGGAGAACAATGGCTCGTGCCCGCAAAAAAATCTCAATCACGATTCCCTTAGCAATCCTTCAATACTTATGCACTTGGTGAACACGCAACGTTAAATGAAACTCACCGGCTTCCACTAAATTTACTCTCAACACCCGAGAGACGCCGTACAATGTTTTTCTCGAAGGATAGCACGCAGCGTGACAATAATGGCGGACAAAAAGAAATTACGATCGTACACTTTCCTCGAAATGTAGAAACAAGCGATTGTCCCCAATCTATCAAGATGTCTTCTACTTCGCACATTTTTGTTTTCGATGTAAATCGTCTCACAAAACTTATCACAATGAATATTGTAGTTTTCTACACGCTCACAGGGGAGATGCACGTCAACAGCCAGAAAAGAAGACGTGAACAGCCGGGAGTCGAAAGGGCGATCGTAGCGCTGTTTGTGCATGCATCTGAAACTACACTGATTCGCGATTTCCACTACCCAGTTAACCAAGCGTACCATTAGTACAGCATACCGCAAATGTGGAGTACGCCGTGCCCTACAGTACCGGTAATGTACAGGTACTGTAACGTACGGGTACGGGATAGCAGCGTAGTCGTACCTCCACGGTATCGCTACCGTGGAGTTACACCGTACTGCAGTGCACGGTGGCTCCACGGTGGCTCCACGGTGGCGATACTGTAGCGGTACCGGTAATGTACCAGTACCGGTACGGCGTACTCCACATGAGCGGTACATTTGCGGTACGTGGTTAGCTGGGTAACTAATCGCTCACAGCGATCGAACAGAGCGCGCCCGTGGTCGGATTTGCCAAATAAAGTCGTTATCCAGAAATCGTGCCGGGAAGAAAGTGGTCGATTGCATCCACAAGAACTCAAGTAGCAATAGCAATCAAAAGCTGAAAAATATGCACATCGTAGAAAAAAGAAAACACGGTCTTACCTCGAAGTAACTTTAATTAAATCATTTGTTTCAATTAACTTATTCAGTTGTAGAACCAACCATCATTCGCTTCATGCGTAATAATTAATTCAGTTGGAAAATGTAGTTTATCGGCCAATATAACGACCAAATATAAAGTTCAAACAACACGCGGATCACTTGTATGTACTCCGATGTAGTTAATCCAACCCATTATATGGCCAGGGAGGTATTGCTATTTTTACATGATAATTTGGTTCTTTCAACTAAACTGGTTTTGTCACTTGAATCGAATTGTATTTCAAGCGAGTAAAATTAGGTTGCTTCAAGCAAAATTGTTTCAACTAAATATACATAGTCGGTATTACCAAACGTTTTTCTGAGTGTATATGGGTAATTCTCCCGAAATAATTTTGCATGTAATATGACTTTTTTAATATATGCTATTCAATTACTTTGTACGTTTTTTTTTGTTAATACAACAGATTGGAATATTTTGAAATCTTCCTACTAAACAGATTTGGCATATAAATCGTCTGTATCCTTTTTCTCTGTATTTTGAGTATAAAAATCATTCATCTGAAGTGTAACTATCCGGACTTCACCCACACTAGCTAGTTGAAGAGGTACTGAAAATTCGAAAACATCAGAAAAAAAATATTCCTTTAAACCATTGGACATTTATTTAATTCTTCCCGGAAAAATAAAAATATAATGAGAACAGGTATCTCACAATAAATAACGAAATTTTGTAACCGTTTTTCTCAATCGTTCATTGTGAGAGCTGTAACTCAGTTCATAAATTATGTAACGGATGACGCTAGCTGACCATGCTTGCCAGAGCAGTGCTTTCTACATCTACTTTTCCGAAGAGACTGATTGTGTCATATCATCTTTGTAGCTTACGATTTTTTTCTACAGAGCTTGTGTGTTATGAGGTGGTGTCACGGGCGAGGGAGTCATTCCTCTGGTCATTCTTAACTGTATGATTTTGCAATTAAGGATGCTGTGTCCAAAATTGAAAATGGTAATAACATTTTAAAAATTTGGTAGGTCAATATGTAAAACATTTGAAAGGTTGTGTAAAAATTTCACGACGATTAGGAAGCTGGCTACTGAGAAATTAGAATTCACAAATCACACGCAGCCTTATGGAAACTGAAGTAACTTTGCAATTATTATGAATGAAGTAACTTTGCAAATATTTATGAATGATTGTTTTTTTATTTTAAATATATCAAAAACAGGTGGTATATTCTTGAAAGTTTACACTATAACAATATGCAAAAAAATGATTTTTGAAGTTTCCAAAGAGGGATACCCCTTTAATAAACCAATAAAAACTTTATAGGAAAAGCTTGGCGTCATTCCTATGGCCCAACTATTTCTTTCGATCATGTTGAATCTGTAAAAACTGAGAAATCAGTGTGATCCATAGGGAATTTATATTATATCGGTTAGAACTAAAGTCATATGCAATTTTTTAATGAAAAAATTTAATAAAGGGTGTCTCAAAATGACCTGACATTTTAAATTGCGCGCATCTTTTTTGTGGTGAACATAGAGTACTAATCTTTAATACATGGCATCAGGAAGTATTGAGGTTTAGTCATGAAGAATTACACGATCGAGCAACGCATAGAAATTGTGAAAATTCACTAGAAAAATGGTGAAAATTTTGCAGCGGCGGTTCGAAAAGTCCGCGCATATTTTGGTCATCATAACGCACCATCTCGCAACACTGTGGTGAATTTAAGGGGTCTTCTCACTTAAGACGCTAAAAAAGGCTATTTTCATCATTTTTCTGATACGTTTATGTTATACATATTGATATAAAAGTTGTTACACTCGATGAATACACTTTCGAAATACATTTAAAAAATTATTTATTTATTTAAGTCACTATTTATAGACGAAAATGGTAGTTAAAAAATGTCCTAAAAAAATTGTAAGTTTGCGCTGTTGATGAAATCTCGGAGATGGATCATACGAAACAAAAAAAACAAACATTTTTAGATTCGGTATGTTAATGGCTATAGCACATATCGTACGATTTTTGATATATGCAAAAATAACAAAATGGCGGACATTTTTCGAAAAAACAAAAGAAAACGTGTTTTTTTTCACCCTTCTTGGCAATAAAAATAGTGAATATCAAAATTTTAGAAAATCCTTCACATAGGCTATAGCTATAGTTATAAAGAATATGTGGTTAAAATTTCATAAGGATCGGTTCAGTAGTTTCGAAGATTTTATCAACAAGCCGTCGAAAAACGTTGTTTCGACAAAAACGCGTTTAAAGTTTGTTTCGATTACATAACAACATTAACATAAAAAAAAATGTATTTCGAACATGTATTTATTAAGTGTAACAACTTTTATATCAATATCTATAATATAAAACTATCAAAAAAGTTCATGAAAATAGCCTTTTTTAGCGTCTAAAGTGAGAAGACCCCTTAATCACAAAATTTGGGGTTAGTGGTTCAATTCTGACCGCGAAAAGCAGTGGCCGTCCTCGCACCGGTCGGTCGAATGAAAACATAGTCGCAGTAAGTACGAGTGTTGACCAAATTCCTTCCACCTCGATTCGCCACCGTGCTCAGCAATTGAACATTTCAAGATGATCTGTGCAGCGAACTTTGACGAAAGATCTGCATATGCATGCTTGCAAAATCCAATTGACACAAGAACTGCAGCCAGCAGACGATGCGCAACGCCGTACACTTGGCAATTAGATATTGGAACATCAACGAATCGATGGTGATTTTTCGAAGAAAATCATCTTCAGCGATGTGACGCATTTTCAACTTAGCGGCTACGTAAATAAACAATATGGTCGAATTCGGGGGACCGAAAATCCACAAGTGATTCAACAGCATCCCATGCATCCGTACTTTTTCGCAAATGCTGCTGCAAATGCGATTACCGTCGAAGGTGGTTCGCTATCGTGACATGACAACCAACTTTTTATGGAATGAATTGAACGTCATGGACTTGGAAGACATATTCTTTCAACGAGATGGCGCAACCTGCCATACTGCAGGCGAAACAATGCAGTTATTGCAGACGAAGTTTGATAGTCGTGTTATCTCGCGCCGCGGCGGTGTGAATTGACTTGTGAAAGGAAAAGTATATGCCTATGATCCACAGACCATTCCGGAGCTCGAGAGAGCAATTGGACGCACCGTTAATGAAATTAGTCCACAATTGTGTCAAAATGTTATTGAAAATTTCGCCAAAAGAGTGAACGTTTGCAAACAGGGACGACGCGGCCATTTATCGGATATATAGTTTCACACATAACCCCCATGTTTGTACGTTAATTTAAAATGAAAATAAGGGATCTGCGGATAATAAGGCCTGGCTAAGCGAGATTTCCGATAAAAATTAAAAATATTCAACGTAACCAACGTTTTTCAATAACAATCGAACTTTTATATAAATTATTATAAAATATGAACAAAAAATGGCAACTTCCACCATAAACAAAATCAAAATTAAAAGTTTCTAAAAACCTCGCCAATAGGCCTTATTTTTCTATGGTAGGATATTAAGGCCTACGGCTTTAACGTACTTAAATAATGAATCTGCATGTTATACATTTGGTATGTCCGATCGACAATCATAAAAATGCACAAATTACATTTTAGAAACTCATATAAACTGTACATTCGCACATTTAACAGCCATCAGGGCACTTAAAGTCAGCGGTATCTTCAAGAGACAAACCGATGCGCTACTCATGGTACCACTTTCCGCATTTCGTGCACTGTACCATGTCAGCTGTCCTGTCCTCTTTACAGCCATGCCCGTACCAATTCGCTGGCTTTTATGAACCACGGTTGCCTTTGGTGGTGGAGATCTTTTTATTTGTGTTTCTTATCTTCATTATTTTTATCGAACAGAGCTTTCGTGACCAGAGTTCCTCTGTAATTTATGGCTTTTCGCCTAACCGTAGGTTTTTCTCTGTAACTTTTACTCGTGAGGGCATAAGTTGACGAAATGCCCCTCTGAGCCGACTGAGCGACACATTGTCTTCATCATCGTCCGAACTCGAACTACCGTGAACCATACGGTAAAAGTTTCCCCCAGGCAATAAAAATGGAGATTAATCAATTAGGAACCAAATTCACACCTTATTTACATTTGTAGCATTTTAAAAGTAATGAAAGATCCATCAAAAAACAACCAACCTTGTTACAAGAAGAGAGAGGATAATAAGGCCTATGGTTAAATTTGGTAGACCTTAATACCCGTCGACTACGTCTGTAGAAAAATCAAAATGAGAAATATTTAGACCACGATAGCGCATTCAAATATTTAAGATCATAAAATCATGAAATAATAGAGAGGACAGCAAATTTATATAGCTAAGTGTAATATTATAAGAAATACTTACGATTGACGCGGAACGATTTTTATTATTCGCACCGCGCTTCGGTCCCTCACAATTTATGATGCAACACTGGTCGTGTTCGTTGGATCTCATCATTTTGATACGAACAAGTGCGCATGCTCATAATGTTGCGCAACGCGCTACTGCGCAATGAAACGAGTGATTCGTTTTGCGCATGAATCGTTTCATTGCGCAGTTGCGCGTTGCGCATCATTATGCGCCTGCGCACTTGTACGTATCAATATGATGAGATCCAACGAACACGGCCACTGACGACGGGGACCGGGTTATCGCGCATGCGCAAACTCGTAGCGACATCTTCACGCGTTATGCGTGATTTTCGTTCGTTAGGCCTTATTTGCCGACAGGCCTTGTTACCCGCAGGTACCTTATTTGTACTTTGCAAATAACCAATACGTTTAATTAATTAATAAAAATATCAGGTCACTTTGAGACACCCTTTATATGTACGTAATCAGAGATTAACCTTTTGTGGCTATTAACTGATTCAATTTTTTTGAACAAAATCGCATTTTGATTTGTCAAGCTCTCATTCCCTTCTCGTCTCGTTGTGTATCGTTCTCTCTCTCTCTCCCTCCCTTTCTCCCTCTCCCACTGTCGCTCTACCTCACTCCTAATTAGGGGCCGTCCATTAATCGCGTGAGGCTCAAATAGGGGGGGGGGGGGAAGGGGTTTGGATAACATCACGATTGATCACGCTAGGGGGGGAGGGGTGTTGTGACATATCACGTGTATTTTTTTGTGTAACTGCGTGAACCGGAGAGCACCCACTGTGAGCTATTGAACCGGCAAGTTGTGCCCAGGGGGCTGGCACCTTTTGGAATTTTTGCTACGCAAAATGACCGCATTTTTAGTGTCGTACTCTGCCACTCGCAGCGCTAGTTATACTCTTACAACCTGATGCGTGCGCAGGGGCTATGTATATAATACGGTCGCTGTGTACGCCGTGCGGGCCTCGCGCCTACGCAATAAGAATATTGTAAGATAACTGCTAGCGCGATAGGGAGAGGTAGAACTAAAAAAACGGTCGAAAATAGCAGCATTTGTATACCGGTAGGGAATAGAAGGTTTCAACCCCCTGGTTGTGCCTAAAAAGTAACCTAAACAACAGTTTTTAGTTCTATTTAATTTCGACTGGCCACCTACTTAAAGTGAAGTGCCTACATCTGATTCACAAAAAGCTTGTCCACTTGTTACTGTAGAAAACACGCAAATGAGCCCCTGGTCCTAGGACAATGCCATTTAAATATATTGACAATATAAATTATTTTGCTTTTGACAATCAAATACCGTACTCCCTATTGGTTGTGTCTGACATTTCTTAACACAATAAAATACACGTGATGTAGGCGGGGGGGGGGGGGTGGCTGGAAATCTCACCACATATCACCACGGGGGAGGGGGGCTCAGAAAGTGGCCTAAAAAACCTCATGTGATTAATGGACGACCCCTTATCCCAATTAGTATTATTAGCTTTCTTTATTTGTATTTCGGTTATTTAGAATTATATAGCTGCTATGTCTATATTTCCATAATGATATTACTCATTATGCTATTTTCAATATTATTTGCGTATTATTTTCGTTACGTTCTTTTACTTTATTTTTAGTTATATTTGATTTATATCGCTTTTCTGCTTGTAATTTTATTATGCTCCTGTGCGCATCTATGGTATGCAAATTATCATTTTAAGTTGTATAACTTCTTCCACATTCCAGACGTTTGCTATCTTTTTTCATTTTCTTTCTATTACCTCCATTGTTTTTATTTTTAGACTTAATTTTTCTCCTTAATTGTGCCTTATTGCGGAAGGGTTTATACCTAGGCATATGGTAAGCCATCAATCAATCTCCATCTTCCTTTCTCAGCCCCTTGGTCCTTCATCGTGACCGTTACTCATATGTATACGTGACATTTGGGGCGTGCGAATTGCCAGACCCGCACAGCATTATTCACAATCCAATTGTTCAAATTGTTATCCGGATACTCGTGAATAATTGAAGAAAATTCGTCTCGCTTACTTTTGATATAGTTGTAAAACACATGGAAATTTCCGCTTATACAGCGTCACATAACGAGCGTTTGTTCGTATCGCGTGCTGTTATCCACCGCGATATGTCGACAAACCGCCGAGTTTACACCTTTTATACACAGACACCCGGACGCGGGCGCATACTCAGATAAATGTTTACGGTATGTATATATTTGCTTAGTTAGCTCGTTAATTGGTACACATGCGAATGATCTCGTTCGCTCCTATTCTATCCAAACCCGTCGCCAATTAATGACATAACCCGCGTTACCCCCGTCCAAAACGTGATTTATATTTACAGCACGATCTTCGTATCTGTTTGGTTTTATGAACGTGTGTGAAAGCGCATTCCGGATTAATGCATTTTTCATTGGACCCATTTGCATTCGCATCCGACACGGCTGAACGCACGTAATGTCACGGTAATCCCTTTTGCCCAATCATTCTGCTACTATCTGTATTTACATATTCATATATACGTAAATAAAGTTTTGTATATAGGGTGGTTCGAAAAGTAACGTCCAAAAGAAAAATCTCGGTGCCACGTATCAATATATATCCGAATGACAATTATGTACGTTCTGCGATCTTTTTTACTTTTCCAGAAACAAGGCATTTAAAAAAAAAAGTCTCCTTTGTGTTTGTACATTTTCTACTTGCTTTTTCGACATGAAATGCACTGTTGAGCAATAAATAAATGGCCAACTGAACATTTACCTCAATGCCTTGGATTTTTTAAAACTTTATGAAAAGTTTTGAAAAATAGTTCTGAGAGGATCAGTCACTGCAGTTCGGATGAAAAAAATATACTTATACTAGTCTAAATGACTCTGAATTGCTTTCAAAAACTTCTGAGAGGACAGTACATACACAGAAGAGAAAAGAATAAATACCTATGCTACAGGAAAACTCGATTTTTTTTCAAAGGGGCTAGTCGACTTTGGAGCCACGAAAAATAGGCTATTTCGCGATTTTTATTTTTGAGCAATTTATAAAAGATATGAATATAAAAGTTGTTGGGCTTGATAAATAAAGTCTTGAAATACATTAGAAAAATGTAATTCATTTTTATTCATTTTTAAGTACAAAAACTATAGTTTAACGTAACGCCTCAAAAATAGGTGGGCTGGGTAGCTCCATCACAACTCGGCAGCGGCTTGTCTGAAACAAAAAAATCAAAGCCCATTAGATTCAGTATGACACCAGCTACAAAATGACCCTCGGATATAAATTTTTATCAAAAAATAAAAAACTGGCAGATGAAAAACGAAAAAAAAGTTTTAAAAACGCGGTTTTTCGCAGTTTTCGCCAAAAAAAGAGTAAAAATAAAAATTTTAAGACCATCAAGAGTCAACTTGTTGCGAATCATGTTTACAATATGTGGTTCAAATTTCAAGAGAATCGGTTTATTAGTTTTAGAGATACTATGAAGCTAGATTTTGAAAACGTTGTTTCGAGAAAAAAGCGTTTGAAATTTATACTATGATCGGACGAGCGCGCTATACGCTCAGGTCGACGAAATGAGGTCCTGACGTTCAGGTAAAAAAAAATATTTAGAGAGCCCGGATTTTCATAAAATTTTGATAAATATTTCTGAATGTATGTACTTTCAAAAACAGTTTTAAAAAATCGATTTTACGAAATTTTCAAAGTGCACTGGCCCCTTAAGAGGTTACGTTGGTGTGAAAATTTCACAATATCCATTTTTAAATTTTATTATAGTAGTATTTAACTATAGTAGTAAAATTAGTTACTAATTAGTACTGTAATTATTACCATAGTAGTAGTACTGTAATGAGTACTATAGTAGTCATTATAGTAGTAAGATTTTATTATAGTAGTACAATCAGTCTAGAATAATATTCTCCCAAAGTTTTAAGTTAATCGGAGTAAAAGTCTGGGAGAGAAGAGAGCCTTTGGGAATTCCCCCCGTTGGGAAAGACCGGCCGGGAGCGACGCAGGTGAATCGCATTTTTCTCAAAACCCTATTTTTAAAGTCGGTGGACACGATTTCTCAAAAACAAATGCACCGATCTTATTGAAATTTTGCACACTGCTTCAACATAGCATTGACTAGCGATTGAACGAAGGTTTCTTTTTCGATTACAACCAATTTTACCAGGCTATACGTAGTGCAAATTGTACCAAAAATTGAACTATTTCGTATACAAGTCGTCCAAAAATTCAAATTTCAATTTTTTTTAATCCTTTGTTCAATCACGAGTTATACTTATCTACGAACAGAAAAAAATTGTTTTTTCAAATTTCAGATAAAGCTTTCATGAGTTATCCTAACCACCACGAGGACACTTTTTTGGGGGGTCTCCGGAACCCAGGTCCCACCGGCTGAATTTCCCAAACTTTTTTATGACATTTTTTTAAATATTGTCGAAGTGTTGCTCGTTTATGTGCTTAATATTTTGAATAAAATAATTTATATGTTAGATTTTTTTTAATCGAGAAAATGTTTTTCTTGGTTTCAAAACCCATGTAACCCCTTAATGCTTTGTTTCTCGAAAAGTGTAAACGATCGCAGAACATAGAATGGGGTGATTCGGAGTGATGGGAGGCATCCGATTTTCCTTTTGAACGTCACTTTTTGGACCAAGCTGTATACATATATACACACACACACACACACACACACACACACATATATATATAGGTCGCTCGATACGCATTACGTTCACCAATTTGGCAAAAATGACGAGATAAAGATGCGCGAGTATAAAACAAAAATTACGATATATCGAAATATCGAAACGCGAAAGAGAGGAAAAAGTATGACCTCAAAAATAAAATAAAAATTTGTGCAATTAGTGTGAATTCACGCAAGCACGATCTTCGTAATGTCGTGCTGCAATTAATAATGGGGGGTCCATATGCGGGGTAGATTTACGCACAATATTGGACCATCTTTTTCGTGCTGCTCGATGAGGCTGCCTGTGATTATTTATTAACGATGATAAAAATAAAATACAGGGCTTATCAAGGGGGAAACAGTTTCATTTGGGTGCAAATCATACCTTGGGGCTAAAAATCTGATATCGGAAAATTGCAGTTTTGAGGGTGGATTTTCTGCCGTCAACGTATGGATAACGGGGCGGAAAAATTTGCAGCCGTTTTGTGGTGAAATAACGTTTTTGCAATTGACTTGTTAAACCATAACTCGAAAATATTTTGTCGTTTACACTTTGAATTTTGAAAGTAGATTCTCAAGTAGGTTTTCCTCAGAAGTATGCAGGCATTTTTTTCTTCGAATATTTCTCCGACTCAAAAGTATTTTTGAAGATATTTGTTCCCAAAAATGATTTTTTTTTCTTTCGAACACTTCTCATTTCTGTGAAAAACAATATTTCAAAAATTCTCAATACATATTCATAGAAATTATCATGAGTATTCTGAACATTTTTGGTTTTTCATTAAAAATTACAATTTCCAGCGCTGCTACTTCGTAGGGATTTTCTGAAAATAATTTGAAACCCGTTAATACGTGCACGACAAAGTTCTCCAAATGAATTTTCGATTCACGATTTTTAAGCGCAAAAAAATCTCAAAATTACTCACTTTTGCGAACCTCCGGAGAATTAGTGTCCCTCACAACAAGGTCAATATTGACCTTATCGAATATTTCCTCGTTTGCCTAAGGTCAATAAAGAATGTAATTCAATCAACGGCGTATTCGGTGAGAATAAAAAAATTATTTCCCGTCGCGGAATGCGCGTAGCAGTAATTCGGACTGTGAGCCTTATCCACGATTATGTAACATTAATTTCGTGCCTTTTGTCATGAGTTTCATTGGATCATCGTTCCAAATGAAACGGAACTGCTTCACAATGGAGGAAATTCGAGTTCGATTTGCCATCAATGCACCATATGGAACGCCGAATCAGATGGAATTAATGCATGGCTAGTATTCAGGTCGTAGCAAATAAGCTACACGAAATATCCATTTATTTATTGATTCATTTATTCGTTTGTTTATTTATTCATTTATTTATTTATTTATTTATTCATTTATTTATTTATTCATTTATTTGTATATATTGGCATAAAAATGGTCGAGAATTGTTTAAAATATCAACGGAGGTTTTTCGGCAAACTCTACACCAAAAATGCAGACTTTTGAGGACAAATCGATTCTTCAGCGCTGTTCAGATTCAAAGGGCGAATATATGATTGGCATAATGTAGGTATATATAAACTCAAATAGATAGTGATTAAATGGTAATAGGATAAACCGCGGGACACGAGGGTTTTACGTAAACGGGCAGCCGTTATATATGGCTCAGGACTAATTTTCCACAACCAGAATTTCCCATTCTGTATCTCGTACCCTCCTTTCCCTCTTTTTCGCTTTCCCTCTTTCTCTCTCTCTCTCTCTCTCTCTCTCTCTCTCTCTCTCTCTGTCTCTCTCTGTCTCTCTCTGTCTCTCTCTGTCTCTCCCTGTCTCTCTCTGTCTCTCTCTCTCTCTCTCTCTCTCTCTCTCTCTCTCTCTCTCTCTCTCTCTCTCTCTCTCTCTCTCTCTCTCTCCCTCTCTCTCTCGATCTCTTCTATCTCTGTCTCTCTGTTGGAGTTCATCCGACAATAAAATTGGCGAGAAGCGGTCCGAGAAGAAATTCATTTATCGATTTTCAATCGTCCCTGCTAATCTGCATCCTGAAATGATTACGCGAAAAGGTACATTTACTGCGTGCGTTAATATAGGGTGTCTCAAAATAACCTGACATTTAAATTCATCAAGGGGGTATCCTTCTTTGGAAACTTCGAAAAATCATTTTTTTTTGCATATTGTTATAGTGTAAACTTTCAAGAACATTTTAAGAATAACCGGACCCTGAAATTCTAAAAATTGACGAAGTTACACTTATTTTAGTGGAACAGCGTGCGTCGGGTTTACCGTGACGTGTCGAGTTTGAACGCGATGATCTCGAAACTAAATAGCTTGACACGGCGGGATTGATATATTGAGTAACTTCCACTCTATTGACTTGAATTTGCACAGTTAGCGTTCACACAGTAGGAATTTTTGGTTCACGATCGCATTTTTTAATTGGATGAACCATTTGTTAATAACAATGACTTTGGCTGTTTTTTAAGAGAAAAATGAGGTTTTCTTTGGAGAAGGTGTCATTTTTCATACACTGAGAGAAAAGTGTATAGTATTTACAAGAAACGTGCATGGTAAAAGAGAGTATAGTTGAATTCCTTATAGTTTATTGTCAGCGCAATCATAATATGGTTAACACAACTATAAGTGAAAAGTATACGTAAACGTGCGACTTTGGTGGCGTGCTTGACCATCTATTATCCCCGAAATAACTACTGACTATTGTAAAAATATTAACTGAATTAACTATATCGATATTGTAAAGTCTTGCACAGTAGTTAATAGTTATTTCGGGGATACTAGATAATCAAACGCACTACGAAAACGGCATGATTGGAGAGCCGCTTATAGTTGTGAAAATCATATTATGATTGCGGTTTCAATAAACTATAGGGAATTTAACTATGCCCACTTTTACCATGGGTATTTTTTAATAAATACTATGGACATTTTTCTCAGTTCAAGTTTGTACTATTTATATGGTTAACATTAACACTGGTTGAGTATAAATTGTTACAAGATCTTACGAAAGGGGACTGTACGAACAAAATTATGGTAATCTTATAGTGAAGACGTAAATCATTTGTGGAACGTGTCAATAAAGTAGAGACAGCGGTAGCACGCTATGGCCGATATAGATATATCAGCGCATTAATTCATCAGTTTTTGAAATTCGATATTTCGAAAACTATTGCGTTGCGCCAAAAATCCATTTAAGCAGTGAAATGTATTATCAAGAAGACGATCTGTGCAAAATTCCACCTATATCGGAGGTAACAGCTATTCGGAATTGCAGCTGGAATTACTTTTATCTGTTATGCGAAATTTACGATTAAAATAACATAAGTACCCGGTAGCATAGTGGCAGCGTGCGTAGTATAGAAAGGTAGGTCGTAGGTTTGAATCCATGTTCAGGCGAAATATTTTCTTCGATAGGAATCATTTCAGGAGGTCAGGGAATGACAAATCATGATAAACAATCAGGCAGTACTTTTAATTGAGAATTTTTGAATTTATCGTATATTTATAAATTTAGTAGACATACCATTCAGTATGGTAAAAATCACTATTTTTTGTTAGTGTAATGAAATATGCATTTTATGAAAACCTACTACAGTAGAACCTCGATTATCCCAACCTCGATCATCCGAACCCTCAATTATCCGAACGTTGGCGCGAAAGATGCATTGTTGCTCGCTGCCACCTCCGTGGGCAACAATGAGCAACCCAACGCAACTTCTCCTTCTCAAAGGGCTGCGAGACTTAGCCGCTCAAAAACGCGTTGCAGCCGTTCGTCAATTAAAAATGGACGGTTTTATTTAAAAAAATATTTAAAATAGCATTCGACTTTTTTCAGGTGTTTAAAATACACACATATATATATATATATATTTTTTGAACGTTAATGTATGTCAAATTTTAATATACATGTATGTACTGTTTTTATGTAAAAAGGTGTTTATGATCTCGTCCCAAAGAAACCCACGTTCCGATTATCCGAACTTTTGATTATCTGAACTAGTCTCGGTCCCAATTGGTTCGGATAATCGAGGTTCTACTGTATATTATATAGCATTGTTGGTAATATTACTTAATGTTTTTAAGATTGTTGGTTGCGGTTAACATGTGAGCGTAGTTAACGCAACTGCTAATATATCATAAGCAGTACTATATTTTAGGGAGTAACCATGACTATAAAATATTGTTGTCTTCTCAGGGTAATATTAAATATGGTTGAAATATGGTTGAACTTACCATATACTTCTCCCAGTATATTTTTCGATGGATACGTTTGATATTCGTATGATGAATATCGTTGGATATTTTTGAAGAAAACATTTTTTGTTTTCGTTTCAGATTACATTTGAGCCTGGTAGAGATCCGGCTGTTTCAGGCCTTACCGCTGGAGGACTGCAACGCCAACTATACCAACACGAACACTTTGGAAGATTTTCTTCCGAAAAAATTACATTGTAACAATAAACATGTGTACAACATGATGGGAAAAAATTAATTTATTCCAACCATTGTGTTACTAGAAAAAAATCATCATTCTGACCCTTCAAATTGGGCTTCCAGAGAGGGATGAACCGTTAAGGCGTTACCCCCACTTGTAGCGCAAAAAAAGGCCTTTTTCATGAATTTTTAAAAAGAAAACTACAAAACTTTTTTAATCGATCAATATACCATCTTAAAGAACACATCTTGAAGAACTTTCAGTAATTTTTTTATTGAAAAATATTACATTGTTTAGTGGCAAATGGCCGTCAATGAAATAATGTTTTTATATACACGGTTTGCGGTGACCAACATTGCGGCGAAGTGGATCATCTGAAAAAAAAATGCGGATGGATTTAGTCAAATATAAGTATAAACTAGTCTCTAATCGAAGGATTTTAAAAAATATTCATTTTTCACAAAATGGCGGACAGTCAAAGTTAATGGTTCGATTTCAACGAAAAAAAAAACGGCCGTTTTTTGGCTATAAAACGGCCATTTTTTTCGAAAAAAGAAATCGAACGATTAAAGACTACATTTTTATGTATTAAATAAGCTTGCATAATTTCAAGAAGATCGGTCCATTAGTGTTGGAGTAATCTTGGTCACCGACTTCAGAAATGCCATTTTGAGAAAAACGCGTTTAAAGTTTCTCTTTCAACGCTCTTTCAACGCGGATTCTTCTCTTTCAACGCTCATATCTCAGTCAATTTTGTTCGGATCGACTTGAAATTTTCAGGACATATTCTCAGATACTTATACTTCAAAAAATGCAATAACAAAAAAATCGGTTTTTTCAAAATCGCGAGTGGGGTAACCCCTTTATGAAACATATTACTAGTTTGGAAAATACGAATATTTTCATTTCAATATAAGGTACAAACATGGAGCTTATTTGTGGAACACAATATCCGATAAATGGCCGCCTCGTCCCTGTATGCAAGCGTTCACTCTTTTGACGAAATTTTCACTTACGTTTTCGCATAATTGCGGAGTAATTCAATTAATAGTGCGTCCAATTGCTTCTTTGAGCTCCGGAATGGTCTGTGGATCATTGGCATACACTTTTTCTTTCAGAAAACCCCATAGAAAGAACTCCAATGGCGTAAAATCGCACGGCTTGGTGGCCGTGCATATGTATTTATTGTTCCTTTGAGAATGTATCTACATTAAAAAAAATTATTTTAAATATTTTCATGTAGTTTTTTTTATTTTCTTTCAACACGGTCCGCCGAAAATCGCCTCAATCGGCGCCCGCTCTGGGTGATGTGGTATGCATCTGAAAAAAAAATATATTCTCAATCTGTATGAGTATTCTGAGCACCGTTAGCAGAATTAGTACTTAAAAAATTCTTGTTACAAAATGGCGGCCTGTTAAACTTTGATTAACGATATTTCATACATTTTCGGATATTCGACGAGTTATAAAATGTGGGCAAAATTATTGTTCGACTCAATTCTGCTACCAGTCCTCAAAAAGAGGCTACCGAAGGTATGTGCATAATTTGAGCTCGATCGGTCAATTATTTATCGAGATATCGTGGGCGCCGATTTGAAAAACATAGTTCTGAGATAAACGCGTTCAAAGTTTTGATACCGTTAGATGAGGTTTGCGCGCAGCTTGGTTATAATTTATATTACTCTGCTAATTTTTGAAATATCAATAAACGGTTTTCACGAGCGTATTAAAAATGGCCTAAGGAATAACAAAATGAAAAAAAAAAAAGAAAATCGATTTTCTAAAATTTCTAGACCAGACTACTACCTTAAGTAATAAACGAAAAGTATTGAATGATATTATCGATTTTCAAAGCAGGTGTTTATTATTTTGCAGCGGAAAAAAAATTTAAGGAAAAAAAATTCACTTGTCCGCGCCTGAGAAACTGCGGTGCCATTATTTACTACTGGGACTTTGGACGCGAATATCTCGGCCAATTTTTGTCGCATGGCATTTAAAAAAAAAAAGCGTTTTGCTCGCCATGAGATCTCGTACATGCTCGCCAGGGGAACCCTGATAGTGGTGAGTCACCTGGTTTATATAATTAATGAATAGTTTTTTTTTACTAAAGTCACGATTTTTTACTTCTGAGCACTTTTTGTGAGAAACAATGTAACAAGGCTACAAAAATTAATCATCGTAAGAGGGAAATCCGTATTTTTTGTTGATTTTCTGTTTATTATCTGTACGAGTTATTTCTTTCCTGTGCAAGAACGAGTTGATGGAATAAGTGAAGGAAAAGAAGTAGTCAAGGTGGAACAAAAAAAAACTTGAACCCCGACTTAAGGCTGATTATATCGTGAGCTTCCTAATTGTATAGAGAGAGAAAGAGAGAGGGAGAAAGAGAGAGAGAGAGAGAGAGAGAGAGAGAACTCTCGTACCGCAAAATTTGCTCGGCGCTCTCGTTATAATTCTATACAAGGAGGCGTTTCTCGGCGATGCTCTCCCGACACTCTTCATCCTCCGATATAATTTGATAAGGCGTGCAAGACCAGTGCAGCTTAGTTTTTATCCAATTTTACGCTTCCCTTCGGCCAAGGTAATATCGAATCGAAAAAGAAGAAAAATAAAAAAAAACAACGTCGCACAATATCCACGTTGTAAATTTGTTACGTAAAAAGCGTAGCGCGCCAAGTACGCACTTACCGTGTTCCATAATTTCTCGGCCGACATGTTATGCTACTTATGGTTGATTTTACATCTAGAAAATATATTTGAGACCTTTACTTTTTTTTGTCTACCTTCTCCGTGAGTTATGTACACATTGCCATTGTACGTGCTCGAGAACTTTATGCAAAATTTGTTCACAACAAATTATCTTCTTTTGCTGCATTTGATTTTTATCTCATTTTTTTCGCAATTTTTTTCATCGACTTCTGCAAATGATAATGAATAAAAACCAAGGACAATAAAAATTAAATTTCATAATTTCCTGAAATTGAGAAATTCGATGTCATTATTACCTTTTTTAGTATCGATAACAGGCTTGATGAAAAGTTCAAAACAAAATAACTAATAATAACATTGAATTATCATAAACTTAGTAAAAATCAGTTTTTTAATTAACTGAGTGAATTCAATTATTAGTTTTTATTTATTAATTCATGGATTTAAAATGTTTTTTTTATAAATTGTATAAAATTAAATTAAAAACAAACATTTATTATTGAATATTTAAAAGATATCAAAATTATTATCAATAACATTGAATGAAATACTAAAAACTCGACAGTCCATGACGTAAAAAAGTAGAAAAAATTGTTGTTTGATGCTTCTAATTATTTCACCTGAAATTAACAATATTACTGTCCTAAAAAGGCGTCTTTTATTGCCAATTATAATAGCAAACGAAATTTGAAAACGTACAAACTTAATTTTGTCATTCCCAAATAAAATGAAAATAAAAAAAAGAAAACGCGACAATTCACGCAATTCCAATTGTAATCAAATTTCAAAAATAAATAAAAAGAACGACTGTCTTCGAATAAACCAAAGTAGGTAAATCCGTAAATATTCAGAGCTCGTTTATTTTTTCCCCATACCCAAAGTCCTCCCTTCCGAAGTCTCGTTATTCGGAAGCTTCGAATTATTATCGGCACTCCCGGGGGGTTCACCTTGTATAAGGGCCACTCGTGCCTAGATTGCAAGGTTATTAAATCCCCTGTCAATTTTACCAGCAAATTAGGATAATTGATTTTCTGTTGGCCGAGAATAAAGGGCGATAGAGAAAGACGCGGGGGGGGGGGGGGGTGGAAGCAGAAAGGGAGAGAAGGTGGGATACAAATAGAGAAAACATCAAGGATCAAGGATATAAGTGCGAGGGTTGACCAGCTTTGATACCGGGTTGGCCCTTTGTTGATTCGATTAGCCCTAGGGCGTGTCTGACCGAGGGGGCAACGGATTTTGATATACATTCACATACGCAAAGTCATTCGAAATCTCCGGATGCGGGGGAGAATCCTTGGCAAAACGTTCGAGCGTAATTGAACCCCATGTGCCATACGTATATACGTTCTGTCTCGCCCATGCTGTGAAAGACGTTCGCTGATGGAACAATAAAACTAATCTATTCCAGGCACATTTCCAGATAATCCGTTTTCCCTTATTCCATTATAGGTCCCGATTATAATTTGGCCAATACTCTGTACGCCCATAGCATCGGTCTTGAAGCTGTTTTTAAACGTCATTTTATATGATCGATCGTTTTGATTAGATTTTCAAAGAAAATGCAGGTTTGTGCGTGATAATACAATTCATGGTAGACGAGTTCATCCACCCGCTGGTTAAAAAGAATCGAGGATTTCGAAGAGACAACGCTTTGTGATAATTCCAATTGTTTGATTCGAATCCTTCGTGATTGGGTGAAAGTTTGCATATAGTGGAAATTTCAAAAGTACAATTTTTCATTGCAGTTTTTTTGGGTGTATTGGGGTTTGGGCTTAAGGGGAGATATACACCTAGATGGTCGAGGTCGAGGATTTAGAAGTTATGAACGTTCCGTCGACCGTAGAAGACCTACACTATGGACCTGGTAACGATGATTCCATGTAAGTTGACAAATTTCATGATTTATTCATTCCCACATTTACAAACGCGTTTTTCTAAAAACCACGTTTTTCAAATCGGTACCCAAAATTTCTCGAAAACCAATGAACCGATTACCTTGAGGTTTTTTGTGGTTATTCTATACACCATTATCTAGTACTTGTCATAGGATTTTTTTTCCGTTACTTAGTTTTTGTTTTATAGGCAACATAATAACTAATTTTTGGCCCAAAAATCACTATTTATGTTCAAACGTCCGCCATTTTGTCATAAATCGATATTTTCAAAATCGGCTATGAAAAGTACTAGATTATAGTGTCTAATTTAATAATCTTTTTGGTTTTTTTTTCAGATGATTCTTGAAGAAACGCCAGCAGTTACCGTATACGTAGATTTTTTTACGACGCTCCAAGGATCATACAACATCGTTGTGTATTTTTGATACTTTTAAATAAAGAAAATTAAACATATTTTTGAATGTACATACTTTTAGGTAATTAAAACCCTAATCCGAAAGTTCCAGGATTTTTTTTCCAGAAAAACTACAAAATAAATCGAGATTACAATAATTTGTATGAAGCGATTAATTTCAAAATGGCGGCTGTGCAGCGTTTATCTCAAAACTACATTTTTTGAGTTGGCCGGAAACATAACTCAGACAATTGTGGACCGATTCACTTGAAATGTTGAATATATCTTGAAAAATATATTGTCTATGGAAGTACGTACGATTGTTTTTATATTGCATAGATCGTTTGTTATTAACAATTATCTGACGATTTTTTAGGGAAATTTTTGAAAAGTGAAAAATGTCATGCAATTTTTCTTGTGTTCATTGGAAGGTCAATATTATTATGTAATTTGATTCATTGCAATAAATGCTCTCAATTTTTTATAAAAAATTCTTGAAAAACCTGTCGTCTGGAGGAGGTTCCCCCCTAAATAATCGGGGAACCATCTCTCGAGCGACGCATATTCGACTTCATCAGTCAGGCCGGACGTGTGTAATTCGTCCTTTTTCTTAATTTTTAATTCGCACCAAGCGCAGAGGGCTTTTTCTCCAATTTGCCAGTTTCTCGTTTATGTGAAAGAAGTTCAGGAGGGTTAATCTTGCCTTAAGAGCAAGAAATGAGAGTACCCCCTACGACGCGTCGTCCGACCCATCCCGTGTCAAGCTCGAGCTTCACTCGGCGAGGATACCGGCTGAAGCACGAGGGATACGGAGACGTTGAGCCAAGGATTGCGCAACGAGTTGGAAGCGTGTATACATGAAAGTCATCACGTAAAAGTAATGAGGTGATCTACCAACAGTGAGAGATTCACCTGGGATCGTCCGTCGTGTCTTTCGCGTGTCTGCTGATTAGGTAGAGACGTTTATACGTAACTTTGTATTTTCTACAAATATTTTGCGGTGTTATTTTTAGCCCCAGAAGGAACATGTGCTCTCCACATAGAAAGCCCGCTTCAGAGATCGCTGCTGGAATAACAGAAGGCGTTTTCGAGCCCGAAACCCTCCCATAATTTAATTTACCTTTGAGCAAAGGGATTCCATTAGTGCCACCGGGAAGCCGCAGATTTCGACTCGGCAATCAACGAAAGTACGCGTGGGGTCCCTGCGGACCCCGCGTGCTCTTTTGCCTCAGCGGTTTACAGCGATCCATCAATTTGGATTTCGTTGTTTGTACTGTGACAATTTACTTATCGTTAGATACAAGTGAAAGGGTGGCGAATTTTTTTTTTCAAAAAAACTCTTCCTTTGCTTGCAAATTGAACAATTATATTTTTACCCGAGCAGGAAAAAAACTACGATCAAATATGTCATTCGAAATGGAATATTAAAAATCGTATCATTTTTAGATTTAAATACGTGTATTGCGCTTATTAGTAAATATTCTTTACGCTGCGGCTAGTCGTGCGGTTATCGGACGAATAAGTGTATGTTATTCGTCCGGATAGCGGCTCAGTTCACGCAGTTCACGCTGTGCAACGCCCCAAACAATCAAAGCCAAACGAACGAGCCTAAACAAACAAATCCAAACAAACAAATCCAAACGAACAAACCCAAACAAACAAACCTGAACAAACAAACGTATACAAACAAACCCAAACCAAACAGGGCCAAAAAAAAATTAGAAAGATTTTATTCGGACGAATACGTGTAAATTATTCGTCCGGATAGTTTGTTTAACAATTTAACACATTCTATCCGGACCATTGTATATATGCTATTCGTCCGGATACTAGCTCACACGAATCACAATAATGCGTACGTCTACTGGAAGTGCGGCGTGAACTGAGCCGCTATCCGGACGAAGAACATACGCTTATTCGTCCGATATCCGGACGGGGAGACACCACGTATTCTTTATCGAATAAAAATAAAATATACGCTGTGAAAATTATTTCCCGGAAAAAAATGTTTCAAGATATATAACTTAATTATGTATATACATAAAGGATAGAATGTATAAAAAATCATTTACCACCATGTATAAAGAGCCACAATATACTTTTTGATGCTGTGCCGAAGGCTGAGCTGCATATTTATTCTCACGCAAAGTGAGTAAGTATGATAATTCTTCTTTGAAGTGTCTTTCCACTGCAACGACGTTCGTCTCCTAATTGTAAAAAAGCCAATGACCATTTAAGAAGCCACAATAAATTTTTTCGCGCTGTGCCTAAGGCTGAGCTGCATATTTTATTTCCACAAAGACAAGAAAGGGAACGATGTTCTTCGTATCTTAGTGCACGAGGATCTACGATGCTTGCACTTCCGGGGGGGGGGGGGGGGGCATGAATGGCCCCCGCAAACTTACTCACCTTATAACTCTTCCAATTCCTACATAAATGAAGCGACGCTGAGAGCTTTTTCGCCTATCTTGCTTTTTTACTCGCGCTATCCTCGGGGCAGCGACGTTGACGACAGTTATGAATGCGTGTTTCAAGTATATTTTATCACTTCCTCACCGTACGGCCCTCAAACTCGGGAGGACGAGCCATACACAAGGAAAACTCGGCGAAGTACAGAATAAATAATAAAAATAAATAAAAATAAAAGTGAAGAAGTTGCAGAAAAATCGTCCGCTGTATTCGTGTACTTTCTTGTGTTTTTTTTTTTTTTTTTTGACAGTTCGCTCACACCTCCGTTCTTTTCCGAGCGCATGTCGCGTGAAAGAAAAACAACGAGAGGACCGAAGAAAATGTGTTTGAAAAAAAGCGTACAAATGGCGAGAACATATATGAGAGTAAAGACAGAGAGGTTGAAGCGTGTGTTGGCAGAGACGAAAAATGCGAATACGCGAGAAAGGAATGGGGCTTTGAGTACTTTGGTCGTGACAAAGTTTACAGCGATTCTTCATACTACTACGCTCTCATAAAACTTTTGGAATGGTCTCAGCCTATATATATATATATATATATATATATATATATATATATATATATATATATACCGACACTATTTTGGGGGATTGGGGAGGGGGGGGGGGATTTGCTACTTTTTTCACCCTCAGACCCTATATCTTAAGTGTCACGGTAACTGAGATATGATTTTTTTTCGGTTTTTTTAATTACCGAAATTTTGCCGTTAAATCGTTATAACTTTTTTGTTTGTGGTTGTACTAGCACTAAATAACTTTTGTTGTATTCTGCAATGTATGTTCACATAAATAAATCATTATTTAATACAATTGGTTTCAAGAAAATGACTCATGAGCTGTCAAAGTCTTAAAAATGCGTAAGATATGAAAAATGTCAACTTCTAAATTCAATATAAAAAAAATGAGAGCTTTTTTGCACTTAGCTTTGTTTCAAAAAGTTTTCTAGCTTATGCCCTTTCCAACGGTATGCTACATGTCATCGAAATCATTCATCATGTGGTCAAAATAATGAGAATAAGTTTTTTTCATAATGAATTTAGGAGACGACATTTTTCATACATTTACACATTTTTAAGACTGAAAGCTCAAGAGTTACTTTCTTGAAACCAACTGTATCGAACAATGATTTATTTACAATAAAAATGCATTGCAGAATACAACAAAAGCTACGTCGCGCTATTACAACCACAAACAAAAAGTTATGGCGATTTGAAAGCAAAATTTCGGGTAATTAAAAAAAAACGAAAAAAAAAAATCATATCTCAATTACCGTGACATTTGGTACATAGGGTCTAAGGGTGAACAAATTAGCAAATGACCCCCCCCCCAAGCCCTCAAAAAAGTGTCGGTCTATGCGCAAAACTATCATGTCCTACTACTTATATTTATGTTGGAATTTCAGTTTACGAAAAGTGCCACGGTTTTCGGGATAAAAATCATTTAGTTTTAGTTTTACACATGCCATTTCAACAAATGATAACTTTTTTTGGCCTGGTTTTATAAAATACTTCTGGTTATTTATTTTATCTAGAGAAGTCTTCTTTTTAACCTCAATATTATGGAAATTCTGAAAAAGGATCTTATGCAGAATTTTCATACAAACCAATTCGAATATCTGACTTTGTACCTCTGACTGAAAATGTACCACGCATATCGTGCCAATTACATTAAAAAGTTTGTTAGATATTGTCGATTTCTATCATTTGTAAAAATGGCATGCGAAAAGCCAAAAGCAGATGATATTTTTCGAAAAATAGTAAAATAAAGCCCAAAACCTCGAAACCGGTGGGACTTTTGCAGGATTATCCATTCATAACAGGATGCCCAGTGTGTGTATATATAAATGAGATAATGTGATATTTAACATATTCCACTTCGAGGACCGTTATAATGCTAGACAATTATGCCCTTATAATAAAAACCCTTAAAAAATATACACATGTCTGTATGTATTAGGGGGACGCAGACAAATGTGATTTCTTTCCTTTAAGGCCATAGAAAAAGTTGTAAATATATTGTAGAAAATTATTACCATTAGTGAGTCCTATATATAAATCTTAGTGGATACTGATAAATTAGTAGATATTAATAAAAACATTGATACAAATTAATATTGATACTAACAAAAGAATTGGGAAATATTGATAAAAAATAATAGTGAATATTAATATGGGTATTCGTAAACATGAACATAAAAGTGGAGCGAACAATTTTTCGGTATCTTTGTCTATTTTTGGATCCACCATATTGGATCTGTTCTATTTGTACGTGAACTTTCCCTTACGTACCCATCCAATTCCACATTTACCCTCACTTTGCGACCATTTTTAAGTATTTTCCAGTAAAAATCCCAAAGAACGCGGTTTTTTATGTTTTTAATAAAAATCATTTTTGCCAAATACCATAATTTCGTGCTATGATGACAAAGTCAAAAAAATGTCTCATTTTGATATCCATATACACGTACATAATTTAAAAAGGAAAAATTAAAAATATGATTATTGCTACGTCCCAAATAGGGTTTTACAATCGGCACAGTAATGGCCCACGACTGGTAGCCAAAAAACAAACGATGGCGCGGTAATGGCTATGTAAACGGGCCAGATCCGCACCATGCATGGTTGGTAATGTTAAACCATGAATGGCTGCTAAGACTTGGCCAACTATCATACGCCCATATTGGCGCAGCAACGGCTGTCGAATCTTCTGCCGGAAATGAAAAACAAAAAATAGACAAATTATGAATATAAAAATTCTAGTAGTATCTTTTCTGTTTTCTCATGGTTTACCTATGCCCGTGTATATAGAATAATGCATTAAAAACGCTTTCTGCATTGTTCAAGTTTTTACCTTTTATCCAGATCGAACCTGCGCTTTTCGTTCTAGTGTCGAGCGCCCTATCCACTTAGCCATTCTAACACTTAGAGAATCCATCGTTGGTTCGTTCCTTACTTTTATGCCGATAATTTTATTCGTGACGTAAAAGTTTACCGACAATTTTTTTTGTCCATTTAAGCTGTAAAAATGACTAGCTCGTTTTGGGTGAAGTTCCGAAAAGCGTACTCCTCTGATCGAGCTGAAATTTTGCACCGAACTTCCTCTCATTATCCTAAGAGAAACCGTTAACGGATTTTTGACGACTAGCAATAGTTTTCGATATATCGCATTACAAAGTTCATTATTTCACGCCATACGAGTATATCTATATATCCGATAGATACCCCCCACTCCTCCGGCCGCGCTGCTTCCTGGCAAACAGTGCTCGCCCGTATGTGCATATCACTTGCCATGTGGGATGGGTTTGTTTGGGTTTATTTAATATAGTAGAAGCGCAGTACAATAAATAACTTTCAATATACGATATATCGAAAACTATCGCTAGTCGCCAATATCCTTTTAAAGGTTCTCTTAAACTATTGAAAAGAAGGTCGGTGCAAAATTTCAGCTTCATCAGTGGGATGTGCTTTTCGAAACCTTATCCCTTGTTTTTACGTGTTACAGTTTAACGACCTGCATTTGCAAAACGCCCAAAAACAAACCATCAATGGCTGGAATAGATCTGGCAAGCCGTTCATCCACCTACGATACCCCAATGCTGATCGCCATATTATCGGTGCGATGGTATTGGCCCACCAATGGCTGGCATAGATCTGGTATGCCGTTCATCCGCCTACGATATCCCAATGCTGATCGCCATATTATCGGTGCGATAGTATTGGCCCACGAATGGCTGGCATAGATCTGGCAAGCCGTTTATCCGCCTACGGTACCCCAATGCTGGTCGACGAATTATTGGCCGATTATCAGCAAACCGTTTAATGGCTGAATGCTGGCATTTTTATTACGACAGGCGACCCTATATGGGGTGATGAATATTAGCTTATCACCCTCACATTTTTCGGCGAAGCGACGATCACTCGTTCTACTTTTTTTTCCTTTGTACTTTGTGAATCTACTTTTATCTGCAACACTATTCACCTCACGAATTACCGTGGCTGATCATCAGACTTTATTATTGAACGCCCGAGGCAAAATGTTTAGCCTCCTCTAAACCCCCGCGGGACCCATTTCTTTTGTAATACATAAGCCGCCAGCCTCCGTTGAACCGACGAAACCTCATTTGTCCTTTGTAGACCTCCTCTTGGTCCAGTGTAGCCTCTGTTAAACCTCCCAAACCTTCTTTCGACCCCCCACTTTCAGTGAAACGTGCAGAACGCAGGCCTCCTTAACCTGCTTTCAATCTCAAACCGTTGCCACGACCCCACCTAACCTGCTTTCGGCCCAAATTCGATATCTCCTCCATCATCACTCCATTGTGGCCTGATCGGTAACCCGTTCGATGACGAAAATAATACGTTTTCCCTGATTATCACCCGAAGAACGGTACAGGTAAATATGGATTATCAGATGATAAATCAATACTACACAATTAATAAAAGTACATCGTCGCCTTATCAAATTATTAGTGCAATATTAATATGCGAAAACAATCAAATTTGCTCAATATCGATTTATTATTATTTTATAGGCGATTCATAAAAGAATGCTCGTATATACAGTCTTACTCCAATTTCATTAGATTAATGGGCGTTCCGAATTTTCCTGTGAGAAAAAATCTCAGAGGAAAATTAAAAAAAAATGCCAGGCTATCCAGTATAAGCTTACGCGACTTTTTAACTCCTTGACATTTCTTCTTAAACCATCTAGTTCTTGAGTTACATTGCATTATCTAGAATTAGTCTTTTTTAGTAAAAAAATGAAATAACATTGCGAAAAAAAAATTGTACGAAACTTTATAAAAAACGAAAATGGAGCTCCTGCTACCCCGGTCAAGTTTATCATGGATAAACGTGACAATTTTTTTGCATAAGTTATGCGCCCGATTCTTGATGGTAGAAAAAAGCCGAGAACCACTCACGTACAAAAGTGCGTACCAGGTCGAAAAAAAAATCATAAAAAAATATTTCAAAAAAGAAAAATAAAGCTGCATTTGTTCCCTTCAAAACGCCGTTCGGTAAATTGGGTTATCTTTTTTTTCACGAAGCTATGTAACTTTTAGTGCAGCAAGAAATATCGACTGGTGTATCCAAACTTTTAAGCGACGGTATATATTATATAATACTATATATTTATATTATACTCGACATATGTAGTTGCGTTAATATATTCGAATATACACTACCAGTCAAAAGTATTCGGACCCTTCAGATAATTGCAAACTTATAGTAGAATAATTAGTATTTTACGTAGATACTATGAATCTCTGTATAAATTATTAATTATATATACCTTTATAGTATCTTCGTAAAATAATAAATGAAATAAATTATATTACTCTAACATTATTTGGCAATTATCGAGCGCTCAAAAGTTTTGCGATTATGTGGAGTGTCCAAAAACTTTTGGCTGGCAGTGTAGATCTAAATAACATATAATGTTGATATCTATATAAAAACGTTAGGGTGTTAATTATAGTCTATTTCATGTTCCAAAAGATTGAAATTGTCGGTTTGGAATTCAACCTCATTTGATTTTTTTTTTATTTTTTTCCTGTTGGTTTTGTTCTTTTTGTTTTTTTTTGTTCATTCAATAATGAGTCGATAAAGGGAGATGGCCGATTACCGTCGATTTCAAATAAAATATTTGATCATTCTTTGTTTTCGTTTTTAGTACGTCGTAAATAAAAAAAATACTTCCACGTGTACGTATGAAGCATATTTTTATTCCGTTCCGCTAAATATTATATTAACTAACCGCATCTATTTGATTATATTTTATTTGAATTAACTAGATTTTTCATAGAACCAAATTTTTTCCTATTGCATTCCATTATTGAAATGATTGATTTCAAATATGTTTATTCATTCAAATCAATCTATTTAATATCGTCCAATAACTAAATATTTTATTTGATCCTAATAAATCTGTGATTCGGTTTCATCAGTTCAACATTTTCATCTGTTCAAAAAAACACTTTAGTCAAATTCACAGAATGGATGTAGTTAATTTTTTTTTAATTTACCTTAAATAGGAGTTTCGTAGAGTTAACCATTTTTGTGTTTGATTGAACTACTGGTCCATCTTTATTGCAACACTCATATCAAAGGGGCGTGGGGGGTAGGGAAGGTGGAGAGAGAGGAAGTGTGTGTATATATATATATATATATATATATATATATATATATATATATATATATATATATATATATATATATATATATATATACACACACTTCCTCTCTCTATATAATAATATATAAGCACTGGGTAGCATAGGGGCAGCGTGTGTAGCTATAAGTAGAAAGGTACTAGGTTTGATTCGCATATAGGACAAATATTTTCTTCGAAAAGAATCATTTCTAAAGGCCAGGGAATGAAGAATTACGATGAAGAATCCTTGTGGTAAAGCTCTCAATTGAGGAATTCATTTTATTTTCGATTTATGAAACATTTAATGCATACCGTACACTTAGCTTTATAGTGTACATTGTAAGTAAATAAAGATTCATTTGAATTTCATCTTTATCAACATATCTAAATATCTTCGAAAGAAATACGATCGTAGTAGGCTGTGAGACAAGGAAAAAAACCTATTTTATTCAAATAGATCCTATGCAAATTAATTTTTTTGTTTAGCAGTATACAGTAGGCCGAACGGGGGGTGCAGTAGGTTCTGCGGGAGCGCTCGAAGTAGGCCCACCTGAGGTTCCGTAGGTTCAGTTGTGGTCCTCACTAACCTCCTTTGAGTAAAAAAATCTACTCTCTGCCATGCCGGAGGTTCATCGGAGGCCCTAGCGCATGGTATTTGCAAACATTGTACCCTCCTTTAGATAGCCAATAATCCGCTCTCGCCGATTTCTGCTCGGGGACGGAAGCCTTTATTTTGTGGGTTGAACGCGCCTCGAAAATTTCGACTCGGGACGCCAACAAGCCTCGCGATATTGAACGCGATAACAACAATAATAACGATCGTGGAATTATAATTGAGCAGGAAGTCGAAATTGGTGTCAAACCGCAGTATCAAATTAAATTCACCGAATTAGTTTTAGCAATAATATTCATCCGGATAATACATATATTCACCGTAATCCGCTACGCGTATAGTGAAAAATCATATCCGGTGAGACGAAATCAAAATGCAATATCGGAAAATCGACATGAATTGTTTATAACTGCAGGAGCGCAGAAAGAGGGAATTGCATCTTGCGATGGACGAGCTTTTGGGTCGATTACTTTTAGACGAAAAAAAAACAGGATTTATTCATCCGTCGATGTTTTATAAATTTTTCATCCAAAATAATCGACGCCCCGTAAAATAGCCCGCAGTCATTTGTTATCAAAGTCGATATATGGGGAACTGGTGCGCCATCCGTGGATCTGCATTCAAAAGTGAAAGAGACAAGTTGATCTGAACTCGGAAGCTGTGGATAGAGAGGAAGCGAGAGAGAGAAAGAGAGAGAGAGAGAGAGAGAGAGAGAGAGAGAGAGAGAGAGAGAGCGAGTTGCTCACGCTTGCAAAAGGGACGAAACGTGACCACAAGGGGAACTTTTATCGGACACGTTTTCCTCCCCGTCGATACGTCACAGCCTTTTGGTCCGCACGTAAACCCACATCGAGCAACCTTTTTTTTCTTCTCTTATCTAAAGCTCTTTGAAACAAAGATATCTGAGGAGCGAAGAAAAAAATTTCGCACACTTCGCGAACTTGCGCTATTTTTCCGCATCTCTTCGCGAAGAGGTGGCGTGGCAAAAGCTCCACTTGTCAGTTGTCGAAATGTGCGCTCTGCATAATCTAGAAAAAAAAGTTTGACCAGTATGGCCGGCGGGCGAGTGTACGTGTATGCACTTGTATGTATACAAGGTGTTAGGAAGATCGATGCAAAGCCTTAAGGGGGTGATAGGTCACATCGTTAGGAACATATCTAACCCAGGTTACCTTAGTCCAAAGTCTAAGGATTTCGAGTTATCATGCTATGTCCCAAGTAGGGAATCAAAAGGCTGATGATGGAAACAAAGTTATGTGAGCCTTGTTTCACCGAGCCTGAGTGAGACAGACCTGGGCCAGGTTTCATTGCATCGTTTGGAGCAGCCTGGAACCAAGACTGGCTGCTTAGCCTAAACTCAGGGTTATTTCAAGCTTTATTCAGCCAGTGAATTTTAAGGCTAAAAAATCAAGGCTGGCTGCACGCTTGTTTCAGGTTGTGATAAAATAAAATAAATTTTGAATAATATTTTTTCTGTACTTTTATGAAAAAAAAAATTAGCAATAAATTTGTCGGGTGCGAAGGCACGAAAAACGAAAGCGAAGGAGGCAGCTCAGAACATTTAAACATATTCTCTTATCGATATTTATGAGGTACACAAAAAAGTTTTTTTCTCGTCACATACACATTTCGTATATACTCCCTCTCTGGGGTTTGCGTACACTCTGTGTATTACGTGTCCCATAAACAATGAATAAAATAAAGTATTGTGTTTAAAATATTTTATATATATTTTATAACAAATAATATAATGAATAATAAATATATATAATTAATAAAATGAATTCTTTAAAAATTTATTAAATTTATCCCAATGTAGAATATAGAAAACTAAAAAACAGGCCTCATATAGCCTCGAGAAGAGTTTGGGATAAGCCTCGTCATAAATGCTCGTGAAGGCTTCATTAAGGCTCGTTTTGAACCTTGTTGTTTCGTTGTTTCAGGCTTAGTACAGGTTTTTCTACCAGCCTTTGGTCAAGCCTGTGTGCAACAGCCTGAAACCGCGTTATCATTCAGGGGTTCAGCTAGGCCTGAAATCAGGCTGGTGCTCAGCCTGAATAAAAAAATGTGAGCCTTGTTTCAGAGCTTGACGAGCCCTTTTTTCATCGTCAATTCCTACCTGGGGTATGATTTTTGGAAAATTTTCCAAAATTAGGTACTAACTCGTTTATCTCTTATGTTAAGGGGCTATACCAGTGTGAACACTGAACGTTTCGGTGATTTTCGGGAATTATTTGGAGGAAAAGTACTCAATGAAATATTTTGGAAAATTAAGAATATATTTGGCTATATTTGATCTATATTACATAATTTTTTCATAGAAAAATATTGAGATCCAAGCGACTTATGCGCTGCCTTCGGAGGCGCCAAAAAAAAGGTCCTCCACTGCTGACACGATTCCGGCCGATCGAGTAGCTAAAACCGAAAAAGGAAAAAATGTCATTAAACTGGAAGGTATTTCCTGTACAATGACGTAAGATTTTCGAAAAATATCAAAATCTAACAAAATGGCGTAGTTATGAAAAAAAAGTCTGTTTCCTTGCTTATGAAATGGTCGTTTTTTTTTCAATGTCAAATCGTCAGTTTTCATCCAATCAAAAATATCCTACGTCATTGTAAAGTAAATATATTCAAGAGTTCTCAGTTCAAATTTCAAGTCAATCGGATAATTGCTCTTTGAATTACAATGTCAACAAATTTGAAAAATCTCATTTCGAGAAAAACGCCTTAAAAGATTTAACTATCGATTTTTGCAAGATAAAATGATATTGATATCAACGATTCAAATGATAATGATATTCTTGAAAGTATAAACTGTCGAAAAAGGCTAAAAAATCGATTTTTTTAAGTGTCACATTGGTATAACACCTCAATGCTATTTTTTCAATAGCATTAACATAAGAGATATTTTTTATTTTTTAATTATTTAACACGTCCCATTTAGTTAGCTGTATGGATACAGATGGATGTGTGGCGTTTGTCGATTGAATACACATTGAGCTAAGACGCAAATAAGTTTTTAGTTGCCAATTATTGTCTGTTTGAACATTATGAACGAGCTAGGACCTAATTTTGGAAAATTTTCCAAAAATCATACTTACCATGATAACTCGAAATCCATAGGCTTTGGACTAAGGTACCCTAGGTTAGATATGTTGCTAACGAGGTGACCTACTACCCCCTTAAGGCTTTACATCGACCTTCCTAACACCCTGTATATAGGGGGGGGTCCTAAAGTCCAAGAGCAAAATATATGTGGCTCGTATCAATACCTATGCCTATCACCTCCATGTGTGCTCTACGATTTTTTCACTTTTCGAGGAACAAAGCCTTTTTCGATTTTCTTCCGTCTGTATGTGCTTCTCTCTCGATTTTTCTTATTTGTGGTTTCGTTATCAAGTACACATTTAAGCAATAAATAAATAACCAAGTGAACACCAACGTAAATGCCTTATATTCTCATTAACAGTTTAGAAAATAAGTTTGAGAGGATCAGTCAATAAAGTGCAGATGATAAAAAAACCTTATACTAGTTTAAATGTCCCCAATTGATTTTTAAAACTTTAAAGAGGAAAGTACATACACAAAAATTGAAACTTATTCCACAGAAAAACTGTAATCTTTCTTTGAATGCTTTTGTTTTTAAAACCAAAAGAGTTCGTAGAACATACATGGGGGTGATTTGGATGAGTATTGATACGAAGCACCTAGACTTTCCTTGCGGACATCATTTTTCAGGCCACCTTGTATGCATATAGCCTAAAGGGTGGCCTGTTTCCATTTGCCTATACATTCAATGGGAAAAATTCTATACACAAGGTGTTTCATGTCAAATCGCCGGGGCCTCAAGGACCGTGGTTTTTTTCTACCACATTACGACATACCGATACCCAACAAATCGTACCACACGAATTTCCATACGTTTAATATGTTTAAACCACAAAAATGTCAAAATTAATGTCAACTTACAACGCGCTGAAACTTCATAAAGTCATTACGATTGATGTGCAATTTTTGATGTTCATTTTCAAACATCCAGAATTTTGAAAAATAAACTGCAGTTGTGCAGTAATTCGTGCGCGATCCATCCTTGCGAACAAAACATTTTACTGCGCTATTATTTCCTAAATTAAACTTTGTTCCCTTTTTCAGTACTGAGAAGTCGCAGAGAGAGAGAGAGAGAGAGAGAGAGAGAGAGAGAGAGAGAGAGAGAGGGAGAGAGAGAGAGAGAGTTTGAAGTTTACTCGTAAGGGAAGGGATTTTTTCGAATTTGACGGTACTCGAGAACCTGTCGATTTGTCTACACACACACACGCGCGCGCGCACACACACATGCACATATGTATACATATATAGGTATAAATACAAACTGTGGTGCACTTTCATTTCCAATTCCGAGAGCATCGAACAATCGATCAGAGAACGAGACATGGAGAGTGCGAGGTAGTACTGTAGTGATGGCACGCTCTCGTAGAGGGGTCGCCACTCGTAGTTGAGTTCGGACGCAGACCGCATGCATATTGCCAACAGCGCCACCCTGGGCTCTTCCTCCTCGCCCTTTTTCTCCCTTGCCCACTTTGATTCTCTCTTTCTCTCTCTCCTCTCTCTCTCTCTCTCTCTCTCTCTCTCTCTCTCTTTTTCTCTCTCAATGCTCTCTCATCGTTCGTGACGCTCAATCTCACTGGTGCAATATGTACTTTTCTTCCGAGTAGACAAGTGTACGGGAGCTTTTCCAGAACGATATATATATATATATATATATATAAACGTGGAATTCCGAGGTGAAATTGGGATCGACAACTTATGGAAGCGTGAAAGGGTGAGAGAGAGAGAAAGAGAGAGAGAGAGAGAGAGAGAGAGAGAGAGAGAGAAAGAGAGAAGATTACGAGAAGCTCGAGAGAAAAGCTCGACCGCCATTTCATTCCAAATTGTTTTCGATTTTCCATGAAACGTCTACCCCCAAACCGCTATCGAAAATTCTCTCAAAATCATCCAACTCGCCTCCAACCAAAACTCAATGATTTTTCTAAATGACTCAAAACTACTAATTGCAAAATTACCAATAATCGAAATTAGCACTTTATTTTGCCTGGAGGAACGTGATCCGCCTGGTATTTTTTGGGTGCATTTTTTCACGAGTGCGATAAACGCGGAGAAATTCGTGTGACGCGCGATTGCGTTGTATGCGCAATGTGGCGACGATAATATCGGTGGGCTATGCGCTACGTGTGCACTCGTGATGAAACAGTGGGTATCGCGTTTAGCGGGATAATGCTGCCAGTCTGGTAAAATCACGAGTATTTATAGCGGCCATATAGATGCGACGGGGCGAATTGTATATGGTGCACGCGCACGCGTATGTTACGTACATGTATCTCCCAATATATATATATATATATATATATATATATATATATATATATATATATATATCGGGAGTGCAAAGCATTCCGGATGAGAGAGGTGTCGCAAGCGAAAAAACCTCGCTTTAAGAGACAGGACGAATCTCCTCCAGGCATACGTCCGTACACACATAGACGCCTATATAGATATATACACACATATATGGATGACTGGAGCTTGGGAGAGATCGATGTACCAGCGTTAAATTAGATCACATGAAGAGCCACTCGATTGCATAAGAATATATCGCACGAACAAGTATGTAAAAAAAGCAAGCAACGACGAGAATAATAATAATAGTAATAGTCATAAAAACAACAAAAATCCATATTTCGTTATAAGAAATATTGAAAAAAGAAAATAATTATGATAATTTATACTTTAAATTGATGATAACAATAATAATGGGAAGAGTAAGAAAAGAGTAAGGAGAATAATGAAAAAGTTGCTCTGTGACAAGTGTGCTAATTTTTAATAATTCTCTGCTATTTCTAATATTTCTTATTCTCTGTGGCTAATTTTACGATTTAGTTTCACGTCTAATTCTTTTCGCATAGGAATATATCGCATGAACGGGTATGTAAAAAAAAGGACGATTCAACGAAAATAATAATTTAACATTTATAATAATATTAATAACAGTGAGAAGTGGAATGAGAGTAAGAAGAATAATGAAAGAAAACATTCTGTGTTCTAATAAAAATGTATATTTCTTTATAAGAAATATGAGGAAAGAAAATAGTAATAATAATAATAATACTAACAATAAGAAGTGGAATGAGAGTAAGAAGAATAATGAAAAAGTTTCTCTGTGACAATATGTGTTCCTCTTTTTGTTTTACGTTTAATTCTTATTTAATAAGAATATATAGCGCGAACAAGTATTTTAAAAAAGGCAGAAAAAACGAGAACGATATTAATAGTAATATTCATAAATATAATAGTACTGCGAATTAGAAAGAGAACGAGAGTAAGAGGAATAGTGAAAAAGTTTTACAGTAGCTAAATGTGATCCTCTTTTTGGTTTACGTTGCATCCTCATGTACCACTTTACGTTGCAGTTTTACGCCTGATTCTTTACATAAGACTATATCGCACGAAAAAGTAATCAACGCAAACAAAATGAAAAAATAACGAGAATATTAACAATGATGATATAAAATGGATAAGAATAATAATGGGAAGGAAAATGAGAGTGAGTTATAATAATCATAATAATGGGAAGGAGAATGAGAGTGAGTTATAATAATCATAATAATGAGAAGGAGAATGAGAGTAAGAGAAATAATGAAAAAGTTCCTATGTGGCAAAACGTAATCCTCTTTTTGTTTTACGTCGAAAGTGTATGCATATGAGTACATGCGAGCATGTGGGATTTGAGGCACGCCGTAGCACAGCGTCAATGCCTTCGTCCGTATATATAAATATATATGTATGGGAAGAAAAGATAAAAGTTTTTTTTTCGTCCGTGCGAATATTGGAGCTCCGATACAATGTCAGTGACGATCAATGATTAATACGTCACGTTACTGCGATGAGAGGAGACTGGAGAAAATAAATGAAAAAAAAACGCCTGCGATTCGTGTATATAAAAGCCTAAAAGTGAATGATACAAAGGGATACACGTGTAAGAAAAATGAAAGGTAAGGTAAGCGTGTGTACTGTACGGTGTTTTTTTGTTGTTCTGGTACCGGAAGCTTTTGCAAAACGAATGGACTGGGAGACAGGTGGCCTCGCTGTATTACATATAGACTTGGTTCTATCATGACTGTCGAGCTGTTTTTTTTACAAAGTTACTCGGCACGAGACTAATTCCATACCAATTCAACGAAATTTTGACCCGACCATTTTTCGGTTGACTCATTTCTTTCGCCCTCCGTACAGGTTCGAAGAAAATTCACGATTTTTCCTAGTTTTTTGGTCCTCCTGTCCGTTTTTCGGACACGAATTTTTTTAAGTTGTAGAATAGAGTGGCCAATCTGTTGCTCTCGAATTACACTTTTGGAAAAAATTGTGTAGAAAAATTGTGAACGCGATGGTATTTTTTCACTCAAGAACAGGCGATAAACATTTTTCTTTAAACTGGACATTGTCGATTTTTCATGTTAATAGTACACTACTCTAAGCACAATTTTTATACTTTTTAGCTATAACGATTCGTGGGGCACTGATTTTTACTATTTTTTTTACAGATAGTTGACATTTCTTACGAACAAAAAGTTGTTTAGACAGATGTTTGTTGTTTTTTACTCTATATAAAATTCTAGATCCACTTGAAAAATTTCTTAGCCATAACACATCGTGAGGAACCGATTTTTGCTATTTCGAAATAACATAAATGCGAAAAGAAACGGTCCAACATTAGCGATTTTTTTAATTCTAAATAAAATTCTAGAACCAATTTAGAAATTACTCAGCCGTGACACATCGTAGGGGAAAATATGTTTGAATACAATGTAATAATAAACTTCCTCTACTTGTGTACCGAAAGTGATATATATATATATATATATATATATATATATATATATATATATATATATATATATATATATATATATATATATATATGTATTTGGATGACCGTTATTTGGGCTTTGGCGAAAAAAATTCGATGCCACCCAAAGAACATAATCAAGGTGGATCAAAAAAAGATGTGTAAAGTTCGCTGTAGTGTATATTATAAAATAAATAAAATAAAATTAAAAATAAATATTCAGTGTATATTATACACTACACCGAACACAACACTGCTCTTGTAACGGTGCAAGCAACGATAGCTCATAAATATGTATTACGAAAAAAATGTATTCTTCTATGTCTTCTTCCCTGCAGAAATTACATTTTCGAACTGAAAACTTATTTTTTATTTTATTTGAAGTTCATTTGAAAAGAAACATTTTTAAAAAACGAAATATTGCCATCTCTACAGAGCTTGCCATTAACAAAATTATGAATGAAAAAAATTGAAAGAATTTGGTTTTGTACGGCATACTATGCACGATAAGTGTACCAAGTTTCAAATTTTTTTCATTAATATTATACTCGGAAAAAAAAGCATTGGTGCGCGGGATAAATACACGTATTTTACATTAAAAATTCAATCGCTCGGTGGCGCGTGTTCCAATTTTCCGAGCGCCTCCAAACTTTACACAGATTTTTTTTTATACACCTTGATTATGTTTTTGGGGTGGCATCGAAGTTTTTTTACCAAAGCCCAAATAACGGCCACCCTAATATATATAGACACGCTTGATTTATATTTTTTGCCTATAAGGTATAGTGGGAAACCGTTTTTACTATTATTTTTTACGAAAAAATAAAATTGTATACGAAACAAGCTCCAGCATCGGTGATTTTAAAATTCAAGACCCAATTTAGAAAGATTTCAGCCATAACACAGTATAGCAAACTGATTTTGCACTTTTTACAAACAAATCAAATTGACGCAAAAAAATGTTTAAACATCTGCAATTTTTAAAATGCCATATAAAATTCTAGACCCGATTAAAAGCATGTCCACGTCGTAGGAATAGTCTCTCGAGTCGTAGATCGGAAGTAATATCTATCTATATATATGTACAGGGTGTTAGGACGGTCGATGCAGAACCTTAAGGGGGTGATAGGTCACCTCGTTAGGAACATATCTAACTTAGATCACCTTAGTCCAAAGTCTAAGGACTTCGCGTTATCATGGTAAGTATGATTTTTGGAAAATTTCCCAAAATTAGGTACTAACTCGTTCATGATGTTCGAACAGACAATAATTGGTGACTAAAAACTTATTTGCGTCTTAGCTTAATATGTATTCAATCGACAAACACCAATACAATAATCTGTATCCACACAACTAACTAAATGGGACGGGTTGAATGATTAAAAACTTGTCAAAGAATAAAAATACCTCTTATGTCAATGCTATTTAAAAAAAAATAGCATTAACATAAGAGGCAAACGAGTTAGTGCCTAATTTTGGGAAATTTTCCAAAAATCATACCATGATAACTCGAAATCCTTTGACTAATAAACGAGATAATGCAATAGCCGCTTTTTTCAGGTTCAATTAAAAAAATATCGATGATAGACAAAAAACTGTAATGACCAAAGCCGTAAAACACTCAATTTCCTACAAGTTTAGTCATCACCATTTTTACCTAAAAAATATAAATCGCCGAGTTATTCAACAAAAATAATTTCCTATTCAATTTAAGATGACGATATTAACTGAACGCAAGCCCAGCCCAGAATGAAACTTACACATGTTGTTTTACACTAATAAAAGAAAATTCAATGTAAATTTCAGCTGAATCAACCTAGTCATTGGGGTTAAAAAATTAAAAAATTAAAATAAAATCTTTTTTTTAGTGTTGCGATACTTAGAAAATAAAATTTTTTTTTTTCAAAATAGTACATAGAAAACCGCATCTTTTTTGTAAAGGACATTTTTTCGTACGACGAGAAGATCACTACGATACGATCATTTGAAATGCTATCACGTGTAAAATCTTGTCTCCAAGTTAGCCGAGTTAGCGAGCCGATAAAAATGTGAAAAACATGCCACGTACTCAAAATATATGATAGAAAAACATCACCAACTTTGAAAAAGATTGAAGATTGAAGGTCAGGCTTTTAGGCCATTCGAAAACACTTGGAATACCTCATATATATATATATCTGAAAACAAAGCTTACTCTTGTATATCGATGCCATAATCTTCATTCTCAATTTTTATTATTTCGCCTCGTTTGTGTGTCCATAGAAAGTGGAGTTTCAATAAAGTGTTCGTGATGCAATCGCGCTGCAAAGACGTGTATCCCGTATCCTATATCACCGTAGACGAGAGGGGAAGGTAAAAAGCATCCCACGTTGGCATCGAGAGCACCAGCATCAGATGCATCGCCATGTAACGACGAAGCGCCACGTTATTGCACAAAGTATATATCTCCACTTACCAAAGTGTGTGTCCACTTTTGAGGCCCAAGAGACGCCCGCAGCGACGTGTCGATAGTTTTCAAAAGACGTATTTTGTTCCTTTTTTGTCTTTATTGTCGTGGCAAAAAAATGTTAGTCCAAGTAGAACAAAAAACGTCGAGGGCGGTGCTCGAAGGACGGCGTCGTTTTTTTTTTATATTTGAGAATGGGAGTTTTTTATGCAGAAAGAAAAAATGCACGGAAGAGGAAGAAGAGCGTCTCTGGGTTGGCGTTTTTTTAGTGCTCGCTTATAGCCGTAAGATAGACAGGCGATCGTTCGAGAGTTCGCGATGCGGCGCATCGCGGGGGGTGCCCCGTTCTCCGGCTCCTCACCGGGGCAGGAGAACACTCTTCGGCGTCCGGCTAATTTGCATCTTAAACACACGAATATCGTTCTCGCGCTGATGCGCAACCTCGTTTTCTTACCTTGTTACGCTATATATAAATGCATATGTATTTATAGCCTTCAATGAAGCTGCACATGCAAGCCTTTGCGAGCCTGCGACGCGCACGTGAGACAACGAGAATTGTATTATTTATATAACGAGGCGATACATTTTTTTTTATTTGATCTTCTAAATTTATACTTGTGGGTTGCAATAAAATTGAGAAACGGCAGCAACAATGTTTATCCTGATCGCCATTTTTTTTCGGTGCCACTTAAGAGGTTACCCCCACTTGCGATTTTGAAAAAATCGATTTTTTTTATTGCATTTTTTTAAAGTATAAGTATCTGAGAATATGTCCTGAAAATTTCAAGTCGATCCGAACAAAATTGACTGAGATATGAGCGTTGAAAGAGAAGAATCCGCGTTGAAAGAGCGTTGAAAGAGAAACTTTAAACGCGTTTTTCTCAAAATGGCATTTCTGAAGTCGGTGACCAAGATTACTCGAACACTAATGAACCGATCTTCTTGAAATTTTGCAGGCTTATTTAATACATAAAAACGTAGTCTTTAATCGTTCGATTTTTTTTTTCGAAAAAAATATCCGTTTTATAGCCAAAAAACGGCCGTTTTTTTCGTTAAAATCGAACCATTAACTTTGACTGTCCGCCATTTTGTGAAAAATGAATATTTTTTAAAATCCTTCGATTAAAGACTAGTTTATACTTATATTTGACTAAAACCATCCGCATTTTTTTTTCAGATGATCCACTTCGCCGCAATGTTGGTCACCGCAAACCGTGTATATAAAAACATTATTTCATTGACGGCCATTTGCCACTAAACAATGTAATATTTTTCAATAAAAAAAATTACTGAAAGTTCTTCGATATGTTCTTTAAGATGGTATATTGATCGATTAAAAAAGTTTTGTAGTTTTCTTTAAAAAAATTCATGAAAAAGGCCTTTTTTGCGCGACAAGTGGGGGTAACGCCTTAAAAGAATGTTGGGAAAAATAATGGGGGAAAAAAATCTCGCCTAGTGTAGACAAATTTTAGAAGGTGGCGCAAACCAGTTTTCAGCATTTTCCTAGATTTTTATAAAAGGCGTGATTTTTCACGTGGTAGATAAAAAGATTAATGGTAAAATGTGTTGAAGTAATTTTGGGACGGTACAAGTCTCGTTAGCAATCCCAGCAACGACACTTTTTCATTGTACTTCCACGAGATTTTTTTTTCTTTGCTATATATCCACATTTTTTTTTATGGCGACGGAGAAAAATAATTTTGATTTTTTCTTTCGTCACCTCTATAATAATAATAACAATAATAAACTCTAGAAACAATGTTTTTATTGTACTGGAAATCTTTGTTCTATGGCGATAATTATAATTTTCTCGTCATCCTAATAATAACAATGACAATAATCAACCCCCGAAACAAAATTTTTATTGTACGTGCACGAGATTTTCTTTAACTATACACTAACGTCTTCTATGGGGAGAAACTAAAAACAATTTTGATTTTTTTAAAACAAACTCCATGTTTCTTTCATCACCCTAATAATAATAATAATAACAACAATAATCATCTCCAAAAACAACATTTTTATTGTACTAGAAATATTTGTTCTATGGCGAAAATTACAATTTTATTTTCCTCGTCATCCTGATAATAACAATGACAATAATCAACCGCAAAAACAACATTTTTATTGTATGTGCACGAGATTTTTTAACTACATATTAACGTCTTCTACGGCGACAAACTGAAAAACAATTTTCACGTTTTTTTTCATCACCCCCATAATAATAATAAAAACGATAATCAACCCTAAAAACAACATTTCTATTTTACGTGCAAGAAATTATTGTAAACTCTATATTACCTTGTTTGCTATGGCGACAAACTAAAAACCAATTTTCACGTTTTTTTATCACCCACATAATAAAAATAACAACATACATCAAGCCCAAAAACAACACTTTCATTGTACTAGCACATTTCATAGCTTGCCAACAAACCAAATAACAATTTTTTTTTCGTCACCCTGATAATAATACTAACTTCGCTATCACGACAATATAAAAAAAATCTGATTCTATTTCATCACTCTAGTAATAATAATAACAATAATCAACCCAAGAAACAACCTTTTTTAAAACCGCATCAGACCATTTTTCGCTATGGCGACAAACTAAATAACTATTTTCATTCTTTTTTCGTCATCTTAATAATAATAATAATGATGATAATAATCATTAAATAAATGTGTGTATATTGATACGTGTACACGAAAGTTTCCGTTTACTCTCTCAAGTATCTATAATCGAACATAAGTGAGTCAATGTAGACAGGAGCCCTGTATACGTGTATTGCGAAAGTGATTCCGAACGCCGCATCTCTCGCCGTGATATACTTGAAACAGGAGAAGCAGCAATAGAGAGAGAGGGAGAGAGAGAGAGAGAGAGAGAGAGAGAGAGAGAGAGAGAGAACCCATGATAGATGCTCGATTCTACGGCGATGATGCTATGCACTCAATCTCCGGTTTCGAGGAGTTTACGGTAGTTGCGTCTCTAATGCTACCAGTCCCGGCGATGTTTGTAATATCGACAACGCGCCAATATTAACCACTTCATTATAAACACGATTGAAAATCCGAATCAACATTTTATGGAATCGAATACCCGGAAATGACTGGGCATCGGTTAAAAATGCATAAAACGTTTGTAGCTTCCAAAAGGATAGGTTGGCTTTGAAAAGAATTGCCATAGCACCGAGGGACCCCATTTGTGGAAAAATCAAACGATTAGCACTATCAAAGATGTCAGCAAAAGATACCGGCGCCATTCGATCCTGCCAAAAAGGATCGTGACTTTGTTTGGGTTCGTCTGGATCAAGAAAAACGTTCCACCCAAAAGGACCAAAGTGAGTCGAAAAACAAAAGTGGTGGTAGCATTTTCTTTGCGCCAAATTGAGACAATGGCCACCCAAACCCAAACGAAGATGTTGAAGGCATTTCGTTTGAGGAAATCGAGTAGGTCATAAAAATGTTCTCGCTGTCCTTGCCTCGCGTCAATTTCTGCGGACATCATTTGGCAAAAGAAAAAAATAGGTAGGTTTGGAAAAAGTTGCGAAATTCGAGCAATCGTAGTTTGCTCTTTGGGTGACAGTATCTCCATATGGTGATCGTATTTTTGGACGGCTATCGAGAGCATCGCAGTCTCGGTGGAAGGTTTGTCAATAAATGTAGAATAGATGCAACACAGCCTGAGAACACGAGTATGTATGACGAGTATGCGGGGGCAGAGGATCCGAGAATGGGGAATGTACGAAACACCAGAAGAGGACGATCTCAGTGCGCGCGAGCGAATACGTACGCTTGATGCCGGATGGTGAATCGGAGCAGTTGGGTTTTCACACACGCGAACGATCACACATCGCTAAAATCCACCACCGATGTACGAAAATACACGGCTGAATTGCCGAGAGAATCTCGTTATCTCGAGGATGCTACTAGGATCCTCTTCTCGCCAGTCTTAGCAGTCGTGTTGGGATGAGCGTGTGTGTGTACTCGTATGCCTAGAAGAGGAGCAAAGCCCCCCCACCGGTTCCCTCTGGCATCGTCATCACCGATACCAGGATTCACTGCTGTGACACACGCTCACAAACGTTATTCACGGATAAATCTTCCCCCCCCCCCCTTTTGGACTAAATCCATGATTTAGAATCTTCACTCCGATGTTGCTCCTGTGTCTTGTCTGTTTGTCTCGTAACATCGGGATACAAGCTCTCTCTCTCTTTCTCTCCCCCAACCCATGTGTGTGCACTCGCGTGTTCTCCGTGTACCCAGTTTCGAATATATATAAAGCGGATTAGAGGTATCTAGGTTTGTCATTCGCGGCGAACCACTCCAGCAGAGAGCTGCAGGGTGGAAAATAAGGGAGAAATTAAACGAATTTGGGCTTAAAGCTGCCAGGCTCAGACCCCTCAGGAAGTGAAAGGACTTGATAAAGTTGACAATAGCGTACAGGAGACACTGATCAAGCGGAGCTGACATAAACACAGGCAGTTGCAATGTTCAAAGTGAGTTTCGACGAAGGAGATCCTTCTTAATCAGGCCTGTCCGAAAAGACGCGAATAAACTCAAACGATAGGCTTCCTGACAAGGCCTGTTCGAAAAGACGCGAATGGACTCAAAGGAGAGTCTTCTTAATCAGGCCTGTCCGAAAAGACTCGAATAAACCCAAACGAAGGTCTTCTGGATCAGGCCTATCCAAAAACACTCCAATAAACTCAAAGAAGAGTCTTCTGGATCAGGCCTGTCCAAACAGACTCGAATAAAGCCAAACGAGAGACTTCTGGATCAGGCCTGTTCAAAAAGATTCGAATAAACCCAAAGGAGAAACATCCGGATCAGGTCTATCCAAAAAGGCTCCAATAAACCCAAAGAAGAGTCTTCTGGATCAGGCCTGTCCAAACAGACTCGAATAAAGCCAAACGGGAGACTTCTGGATCAGGCCTGTCCAAAAAGACTCGAATAAACCCAAAGAAGAGACATCCGGATCAGGTCTATCCAAAAAGACTGGCATGAATCCAGACCAGCGTTTTCTGGATCAAGCCTATCAACAACTCTCGTGTCCAGCGTAGAAAAGTGGAAGATCTTCCAAAACGTATTTTTTTCTCAGTTGTTGCTAGGAGCTGCGTTGCTGGTGGCTGTGTTCGCGAGGCCCGAACCACCGGTCAACTCTTACCTGCCACCTGGTCGTGGCGGAGGCGGTGGTGGTAACGGAGGTGGAAATGGCGGACCATCAAGTCAGTACGGACCCCCGGGTTTTGGAGGAAGTTCTCCCATAGGCTCTGGCGGTCGTGGAAACGGCGGTGGAAGCGGTTCCGGACCTAGAGGTGGCGGTTTCGGCGGTGGCAATGGTGGTGGAGGTGGTGGTGGTGGCAACGGAGGTGGTAGACCCTCCAACAGTTACGGGCCTCCGGACCGCGGTAGTGCCGGTGGCAATGGTGGTGGTGGTGGAGGTGGACAAGGCGCTTTCGGGAACGGAGGAGCAGGCGGACGTCCTTCCGACTCGTATGGACCACCAGGTGGAGGTTCCGGTAACGGCCAATTCGGCGGTGGTTCCGGCAACGGTCAATTTGGCGGTGGTTCCGGCAACGGCCAATTCGGTGGTGGTTCGCAACGGCCTTCGGACTCTTACGGAGCTCCGGGCGGTGGTGCCGGAAACGGCTTTGGATCCGGTGGACAAGGAGGACACAATGGTGGCAACGGAGGTGGAAGACCTTCCAGCAGTTACGGTGCACCTGGTGCTGGCAATGGAAACGGCGGCCAAGGAGGAAACCGCAATGGTAACGGCGGTGGGAGACCATCCAGCAGCTATGGCGCACCTGGTGCGGGAAATGGATTTGGCGGCGGAAGCAGACCTGGTGCAAACGGCGCGTCCAGTTTCAACGGAGGGGCAAATCCATCGACCAGCTACGGACCACCTGCGGCCGGAGCTCCTGGAGGTAATGGACAAGGAGGTGGCTACCCGTCCGGTGGGCCCGGAAATAATGGAGGTCAGGGAGGATTCGGTGGTGGTGGCAGTGGAGGCGCCGAAGGTTACGGAAGTGGCAAACCTGGAGGACAAGACGAAGAAAGCAACGTACGTACTCATATTCACGCTATTTACGTCAATATTGAGTTATTCGGAACCTTTTCATAGCTGTCTCCACATACGTATACGATCATGATCTTTGGCAGCTTGAGATGTCGTTGGTCTCTTGATCTTAATCAGCAGGCAAATACTGGCAAGGTTTATTTTAACATACCACAGGTTGGAGAAAAAAAGCATTATCCACTTTCACGTCATCCTCGATCAGATAGACAAAATTTCCAATAAACCTAGATATCCTCTCAGCATCATATTCCAACCCTACCAGCCTCAACGTCACCCTAAGAAAGAAACGAATGTCCAGACACTACAATATTATAATACACTAGTAAGATCGTGCGCCTAGGATGCTTGCTAGGCAGAAATGATTGCAGCAGTCATACACATATTTAAGCTTGACACGAATAAATTATGCAACCAGGAGCCAGCAAAGTACGAGTTCAACTACGAGGTCAAGGATGCCGAGACGGGAACGGAGTTCGGTCAGACGGAGAGCCGAGACGGAGATCGTGCCCAGGGCATGTTCAACGTACTGTTGCCGGACGGAAGGAAGCAGATAGTGGAATACGAGGCAGATCAGGATGGTTTTAAGCCACAAATAAGATACGAGGGCGAGGCGAATAACGCCGGTGGTGGTGGCTACAGTTCGGGTGGACCTGGTGGCGACGGCGGTGGCTATCCTTCTGGTGGTCCGTCGGGATCTGGTGCTGCGGGAAACAATGGTGGTAACGGTGGTGGTGGATTCGGCGATTCTGGCAACGGTGGATACCCATCGGGTGGACCGAGTGGCGGAGGTTTTGGAGGCGCTGGAAACGGTGGCCACTCTTCCGGTCGGAATGCTGGTGGAAATAACGGTGGTGGTTTTGGCGGATCTGGCAATGGTAACGGTGGCTATCCCTCGGGCGGACCATCCGGCGGGGGTGCCGAAAGCTTCAGGGGTGGAAGCAGCTCGTCGGGAAACGGTCAGTAATAAAATAAGCCTCGTTAGATTCAAATATGAAATCCGTAACTGCGACTGAAAGTCAATGTCGCAATCATAAATGTTCCCTCAATCACTCAACCACACGAGACCGCCAATCTATTCGTTAACTCCGAGCACATAGTTGTATCGAGTCGCAAAACTCTGAGGTCATTTCGTGCGATTGGCCGGAGAGAATGGGGGACTGAGCGAGTGAGTTATGGAGGTCTTGCATAACGTATGTTTTTGGGGGTAAATTAAATCACCACGTGGGGTTGAGTGTACGAGTGTAGGTGTACGTGGGCATGCAATATTGGTGACCCAGGGAGTGTGTGAGTAGTACAGAGAAGGAGCCACGAGACGATAAATAACGACGACGTTACAGGCGGCTACCCATCAGGACGACCCAGCGGTGGTTTCGGCGATGCTGGTAACACTGGAAGTGGCCAAGCCGCTGGTAACGGCGGATATTCGTCTGGCGGACCGAGCAACGGAGGCTCATCCGGCTCTGGAGGCGGTGGATATCCATCTGGCAGCGGCGGAGATGCGGAAGCCAACGGTGGATATCAATACTGATGAAAATTGATAACAAGCGTAGCCGAGGTCGAGGGAAAAGGAGAAAAGGGAACGGGCTGACTACCCTTCATTCTTTCTTCTCGTTTCTCTTTCTCTCGCCCAACTTTCTTAGCTCAATCAGTCTTCCATGTGGGTCTCATTTACGCAATATCCTGGTATTCCATGCGTACTCGACGTTCCAACGATGGGGTTGCGATACGATTGGGCACCCCGTTCACTCGGAAGAATGGAACTCTGGATATTTTTTACGTTCGAATGCGCTATATATGTCATACGTATATTGTATCGTGTATATAGACTCATAAATCATAAATTGACGACGATTCTTGATCCGATGATGGAACGTATGATGAAACGTACGCGTACGCGTATACGCTACTTTATATATTAATCATGTGTACCGAAACTAATGATATAGGATTTTATGACGTGTATTATTAAAATCAGTGAAAAATACTCGAATATCATGTTTTTTTTTCTTGGAATATCCAACCTTCCCTGATAATCATTCTCTTTGTGCCATCGTCTTTCCCTGCGTTTTAACAAGTAAAATTGGTTTCGAAGTTTTTTGTGGATATTGGCTCCGAATCTTCCAAAACGCTGGAAAATGTAATTTAGCAAAAATATATACGTGGGGTTACAGTTTTCTTTTGTATACGTAAGAGCTTTTAGTTTTTGAGATACTTATTAGTGCCCAAAACTTTTGGTTTCTGGGGTACCTATTGTTGCCCACTGACAAGGAACATCACTTTAGTGTTTGCCTTCGATTTTGTTAAAACTCGTGTATATGGTAGGTCATTAAATACTATTTTTTTCCGGTCATAAAACTGTTTCAAGAGGCGCGACTACCCCTCAAAGTGAAGCATGTCAAGGGTTGATTTTGCAGTTTCACCCGCAAGTTTCATCGTTTACAGTAAAGATAAATGAAAATTCTCCTCATGCAGAACAATGAGAAATCTACCATGGGTACATTTAAAAAATAAACAAAAATTAAAGGATAAACCACCCCTTAATTTTCTAATTTCTCTCACCCCAAATTTCTAAGAAGTGCATCGAATTGATCGAAACGGGTAGCAACGTTGAAGGGGGACAAAATTAAAGTTCACGCATTTTTGCCGGATAGCAGGCTTAAGGGGGTAAACGACCCCGTGCTTCAAGTTCCTTATTGCAGCTGTTTTTTGGGTATTTAAAATGCGAGTGCTGATTCAGAATATTTCTACGAATTTCAATCTGATGTTTAGAGTATGGAAAAAATTCGCGAAAATCGATGGACCGACTTATAAATTCTGCTAAAAATCGAAAAATAATCGTAGCTCGATGAATCAAGCCGCAGTCTTTAGAGCAAACGACTGCGAAGGGAATGCGCGCAGAGCGGCATTTTGAATGGAATCAAAAAATAAATGAGCGGCGATTGAGTGAAGAAACTTCTTTGGCTAACATGCGAACAAACTTTGAATTGAAACAAAATTTTTTTAAATTTATATCGAAAATTCATACCTCTCGAATTTGTATTTTTCAAAGCGTCAAAAATGTGGAAAAACGAGTTTTTCATGTTGACCCAGGGCATTGTGAGCTTCCGACAGAAAAACAGTGATATTCGTAATAGGCGGAAAATTTCCCCTTGAAATAATTAAAAAGTCGAAAACAATTTTTTTTCAACTCTTTTGGCCCCTTTTACGGAATATCTTTTTTTAAATAATTTTGATGGACTTAGAGAATGGCGCTCGATTCATCCCCATTTCTCAATTAGTTTTCTCGGAAAGTCCGGTTGAAAAATGGCTGCAAAAGAAGTAAAGGGAAGCTGTGTGGAAAAATTGATGAAAAGCGATGCGCCATCTGAGAAATTCTGCCAGAAATCGAGAAAAAAACAAAGCTCAATAAGACAAACGGCATTTTGAAGAACAAACGATAACGAAGAGAATGAGTACGGAATGGACTTTCAAACCGAAGCAGAAAAGGAATGATCGTCGATTCAGTAAAGCCACTTATTTTTGGCCGATATGGGGAACAAAGTTTACAGTTTAACCCTTCGACTGTACGCTTCCACCACGAACCTCTGACTGCATATGGGGTCGATCGGACCCCAGACGTTGTTTAGATAGTTGTATTTCGGTAAATATGAATCTGACTTTTTGTAGAGACGTTTTTTGTAGTCAATGATTTTTATTTTATGGCCCAAAATTTATTTTTTAAGAAAAACAAAAATTAAGCGCCAAAAATTCGATCAAAGTGGAAGATGCTTTCAAAAATACGTACTTGCATGAAAAAAATCATAATTTTTTTTCTTCAAAATACAAAAAAAATCCTTTGAGAGCTTTAATGAGGAAGGATTGTAGATACGAAAAAAGTGTCGACCGTCTTTCCGAAAAGTATATTTATTCGGAGGTTTGAATTTGAGCATTTTCAGGAGCGTAAAAAATGAAAAAAATCGACTCTTTTAGTAGATTAATTGGTGAAAACGCATATTTTCCGCATTTTTTTACTTCAATGACTTATTATTATTGACATTTACCGCAATCGACGCGTAAGTGCATTCGGTGCTCGTTGCACGTAGCCCTCCTGTATAACGGACACTTGCTTTTAGTTTCATGATCGGCATTCTCAATGCATAATTTATTATAGTACCGCAAAATAAAAATATATATGAGTGATTTTTATCGTAACTCACTTACATGTACTAATGAAACACCAAATTTTACAAAAAAAAATGGTTTCACTTTCACCGCACTACTGAAAAAACGACCCAGAGTGCAGTCGAAGGATTAAATATTCTTTCACAAGTCCATATCCACGTATTTTTATCCTCTGAACACGAATTCACCATTTATTTTCCCCTCGACCTGCAGATTTACCAAAAAATCGTCAGGCCACAGTAACGGGTATAAAATCATGTGCGAATTTAACATTTTTTTCGTAAAAAAAAGTTATTCATTCATAAGATTAATTACACATCCATTTAGTATGAGTATCACGCTGTTAGAAAAAATATATATTTTTTTCGTTGTACAATATGGGCGACTACTAATATTTTCTTTAGTTATCTTTTTTTTAAGCGCTCCGCGGCGTGACATTTAGCATCCACAATTTTTTACCTAGAACAAATAACAAAAATTCTCGTCAATCTACATTATAATACATAGAGAAGTACATATGGAATTTAAAAATATTGTTTTATTCAAAAGTTGTAGGTTTTTGAAGTTAAGAAATGGATTTTCAGTGAAAAATTTTATATAAAACTTTCGTTCAAATACCTACAACTTTTGAATAAACCAAAAAATTTTAAATTCCGTACGCACTTCTCTAGGTATTCTAATTTAAATTGACGAGAATTTTTGTTTTTTGTTCTAGGTAAACAATTGTGGATGCTAAATGTCACGCCGCGGAGCTGTTAGATAACAAAAGAAAATATTAGTAGTCGGCTATTTTGTACATCGAAAAAAAAATATAATATTTTTCAACAGCTTGATATTCATACTAAGCAGATGTGTATTTAATTTTAAGAGTGAATCACTTTTTCGTACGTTCAAAAATTGTTAAATTCGCACATGATTTTATACCCGTTACTGTAGGCCTAACCCCTTAAGCTTGCTTTCCAGCAAAATTACGTAAACTTTGATTTGTCCTCCCTTCAAAGTGTTACCCGTCACGTTCAAATTAATGCAGCCCTCTTAAATGTGGTATGTGAGAAAGAAAAATAAGGGGACTGGTTCATCCCTAACACCTTAGGTACTTCATAAAGAAAAAAATCTGCCGTTCTTTTATTTTTCGTTTAAAAGATGTATAAACATTCGAAGTATATGTTTGACATGTATAAACATCCCAAGAATGACATGGCCCGGAGTAAAATGGCTTCAAAAGTTTAAACGCGTTTTCCTTGAAACTACATTTTCAAAATTGGGCGGACTCGTAGCTCCTACAATTTTCAACCGATTGGCTTCATATTTCAACTGTAGATTCTTAGATAGATTTTCTAGCGAAGTACACACAATTTTTACGATCGATTAAGAATTACGATTTTTATCAACAAATGAAGGCAGCTTTTTTTGCCGAAAATGCGCCTTTTTTTCGAAACAGTGCCGAATTAGCAAAACTCAATATTTTGTTATGATCGTGGGTACTACGCTAGCAAAACTCATATAGCTCAGGAAAAAAAATAATATTTTGTTCTACGTGCTCATGTGAGTCCCCAACGAGTCCGCCCGTGCAGGGCCTGAAAAAAGCCGTTTTCTTTCTACCGGCCACTGGGTCGCCATTTTGTATTTTTCTCAAAAATAACAAATTTATTTTACTACCTACAGATATGTCGAACAAACGCTCCAAACCTCATTTCGATGGATTTAGTAGTATTTTCAAAAACAAATCCTAAAAAGCCTAAGCAATTTTTTTCATATTTAATCAATGCATAGTAGATTTCTGATCGTCTCGCACCACAAAAAGGGTAATTTCTGTTTCACTAAAATCGATGGACGGCTTGCGGGTGAAATGGCAAAATCGGCCCTCGTAGTGCTTCACTCCAAGGGTTCGCATGGTCAGCATCGCGGGCAAATTAACGAGGAAGCGATTCGCGAATTTGCAACATATTTCTCTCTCAATTTATCGCTCTCCCGTCGTCTGTGCGAAATCCATTTCTTTCTAGCCCCGAAGAGGAGTGGCCGAGAAAATTACGAAATACGCGACAAGATTGTTGGCGATGAATATTGCCCCGCGGAATCAGGAACTCGCCGAGGCGAGAACCGGACTATTATAGGCGCTCTTAGAAGAATGAAAAATTCAAGAAAAAAGAAACAAGAAAAAGTGTCTCCGACACAGGGCGTTCCTCTTCTCCGTCGTCGTCGTCGTCGTCGTCGTCTCAGTGCGCGGCTCTGGCCCCAAGTTTCAGTCAGTCATCTCGCGAAAATTGCGGTTGGATTATTAGACGTAATAACGGCCGTACGTTTAGCGTTGTATCAACACGACGATACGACCAAATGACTGTGTTTCAATCTTCATTACAGTTGCGAGCCTCCTTCTGTGTCCTTCCTTGGGGGAGGGAAAAGAGCAGGGAGGATCAGAAAAATGAATCCCCCAGGTATAAAGGCGACCAACGAGTCAGATTTCTTCGTTCTGTCTCGTAGTTTGTTTCTCGGTACACATTCCCTTTCTCTCTCTCTATCACTGTTTTTCTCTCTCGAATACATTTTCTTCGTTCTTTTATTGATCACGGAGAGAAAAAACTGCTCATGCTTCTCAAGGTGGGTACGCCATAATCTTCGTGACTACGCGTGGCAAAAAAAAAATTGAGCGGCAATCAATTTCCGGTCTTCGCGGATAAATATAAAAATAAATTCGGTGATAAATTTTCGCTGTTCGATTCGGGAACAAGACTGGAAAAATTCTGACAGGCTTGAACAATTGGCTATAAAATTCGATAAATCAGAAGTTTGGGTTACAGCGCTAAGTTGTGTTTTTCAAAAAATAATTTACATATATATATATATGAACCTGGACCCTCCACCCTGAATATATATATATATATATATATATATATATATATATATATATATACACAGGGTGTTGAGAAGGTCGATGCGAAGCCTTAAGGGGGTGATAGGTTACCTCGTTAGGAACACATCTAATCTAGGTCACCTTAATCCAAAGTCTAAGGATTTCAAGTTATCATGGTGGGTACGATTTTTGGAAAATTTCCCAAAATTAGGTATTAACTGGTTCATAATGTTCAAACAGACAATAATTGGCAACTAAAAACTTATTTGCCTCTTAGCTTAATGTGTATTCAATCGACAAACACCAATACAATCATCTGTATCCACACAACTAACTAATTGGAACGTTTAACAATTACAAACTTGTCAAAAAATAAAAACTCTTATTTTAATGCTATTTCGAAATAATAACATTAACGTAAGAGGTAAAAGAGTTAGTACCTAATTTTGGGAAATTTTTCAAAAATCATACTTACCATGATAACTCGAAATCCTTAGACTTTGGACTGAGGTAACCTAGGTTAGATATTTCACTAACGAGGTGACCCATCACCTCCTTAAGGCTTTGCATCGACCTTCCTAACATCCTGTGTACACACACACACACACACACACACACACACACACACGCGCAGACACATATCTTTTTTTACGTGCAATTGTGTGCAACGATGTGTTTTAGCGCGTACAAAAATTCGCGTACTTTACGAAAACTTTGTACTTTATTCAAAGTGGAAAAGCGAACGAGAGACTGAAGCCTGGGGAGTCTACAATGGCAAGCACCCTCGGGAGCTGCTCAAACAATAATTTGCAACTACTTGGCTTAAGGAACGGGTCATCTGCATACCCAAGTATGCAAGCCCTCGGTTTCTCCCAACCCTTTTTCTCTCCCCTTCGCTCTCACTCTCGATCCCTTTGGCCTTGTCCTTCCTTCTCTCTCTCTCTCTCTCTCTCTCTCTCTCTCTCTCTCTCTCTCTCTCTCTCCCTCTCTTTCCCTCTCTTCTCGAAGCCCCTTTATGCCTGTTTCACTGCCAGCCTCGTATATCTCCCAGGAACTCTCCCAGCCCCACACCCCATACCAGCCATTGCTGCTGCCCCTCGGCGTTACTCGATGCGCGATCCCCGAAAGGCTATTTAAATGTCTAACGCAGTACTCTCGTTGGTTTTCCCGTGCTGAGACATTCTATCCCCCTTTCTATCTTCCCTCCAAGCCTTAAACGCGCGCACACCCGTAAATGGATCGGTGAATTTACGAAAAATCGTAAGATTCAGAGTATCAGATTTTTTAAGGAGGGAAATCTTCGTGTGATGAAGTGAAATTTGACGTGGGAATAGAATCACTTGTGTGCTGTGCAATCTGGAGAGTATGGCAGTAGCAGTTTCAACTCGCATTAAGGAGCTATACCAGTGTGAACGCTGAAAACTTGGGTGATTTTCGGGAATTTTTTGGAAGAAAAGTACTCAATTAAATGTTTCGGCAAATTAAGAATATATTTGGCTATATTTGGCCTATATTACATCATCTTTTCATGGAAAAATATTGAGATCCAAGCGACTTGTGCGCTGCCTTCGGAGGCGCCAAAAAAAGTCCCTCCACTGCTGACATGATTCCGGCCAATCGAGTAACTGAAACCGAAAAACGAAGAAATGTTGTTAAACTGGAAGGTATTTCCTGTACAATGACGTAGGATTTTCGAAAAATGTCAAAATCTAACAAAATGGCGTAGTTATGAAAAAAAGTCTGTTTTCTTGCGTATAAAATGGTCGTTTTTTCAATGCCAAATCGGCAATTTTCATCCAATCAAAAATATCCTACGTCATTGTAGAGTAAATATATTCAAGAATACTCAGTTCAAATTTCAAGTCAATCGGATAATTGCTCTTTGAGTTACAATGTCAGCAAATTTGAAAAATCTCATTTCGAGACAAACGCGTTTAAAGATTTAACTATCGATTTTTGCAAGATGAAATGATCAGAGATACGGCCTTGAATTTTTTCAGGATATTCTTGAAAGTATAAACTGTCAAAACAGGCAAAGAAAATCGATTTTTTGAAAGCGGTATACTGGTATACCCCTTAACGGGGTATCCCTCTCTGGAGACCCAATTTAAAAGGCCAGAATGATGATTTTTTTTCTAGTAACACATTGGTCGGAAAAAATTAATTTTTCCCCAGCATGTTGTACACATGTTTGTGGTTACAATGTAATTTTTTCGGAAGAAAATCTTTGAAAGTGTTCGTGGTGCTGCAGTTGGCGTTGCAGGCCTCCAGCGGCGAGGCCCGAAACGGCGAGATCTCTACCAGGCTCAAATGTAATCTGGAACGAAAACAAAAAATATTTTCTTCAAATATATCCAACTGGATACGGGTTTACGATCCACTTTTCGAAATTTCGAAAAATACGAAAAATGACAGCTTCTCCAAGGAAAACCTCACTTTTATCTTGAAAAACAGCATGCTGAAGTCATTGTTACTAACACATGGTTCGTCCAATTAAAAAATGCGATCGTGAACCGAAAATGACTACTGTTTAAACGCTAACTGTGGAAATTCAAGTCGATAGTGTGAAAGTTACTCAACATATCAATCCCGCCGTGTCAAGATCTGTAGTTTCGAGATAATCGGGTTCAAAGTTTTGGTACTTATTTTACACGATCTTGTGAAATATTGTCGTCTTACCGCTAGTCAGCGATTCCGGCACCAAATGTGCCGGATATATAGTGTCATATAGTGTCCTTCCTCATCATCGAGATCGTGTTGCACACCTAATCTATGCAATCTGCGGGTAGTTCGGGCCTCTTTTAAGTGTCCTTGTACTGTTCCACTAAAATAGGTGTAACGTCGTCAATTTTTAGAATTTCAGCGTCCGGTTGGTCCCAAAATATTCTTGAAAGTTCACACTATAACAATATGCAACAAAAACGATTTTTTGATGTTTCCAGAGAGGGATACCCCCTTGAGTGACTGGGAGGAACATTTGACGAGGGAGCATAATCTGCGAAACGTATTTCCACATAGCAAATTCGTTGCTGTAGTTTTGCGATCGATTGTAAATTTGTAAATGCCTTATTCACGAATTTCACGGATTTTAACGTGTTTTCGGGCTGTCGATCTCACAACAACTTGCCAGGCCTGACAAATCAGCAGTTCCGAATTTGTAGGGTCACTATAATGACTCGGAGTGAGTCCTACCCTCACAGACCAATCGCTGCCTTTGACTGCAGAATTCTCATTGAAACATTCGACAATCGCGAATTTTTCCAATTCCATTTCACGACGCGAAAAATCTGGAGCACTTTTCGATTCTCGTTCCTTTTTTTTGCGATCTTGAAGCCTTTTTTCCAACACCCTAATGCCTCGCGCGATTCGTGAATAATTCAAGCACTGTACGGATTTGTGTTGTCGCGGTTGCTGTTCGTGCGAACAGGAAGAAATATATTGTTGATTTAAATTGAACAGATTGTGGCCGTGCTGGCGACGATGCTCGTGACGATTCAGAGCGAGCCACAGGGCCCTGGATACCTGCCACCCAGCGGCGGTAGGCCACCAGGTGGTGGCGCCGGAGGACATCCGGACGACTGGGCAGGCGTAAGAAAGAAAAAAATTCAAAGTCCAAAGTAAAGAAATATCGTAAAGCGGGCTAAAGTTGAAGGTGGCACAACGCTGGCTCGTAATTTTTCACCGGTCTCGCGAAAGCCCTCCGGGAGGAAGTGGTTTTGATGTTTTTCGCGGCTGTCGCCTGTACTGGAAGACTGGACTCGGTAATCTGGAAAAATTACGAGAAAGCAACGTGCACTCTGTTTTCTCCGTTAATCCGGGCGACAAAACCGTGGACGTGGCGTGAAGTAGGAGGAATGGGATGGAAAAGGGCCGCGAGAACATGCGGAAAAACGTTGAAAATATTTTTGTTTTTTTTTTCGACCGAGTCTCGTAATTTAATGGAATTGTTGCAAATGTGGTTAATGTTTGTGTGGCGGCATTTTGGGCTCATCGTGGAGGGTTTTATACCGAGCTTGTTGTGAAGAAAATATTTATTATATATTGAGGGGTCTGAATAAGCTCGGGGCGCGAAAAACGAGTCGATTTTCAAAAAAAAAAATCCGATAAGAATATTGGAATGACGAGGTCGGGATTTTACACACTATTGATACATAATGTTGCCAAGTTTGAGTATTTTTTTCATTGAGAAATTTTGATAAACGGTGTATTTATTATTATTTTAAGAAAGTGCCGTCGTTGCTGTACAGCCAATCGGTGTAGGTGGTTGTGGCGACTGGGTTTGTGTGGAATGAAAAATAACGAAATGTACTTTTAGTGTAATAATGAAACTTTTGTATGGCGGGATACTTTTTTGAAATTTTGAGAAATTATGAAATTGGGACGCCGTGGAAAAAGTTCGATTTACGACCAAAAATAACAATTTTGATAATATGTTATTAAGAAATGGATGAAAATATGAAAAAACCATGCATCAGACGATAGAAAAGGTTGTAGAAAAAAAAACTTTCAGTATTCGAACAAAAAGAAACAATTTTTTATTAACAAATGGATGGAAAGGTGAAAAAAATCATGTAATCAAACGACAGTAGATTTTGTGAATTACGCTCTGTCCGAATTTGAAGTGCATGGCGAATCGGTGTAGGGGGTTTTGACGACTAGGCTAATCTGGAATGAAAAATGAAGAAATATACTTTTAGTGTAATAATTAAACCTTTGTAGGACCGGATACATTTTTGAAATTTTGAGAAATTATGAAATTGTCACGCTGTAGAAAAAAAGTCCGATTTTTGACCAAATATAACAATTTTTATAGTTTGTTTTTAACAAATGGGTGAAAATATGAAAAAATCTTGCAACCGGACTATAGAAAATATAGAAAAAAACGTTCAGTTTTCGAACGAAAAAACAATTTTAATAATTCTTTTTAAAAAATGAATGAAAATATGAATAAATCATGTAATCGAACGATAGAAAATGTAAACTATGCTCTGTCCGAATTTGAAGTGCATGGCCAATCGTTGTAGGTGGTTTTGCCGACTAGGCTCAACTGAATGAAAAAAAAAGAAATTTACTTTTAGTGTAATAATGACAGTTTGTATGATAAAAAATTAAGTATAGTCGCTTTAACGACAAAAAAAACAATTTTAATAATTTGTTATTCACAAATGAATGAAAATGGGAGAAAATATCATGCAATCAGACGATAGAAAATGTTGTATAAAAAAGTGCACTTTTCGAAAAAAAAAAACAATTTTAATCTTTTTTATTAACAAATGGATTAAAATGTGAAAAAATGATGTTAGAAATGATTTACGATCGTCAGATACGATAGTGAATGTTGTAAAATATGCTCTGTCCGAATTTGAAGTGCATGTCCAATCGGTGTAAGTGATTTTGGCGACCAGGCTCATCTGGAATGAAAAATATAGAGATTTACTTTTAGTGTAATAATAAAACTTTTGTAGACCGGATACTTTTTTGAAATTTTGGGAAATAACGAAATTGGCACGATGTAGACAAAAAAGTTCGATTCTCGACCAAAAATAACAATTTTAATCATTTGTCACTGACAAATGGATGAAAATATGAAACAAAATCATGCAATTGGACGATAGAAAATATTGTAGAAAAAAACTTCCAGTATTCGAACAAAAAATAACAATTGAAATCATTGTTTATTACCAATTGAATGAAAATATGAAAAAATCATGTAATCGAACGATATCGAAGTGAATCGGGCGGACGAATTTTTAGATACGACTTACAAAATGGTCATAACTCCGTCAATTTTTTTTTATTCTTACAAAACCTCCGTGACAAATAAAAATTGAGGAATAACAATTATTTTATTCTGCCCCCTGCTACAAGGATCCAGCGAATTACGAATTTTCCTACGAGGTGCAGGACGCCGGGGTGGGCCTCGATTTTGGTCATCGAGAGATGCGGAAGGAAGAAGAGGCCAAAGGCACTTATCACGTTCTACTGCCCGATGGCAGAACTCAAATAGTCGATTACGTCGCTGACGGAGGTGGTTATCGGCCTGTGATACGATATGAGGGCACCGCGACGTTTCCAGCTCCAGGACAATCACCGGGTGGTGACGAGGGCTACAAATATTAGCGACGTCCCATCGGCGAGAATCTTATTCCTCCGATACTTTCACCGACTTACCATTCACGACAAATATATGTGACATTCACTCAAGCCCATTTGGGCCTCGAATTAGCCTCGCTTATATTCTTTTTAGCCTCGAATTAATATTATTGCTATTATCTTTACAATTATTTCTAATATTATCATTATTTTTAATTAGTTTCGTAATTGCGAGTGCAAGGTTGATAAAATTTCTCAGTCATCCCGAACAGACTCTGCAAATGGAAAATATGTTTGTCATAAATATATATATTTTTATGTTTATGAATATTTATAAATGTTTATAAATATTCATAAATGTTTATATATTTATAAATATATTATAATATATATATTAAATGGTCATGAATATTTATGAATTTATGACTATACATGCGTGCGTGTGTTTGCCTGTAATTTCTATATTTAGTTCGTAGGGTTGTAATTTGCATGAAACAATGTCACCACTCATACTTAATCGGCGTTCGCGTCTCGAATGTATCGGTATAAATAAAAAAAAATCATCGAACCATACAAGCAAGCATCAATTCGGCAACAGAACTTTAGGGACATTTTTTCCCGATCGTCAAACACTGCATGAACGGAACGGATCGGCAAATCGACACTTACCGACCGTCGGTAAGATGTACGGCGATCGGCGAGGGTGGAAGTTTCGCTCCGGAGACATCGTCCGAGCTCGGAATGAAATTGTTCGTTTGATCGCCAAGAGAGTTCGACACTATGCTGCTTTCATCACTTACCGATAACGCGTGTCTGAAGGATCGATCGTCGAGCGGGAAAAGTTGCTCCCGCGAGGGTATCACGTGCAATCGAAATCAGCGATCTGAAGCGAGAGAAACTTTATTCTGCGTGATTTTTCAAGCATTCGTTGTTTCTTTTTTCAAAGAGAAAATAAAAAATCTTTATTTTCATTCGGGAATAAAACATTACGATTAAACAAAAATTCTACATGAATTTTTTTCAAGCTTTTGTCGTGTTTTTTTTTTCAAAGAGAAAATAAAAAATCTCTATTTTTATTCATGAATAAAACATTACAATACATTTTTTTTATACATGAATTTTTAGCTCTCGTGGTGTTTTTTGTTTAAAGCGAAAATAAAAAATCATTATTTTCAGTCGTGAATAAAACGTAACGGTTACAATTTGTTTTCTACATGAATTTTCAAGCTTTCGTGGTCTCTTTATTTCGAAAGAAAATAAAAACTCGTTATGTTCAATCTTAAATAAAATATTACGATTAAAAAAAAATGTTCTACTTGAATTTTGAAGCTTCCGTTGTGTTTCTTTTTTCAAAGAGAAAATAAAAAATCGTTATTTTTATTCACGAATAAAACATTACCATTAAACATTTCTTCTACGTGAATTTTCAAGCTTCTGTGGTCTTCCTTTTTTTTCAAGAGAAAACAATAAATCGTTATTTTAGTTTGTGAATAAAACTTTACGATTGAAAAAAAAATGTTCCACATGAATTTTTAAGCTTCCGTGGAATTTCTTTTTTTCAATGAGAAAATAAAAACTCGTTATTTTCATTCGAGAGTAAAACAATACATTTGAAAAAATGTTCTACACGAATTTTCAAGCTTTCGTGGTGTTTCTCTTTTTCGAAGAGAAAATAAAAAATCGTTATTTTTATTCGTGAATAAAACATTACGATTAAAAATCTTTTCTACATGAATTTTCAATCATTCGTGGTATTTCTTTGTTTCAAGAGAAAATAAAATCTCGTTATTTTCATTCGTGAATAAAACATTGCGATTAAAAAAAAATGTTCTACATGAATTGACAAGCTTCCGTGATATTTCTTTTTTTCAATGAGAAAACAAAAAATCATCATTTTCATTCGGGAATAAAATATTACGATTTTTATTTGTTTTTGTAAATTCAATCCCGCGTGGGTATATTACGCAATAAAAATCAGCGAGCTCAAGATTGAAAAAGTGAAAATTTTAAATCGTTATTTTCATTCGCACGGAAAAATTTAGCATGTTTTATAATTTTTTTTTCGTTAAATAAACACCGACGAGACGAATATCGTTTCCCTCGTAATTACGATTACCGCTTGGGTAATTACCTTCGATCGGTTTGCGAACGAAACAATGGTCCGCGAATATCAGCGGCGTGCACCGCGTTGTTTAAATACCGTCCCGATTTGCCCCAAAGCGTTGAATAGTCGTGAACCAACCGGAAGCTCGTTTTAAATAATATCCGACCAGCAGGGAGAGAGACGAAATAAAAGAAATAAATTCTCGCTCACCACTGAAATATCATTAAATACGAATGTAAGATTGAATATAACTCGGATATTGCGTGAATTCCAATTGAAAATCAGACGAGGCTACGAAAGCACGCGCGCGTTGTAAAACGTATTTGTCGAACGAAAATAATTGAAAAGCCGACATTGTCGATAGTCGGTCTGGCGCTGTGCGATCGTATGCGGGCGACGAGTCGACGCGACAGTGCCATCGCACCACCGTCTGCTCCGCATCCTTTACACCATTTATATTATTTATTTCCGCACGCATACAGCAGCTCCGTATTAAAATTGCACAACATTTCACGTCTACCGGTGTCGTGATTTTTTATGGGATACCCGCACCAAATATCTATTTTCCAGCTCTATCCCCGAAATTGAACCACATTCTCTGTTGACGCGATCGTTCGAAAACCGTACGTTTCAATCGCAATTATCATAGGTGCAATAAAATTAACTATGAAATATTTTTAGTGTTATTATTTTTATTATTATTCCATTCAAAATATACTTTTAAATTATATTTTATTATCATTGTTTCATGAGTATTTTATGACTTCATTCAAAATACTTATGAAAGTATTTCATAAGTATTTATGAAATACTTATGGAATACTATGTTAATATGAAATATGTTATGTAAATGTTAATATGTAATATGTTAATAATTAAGAAATTGTATGTTTTTTATTTATTTTATTTTTTGTTATTATTTTCTAATTTATTGACGTCTCAATTAAATCCGGAGTTCCAACGTATACCCTCGCGGGTTTTTACGGTTTTTCGTTACTACAGTCGACCCTCGATATAACGAAGATTTGTCCATTCCCTTCCGATAGACACCCGAAACCTTGGTACAACGACATAATCATATACATTATGCTCTAAGTGCTAAGTGCTTGTAAAAATGGCTCTAATTTAAACCGTTCTTTCTTTTAAAAATATCCCCACATTTATAGTACTAATATATATTTTTTTTAATAACATTTTAAGAAACATGACTTCGGTATAATGAAAACTCAATATAACGAAATACCCGTGAAATTCGTTATATCGACGCTCGTCTGTATTATTATTTCCTTAAAATTATACTATTTATTCATTTATTTTAATATTTGTTTATATTTGTAATACATTTCTTTTGAATTAACGATGAAATATTACTAGTATTATTATTTTTTCAAATAATATCATTGATTAATTCATGATCATATTACTTTATACTAATTTTTTAATTTCAATATTTGAATTATTATTATTATTATTATTATTATATTGTTGCTCAACTTTGTTGTTCATGTTTATTATAATGTTGCCAAAATTGATTGTAACGTTGCTTAACTTGATTTTGATCTCAATGATAATTACAAGGTACTTGATATTCCTATGTAAAATGTTTCCTTAACAAAGGTCACAGTTTGATTGTGAAAAATTGTTGTTTTTCATTTAATTCCATGTATAATGCGAAAAATATTACATTTTTATCAAAATGATGTCAAAGTAACCCTCAATCTTTGACATAGGTTGCTTTGATACTAAACAAATATATATAAAATTGTGCGTGGCCGGTGGGGCTCGACTTTTTTTTATACATTCGATAGTCAAAGGACACAGTGTTCTATTGGAGCCAGAAAAGTTGGAACTTAGGATGTTAAAAAAATTTACCTGCAAATAACAAATATATTTATTTTTTCGTCTTTATTTTTAAAAAAGTCTTTATTCTTTAATTAAAATATATTTATTAATGAATGGTATATTACATTGACTTTTTCTTCCAGTTATTCGCCGTGACGCGGAACTGATACTGTGTCAATATTTGACAAATGTAATGCATAAAATTGAGCGATTTTACGCCGATGTAAAAATAAAACACTATCATACGATGATCTTCTCGATATTAAAACTGGTGTATTTGAAAAATAAATATAAACAATTCGAAAATAAAATCTCGTTCGTGAATATCGATCGAAGCGGAGAATATGACGAAGTCGACGTATCACAATTGACCCCAGTCCGCCTTGTTTCACGTTCGTGATTAATTAAAAATTAATTACCCATTCTTCTAACATTGGAAAGCTCATGTGACACATTATTGTCACGAAGTTTAATTTATTAACGGCACCCGGCCATAGCATTGATAGAACACACACATCCACACACACACACACATACACGCACGGCTTGACAACGTGTTGCATTTGGGAATACGCGCACAGGGTCGGGGGATTCGTTCAATAGTCTCGGCACGATCCAAGCACTCGCATTCAGTCGGAGCATTTAATTCAAAACGTACGCTGGGAATGCAATTTATGCACGTTTGCCGATCGATAAATTTGCGAATAATTTGTAAACGTCAATGGAACGACGTGGACAATGGGTATCATTGACGTGAAAAATATATTGGCGGAGAGCCGCCCAATGTTTTTTATTACCGGGCTCGTCGGTGAGTCAATTTGAATCCAATTAATCGTATTTACTGCTCCGGGATCTTCAACTCTATTTTTTATCGCCTTCTGGATATTTAATCCAAATTTTCGTCTCTTTTGAAACTTTTATTTTTTTCGCCGTGTTCTTTTTCCTCCGAATTTTTATCTCGTCTAAAAGATGATTTTTATTGCCTTTTCTTGATGTCTCATCATGATTTTATCTTTTTTTAAATTTCATTTCTATCGCTTTCTCTTTTTTTCCATCGAAAATTTCATCTCGTCTAAAAATTTCATTTCCACCGCTGCGGCATTTTTGTCGTCGAGATTTTTATCTCCTTTCAAAATTGTATTTTTATCGCTCTCTCTTTTTTTTATCGAAATTTTCATCGCTTTTAAAAATTTCATTTCATCCAAAAATTTCATTTTCATCGCCACCCTTTTTTCTCTTCGAGATGATTTTCTCTTTGAAATTTTTATCGCTTTCTCTTTTTTTTAATCGAAATTTTGATCGCTTTCAAAAATTGCATTTTTATCGTCTTTTATTTCATTTTGTCTAAACATTTCATTTTCATCGCCACAACTATTTTTTCTTCGAGATGTTTATCTCTTTTAAAAATGGCCTTTTTATCGCCGCTTTTTTTATAAAAGAAATTTTTCCTTCTATTTTTTTCTTCATATTTCGTTCCCTTTTTATTTCGTTGATAAAAATTTGTATCTCCTTTGAGACTTTCCTCTTGATCGCTCTCTCTTTGTTCTGTGAAAATTTTCAGGACTTCGACCAGTAGGAATGGGCAAGAAAAAAATTCTCGGTTATATCTACGTGGTCCTACTGCTGCTCGCCTATCAGGCCCTTCACTTTTACACGATAGCTTATTTAATCGAAATTTGCGAAAGCGTGCTACCCTATGCCAAATCAGTCAACACGAGAATCATTCTGGCAAACGTCAATCCGTTCTTCTATACATTCATGATAATCTCGAGTGTCATGTCAGCTCCAAAAGTACGTGGTCTCTACGACGAGATCAATGTGATCGATGAAAAATTAATGTTCCTCGAGGTCCGTCTCGACAACGGAAAGTCCATGAGGATCGATACAGCAAGAATTTTCGATATTATGCTGTTCACGATACTGTTCAATCTTCTTGAGTATTTCCCTCAACGTGGTCCCGTTGTAACACAGTTTTTCAATCTAGTCTGGATAATTTATACTTTGCCGCAATTCATCAATAGCATCGCTTTGGTGAGCTTTACGATCGTTGTGACGAAAATACGAAGGCGCTTTGAGGCGATCAACGCAATCATTCCCAGGATGATGATCATCGAGACGAATCTCACGAGTACGCTTGAAGGGGATATGAACAACGGTAAATCGATTTATGCTGTGCAATGTTTTGATGAACCATTAATGACTTTATCGACAAATAGGCTCAAAAACAGCCTCATCTCCTAACATCTAATTGCTCCACAGTTTACAAGCTGAGACTAGTCAACAAAGTACACGGAAGGCTCGTTAAGGTCGCGACCGATTTCAGTGAGGCTTACGGCTCCTTTTTACTGGCGAGTTTCGTCATGTACTTCCTCGCTACTGGCGCCCACTTGCGAATCGCGTGCCTTGTTTTCGGCCAGATGGAAAGGATGAACGATCAAGTCGTCGAGCCTTTGTGTGCATTTTTCTACATGTGGAAATTCATTATGGTGTTTAAGACTTGTCATCGCGTCACTTTGCAGGTAAATTGTTGACTTTTCACTGGAAATCAAAATTCTTCCGGAAAATAAACCCTGAGAGATTCAACTAACCATTCACACCAACAATTGCCCAAAAAAATGAAACACACGCGTCGAAACGAGCGCCAACGCTATTTTTTCACCTGCGACGAATCCGCAGTTGCAAACGTTGCGCCGTGTACCAACGATAATTATAGACGTTTGTAGCCGCAATTAGAGGAGGATAAAAGAATCGTAAACGAAATGTCGGTCATGGCCTTTGACAAATTCATTTTGGCGCAAAAAAAAGTGGGCCGCCTCGTGCAACGATCATCAATACAGATCGCGAGAAGGCACGACGTTCGTATCATCGATTTTTCGAAATCTTTTTTTCTACTCGAGCCTCTTTGCGTCGGTGTTGATTGAAGATCCTTCCGAGACGGAAATTCTCGCGTTGCAAAATCCTGTATGCGCGTCACACGCTTACGGATTTGTGGTGGTAATGTTTGTCTGTTCGACAGAGAAGAAAAATGGACGAAATAGAGTGAGAGGGAGAGGAAGAGAGAGAGAATGGAAAAGGGAGGACAAGAGAGAACGAGAAAGCACATGAGATTTGTACCCCTTGTCGCAGTGATGAATCCTTCGAGTTGATGTGCTGTGGAGGGAGTCTCTCTCTCTCTCTCTCTCTCTCTCTCTCTCTCTCTCTCTCTCTCTCTCTCTCGCCCTTCATCCCTCCCTCCCGCGGCCCTCCTGCTCGCTCTCTCTCCGACATTTCGAAAGACATTGCGTTGCGAGTGAAAAAAAATGGCGCAAAGAGCCGGATAGAGCGTAGGCTATTCGATCCATCGATGCTCTCTGCGTTAGATCGAAAGTGATATCTCATCACTTTTCTAATCTCGTAACGATGATTGATCGTATAGCAAGGCCGCGATCCATTATTGTTGCATGTAATTGCGGCTTCACGCATACACGTCGTACAAGGTAGAAAGGTCAGTAGGGTGAAAAAATGGTGTTTTTAAATTATTCAAGGCCTCTCTTTCATTGTTATACATAAGAGCAGGTTATTGTGATTGGAACGCTCGCGGCGACTTCAAAAAAGATGTTTCTATTATATTTACGATGATTTCTTTGATTCGTTACTTTGGCTATTTTTATCTCTAGGCAAATGCGAAAACCTGAGTAAATATACGTATTGCGAGCCCGTATATTATTACTATTATTATTTATGTAACGCAAATGTAATATACGACAATAGCGCTAAGAACAATAATTATTGTTGTTATTATAAAACAATTAATCATTGTAATTATAATTATCTTATATTGTAGCGATAATGATAATATTGTACATATTGTACATATTGTACATATTATACTTTTATTATATTGATACTAAAAATTGGAATCGTTCACATATAAATCGTATCACAATTTTTAGACGCACATGATCACTTGGCCGATGCAATTCACATTTTTTCTCTATATGTTCATAATAGTGGTTCTATTGAGAAATATATATTCATCGAGTATATATTAATATTATATTATAATTATATTAATAGAGTATGTTACATATATCCGCGATTTTTTTTAACAACGTCACAATCAATTTATTATTAACATATTCGATACGCACTCGACGATGCAATATATTCTAACATATATTTCATATATAATTTTATCTCAATACGATATAATGCATATATACAAAATATTATTACATCGAATATGTTTATGCATAATTCAAACGCGGATCCACAGGAAATTCGAAAAGAGAAAAAAAATGTATTATGTATTATGTACCAATGTCACAATTCGGACAACTTCGCAATCTTTTTTTTCATTCGTTTTTTCTACATATAAACATATCTCGCGATATAAGTATTCGTTTTTTTTCTATCTTCGCGCACTTCTAAATAATGAATTTACCGTGTACACGCAGGCCAAGCTTTCGGGTCGATTGCTGCGGGAGAAATGGACAGACGTCGATCATCATCCACTCAAGCAAGAGGTTCGAACCTTCACTCAAACTGATCTCCGCTACCTTCATGAGCGACGAATAAAATTCATAATAAAAATAAAAACTTTTCAGACGGACGCATTGATTGCACAAATTGAGAGCAGAAATCTTCAATTAACAGCCTGCAATTTCTTCGTTATTGATTATCCGGCATTGAAAACGGTGAAGAGACGGGAAGCTATCCGTAATAATAATAATAATAATAGCTATAATAATCGTTATCGTAAAAGAATATATATATATATATATGTATGTATGTATGTATATATATATGAACGCTAACTCGAGACGCGATTGTTACGAAGCTTTTGAATCGAAGGATGCCTGCTCGAGTGCAGACTCACTCGGTTGCTTTCATTCATTCGTTGAATTTCTACCACTCCAAGCTAATTAATCACAAACCGAATAATTTTTTTTCCGTATTTAAGATTATCGTCTCTCTGGCGGCTTACATCATCTTCGTGTCCCACACCGCAAACTCCTGCGACAAAAAATAAATAACAGGATGTACATCATAATTGAATAAATGTATCAAATTGCGTTTTATAAATTTCCGTCAATTATCGTCGCATTCATGGCTATTTTGTTGAAAAGGGTAAACATCAAAGCGATCTAGGAATAATATGCATGCAAGGAGAATGATTTTGAGGCAGTAGAGGCGTCAAATTAGTTGCATCATTAACGAAGGCAGAATCCGGTTTTGAGCGGAAACGCGAATCACCTTGTGATGCTCCCGAGGCAATCTTGCAGCTTTGAAGGGGGGAAGCCGATGCAGGAGGCTGAAGTAATCTTTGGTATTTATTTGTACGGAATGGGATAAATCTCCAAATCTTGCGGGATATTGGACATTTTGACAAATGTATTTTTCGATGCAATTTTTTGCGTTTTTTGAGGGGCACAAAGTAAATAATCTCCAAATTTGGAAGGTATTGGTGTTTGGTTTGTCCTAGGAAAAAATAACAAAAAATAGGTTTTTTGAAGGTTTCACCTGAAATTTGCGTGTCATTTGGGGATTTTTCCGTATTTTTTTTCTCTGGTACAGAATAAATCTGCCAAATTTGCGAGATATTGTATAGTGAGTTTTGACAAATTTATTTTGGATAGAATTTTTGGTTCGTATATCGAGAGGCAGAATAGAAAGAATCTGTAAATTTTGCAGGGATTGGTGTTTGTTTTGTCTTTAGGAAAAATAACGAAAAAATAGTGTATTTTTCGAGCTGAAAAAAGAGCTGAAGATTTCTCCTCAAATTTCATTTAGGTATTTTGCGGTAGTTTTGTTTCTATGAAACAGATTAAATCTGCCAAATTTACGGGATATTTTATAGTGGGTTTTGACAAATTTATTTTTCGATATAATTTTTTTCGTATTTCGAGGGGCAAAATAGAAATATTTTGCAAGTTTGGAAGTGTTTGGTTTTCGTTTCGTCCGAGGAAAAAAGAATACGAAAAATAGTGTATTTTTGAGCTTGAAAACGAGCTGAAGGTTCCGCCTCAAATTTGAGTTTCGTACGAAGTAAAGTACAATTTTCCGTGCATTTGGTATTTGCCGCTCTGACAAGGCGTTAACCTACACTTTGGATCAATTTTTTTCAACGTTGGGTTGTTTCAACCTTTTTGTAGCGAAAAATAAAAAAAGGTCCCGAGTCGTCGATACTTTTGGAATTGCCACGAATACAGGAGGCAATTGCGCCGCGATAAATCACTTTTGAATGACTCTGAAGCCGTCCTGGGCGACTCTGTTATACGTTCGTCATAAATTTCAATGGCGACAGGCTCACAATGACTGTCCACGGTTAATTCTGTTCCCTCAAGCGTCCGCGGCACATTGTTTGCTTTCCTCCAGACGCGCGACACTAAAAACGTTCCAAAAAGCCAGAAAATTGCAGCCGTGAAGAAGGCGATCTGTCCTCATAAATGGAAGTGTAATCGCCAAGATTTCAACAGCTTTGTTCGCACTGTCAATCTGTCATCGAGACAATTCATTGATGCATCGGAAAGATTAATCGAATTTCAATTTGACGATCTTCATCTTAAGGACAAATTAATTGTTCGTTCACAATTCGGTGGCAAATTTGGGTCACTGGGTCATGTCGCAAAATTGTCGAAAAAAAAAACATTTTTTTTTCTTCGTAAATTGCTCCGAGGAATTCTTCCATTTGGTTATAACACGCGAGAATCCGACAAACGGACGGCGTGAAAATTTGAACATCGGGGAAGATCTCGTGAGAGCTATCATCATCGTCGTCATCATTGGTTGAGTACCAGAAGATGCTAAATATATACAGAGTGTCCTGTTATAAATGGATAATCATGCAACTGTCGATAGGTCGGATCATATCCAACTATATGCTGGAATTTCAGTTTAGTAAAAGTCCCGCAGTTTTCGAGATGAAAATCATCCGCTTTTGGTTTTTCGCATGCCATTTCTATAAATGATAACTTTTTTTACCCGGTTTAAAAAAAAATACTCTTGGTTATTTGTTTTGTCTAGAAATGTCTTCTTTTTAACCTTAGACGTTAACGGGGTATCCCTATCTGAAAGCCCAATTTGAAGGGCCAGAATGATGCATTTCTTTCTAGTAACACATTGGTTGGAATAAATTAATTTTTTTCCAGTATGTTGTACACATGTGTGTGATTACAATGTAATTTTTTCGGAACAAATACTTTCAAAATGTTCGTGGTGCTGCAGTTGACGTTGCAGTCCTCCAGCGGCGAGCTCCGAAACGGCGGGATCTCTACCAGGGTCAAATGAAATCTGAAACGAAAACGGAAAATGTTTTCGTCGAATATATCCAACCGGCTATGGGTTCGCGATCCACTTTTCGAAATTTCGAAAAATACGTAAAATGACAGCTTCCCCAAAGAAAAACTTAATTTTTTCTCTTGAAAAACAGCATGCTGAAGTCATTGTTACAAATGGTTCATCCAATTAAAAAATGCGATCGTGAACCGAAAATGACGACTGTTTGAACGCTAACTGTGCAAATTCAAGTCAATAGTGTGAAAGTTACTCAAAATATCAATTCCGCTGTGTCAAGAAATGTAATTTCGAGATAATCGCGTTCAAAGTTTTGGTACACATTTTACACGATCTTGTGAAATATTGTCGTCTTATCGCTAGTCAGCGATTCCGGCACCATATAAGTGTCCTTCCTCATCATCGAGAGCGTGTTGCACACCTGATCTATGCAACCTGCGGGCAGTTCGGGCCTCTTTTGAGTGTTCTTGTGCTTTGATGTCCGCATTCGTTACACGTGAGTCATCCTCAGCCCGACGCACACTGTTCCACTAAAATAGGTGTAACTTCGTCAATCTTTATAATTGCAGGGTCCGATTGATCTTTAAATATTGTTCAAAGTTCACACTATAACAATATGCAAACAAAACGATTTTTATGAAGTTTCCAGAGAGGGACCCCCTTAAGGAAACTTTATGAAAAAATATCTTATGCAGAATTTTTATACAATTCGACCATATGAACTCGATAGCCTGCAGTGTAAAAAGAATGTACTACGCATATCGTGCCAATTACTTAAGGGGAGATATACACCTAGACGGTCGAGGTCGAGGATTTAGAAGCTATGAACATTCCGTCGACCGTAGAAGACCTACACTATGGGCCTGGTATCGATGATTCCATGTAAGTTGACAAATTTTATAATTTATTCATTCCCAAATTTTCAAACGCGTTTTTCTCAAAACCACGGCTTTCAAATCGGTACCCAACATTTCTCGAAAACCAATGAACCGATTGTCTTGAGGTTTTTTGTGGTTATTCTATACACCATTATCTAGTACTTGTCATAGGATTTTTTTTTCTGTTACTTAGTTTTGGTTTTATAGGCAAAATAATAACTAATTTTCGGCCCAAAAATCACTATTTATGTTTAAACGTCCGCCATTTCGTCATAAATCGATATATTCAAAATCGGTTATGACAATTAGTAGATTATAGTATCTAATTTAATATTCTTTTTGGTTTTTTTTCAGATGATTTTTGAAGAAACGCCGGTGGGTACCGTATACGCAGATTTTTTTACGACGCACCAAGGATTATACAATATCCTTGTATATTTTTGATATTTTTAAATAAAGAAAATTAAACATATTTTTGAATGTATATACTTTTAGATAATTAAAACCCCAATCCGAAATTTTAAATAGTTTTCCTTTAAAAAATTCACAAAAATAATATTTTTTCTGGCTCCTAGGTGTATATCTCCCCTTAAGAAAGTTGCTTAGTTATTGTCGATTCATGTCATTTGTAGAAATGACATGCGAAAAACCAAAAGCAGATGATTATTTTCCGAAAAATGACATACACCCCAAAAGCTCGAAAACCGTGGGACTTTTACTAAACTGAAATTCCTGCATATAACAGGACATGAACTGACCTGTGGACAGTTGGAGGATTATTCATTCATAACATGACACCCTGTATATATATATATATATATATATATATATATATATATACACGCAGGGTGACGATCATAAGGTGGTCATGTATTTTTCAAGGGTCTGGCGCGGAGATTTTGCGACCGAGAAAAATATGATATTTAATAGTTTTTCGAGTCCTCGTGAAAATAAAGGTCGCCTATTTTTTTGATGAGTAGTATTTGCCGAAAAAAATGTGCATTCTCAAAAAACGTTAAAATTTTCGTTTGCGTTCAGCACAATGAAGATAATTACATTCCAAATGCGAACCACACCTAACAAATTTTTTTCTAATGGAATAAAATTCCACTTGTCTGCTTTAAAATGCATCTTTGAGCAAAAAACTCTCGATGACAGAATGCACAAAAAATATTTTATCCCGAGTGTTTCGTTTTCGGGATTTAATTATCTTCATTCTCCTATACTGAAAATGGACTTTTGATTTTATTCCAGAATGCTCAATTTTTTCGGACAAATACTACTCATGTCCAAAGTACACTGTATTTTCTTCCGAAGAGCACTTGCGAGATCATTTGATATAATATTTTTCTCGGTCACCAAACCTTCACGCAAGACCCTTAAAAACGCATGGCAATTTCATAATTATCACCCTATATACATATACACATATAAATGTAAATGTACATAAGCGTGAAAGTTTTTGCGTTTACACATAAACGCTGCGCGGGCGAAGAGGAAGACTAACAACCTGGAACATAATCGTATTCCCTCGTCGTTGCTTTTCGAAAGGTATTAATTTATTCGGTGCTTTGGCGAAAAATCTCCGGTTCGCGAATTATTTTTTTTTCCCACCGCATATCGTTAATATAAAACAACGAGAAAAGGATTTCTCAGGGTCTGTGCCAAGCTCTTCGAAGATGCATGCAATGCACTCACCTTATCGTCTTTCAAGTAAGCTTCACCGCGGTACAGTCTTGAATGAATTGAGTACTTGAGGATACGGAGTCGTACAGTCGGATGGAAAATGTGCCGATTTTGTATGTTGTCTATACCTAACGTTATTCCGATAATCATTTTATTGTCAATTAATTTGCCGATGACGATCGGCAAATGACGACTCCTCGCTCGCGTTTGGGTAACTTCCGTTTCACGAAATAACCTTCGGCGATGAGGTAACTTTTATTTCCGGGGTAAATTTGGTTACAAATTTGGAGAAATTTGAGTAGAGAAGGCTCAGATTTGATGAGAGAAATTAGGGAATGGGCAGGATTAAAAAAAACGAAGGTAGACACTCCAATATAATTAGACTGAAATTAAAGTGCAATGATCATTAGATTATAATTTAATTGGATTAATTGAAAATCATGATTCATTTAAATTTAATTGTTATTGGAATTTAATAATTAAATTGAAATTGAATTAAATTGAAATCATTATTGAATTAAATAAAATTGAAATGATCATTGAATTAATCCTAATGATATTGAGGTAAATTTTAATAATGATTTAAATTAGATCGAGAGTGATTAAAATTAAAACATTAACACTGATATCGATCATTTTTACTCTAATTATATTTGAGGCTTGACAATAATAGTAATAACAATGGCAATACTGGGAAGGAATAAAAATAAGAAACAAATTGTGGAAAATATTTCATCAGCCAAAATTGCGTCTGCATATTTTTTTATAAGGTTGTTATAATTTGCTACTATCCATGAATATAAATTGCGAATATGCCCTTGTTATTAACAATTTGAAAAAATAAAAATCCGACGACTCGTCTGTCAGATGTGTTCATGATTTTTTTTGGTAGCTTTATATTATAGATTTTGATATAAAAGTTGTTACGCTTAATAAATACCCTTTTGAAATACATTTAAAAAATTGTTATGTATTTATATAACATAAACAACGTTTTTCGACGGCTTGTTGATAAAATCTTCGAAACTACTGAACCGATCCTTATGAAATTCTAACCACATATTCTTTATAACTATAGATATAGCCATATCAACGATTTTTTGAAATTTCGATATTTACTATTTCTTGCCAAAAGCGGTGAAAAAAACGTTTTATTCGAAAAATGTCCGCCATATTGTTATTTTTGCAGATATCGAAAATCGTATGATATGCGCTATAGCCATTAACATACTGAATGTAAAACCGTTCCATTTTTTTGTTTCGGATGACCCATCTCCGAGATTTCATGGACAGCGCAGACCTACAATTTTTATAGGAAATTTTTTTAACTATCATTTCCGTCTATAAATATTAACTTATATAAATTTAAAAAAATATTTTGATGTATTTTAAAAGTGTATTTATTAAGTGTAACAATTTTTATATCAATATCTATAATACAAACCTACAAAAAAAAATCATGAAAATAGCCTTCTTCAGCGTCTAAATTGAGAAGACCCCTCAATCATCGAAGTATTAAATTGAATCACTCCGGACAAAAAACCATGATGGATATATTTTACAAATACGTTTGAAGTGTTGAAAATGAAATCCTCGTGAATAATAATTATGAAGCGATGTATCTTTGAGTACCTGTTTTTCTTTTCAATATTTCCAATCGTAAATTTCAGTCGCGACTTGTAGTGACTGTACTGCGAAAAAGTCGGCTCAATTTCGTTTTTTGTTTTTACCTCGAGCATGTGTGGCGTAACAGACAGCACATAAGGTCCTCTCCATTCTCGTCGAAGAATTAAGAAGAAGAGGAGAAAGAAGCGGAAGATAGGATGGAAAGAGAGCAGCAAGAAAGAAAAGAAGGGGAAGAATGATGAGCGCGCGTGCAGCACGTTACTTTGCAAGCCGCCCTCCTTTTTTTACAGCATCCAAAGGCAAAGAAAGAGAGAGGGAGAGGGAAAGGGAGAGCAAGAGAGAGAAATAAAGTTGAAGCCATGACCACAATTTCGTAGATATAATAAAAAGTAACGAGGAACCTAAATTTGTCGATACCAGAGGTCCTCGACGATCCCAAGACTCCTCTTGAATTATTCTTTTTTCCTTAACCATTCATTTTACATCGAACGCAACTCGAATACACGGAAGACTGTGTCGTACGTGTCCACTGACGACAAAATACGACGATTAATTATTTTATCGTTTAGGTATTTATGGCGCCAAAAAAACGAGACTGGAATGTGTCGCAAGGATATATTGGAGAATTTGTCAGGATATTTTCAAAATGAGAGTTGCCAAACAGCAGAGGTCTTTTTTCTCTACGAAAGTGTTTTTTCTCTCCGTCGATTTAATTGTAATTGTCCTTTTTGATTGATAGACAAATCAAGTTTCCTTTTCTCTTAAGAAATCATTTTGACAACGGTTCAATAAAAAAAAACATTTTTATATCGATTTAATTTTTTTGTCTTTTTAAATCGATGTAATTTAAAAAAAATTATTTTTATGTGAATTTTAATTGTTCTTCGTACGTGATAGACAAATTCTGTTTTTTTTAAAATCTTGTTGCGTTCAATTATAATTGTCCCTCGCACTCGATAGACAAATTAGGTTATATTTTCTTTTAAAAATCACTTTTATATGGATGTAATTTGTTTTTAATTTTTTAATACCGATCAATTTTCTTAGTCATTTTTATAACGATTTAATTTTACTAAATCGCTTTAGGTGAATTATAATTGTCTTCCGTGTGCAATATACAAATGCAGTTTTATACCTTCTCAAAAATCATTTCTATCTTTTGGCATTAAATTATAATTGTTCTTCGTACTGGAAAGATGTTTGAAAGTTAATTTTCAGATCCCTTCAATTTAAGACATTATTCTATTATTAAATGAAGAAAAAATCATTTCAATTTTCATGCGCTTTTGTTCTTTAAAAAAATGGTTTTTCCCTCCTTACGACCAATTATAATTGAATGCTTTATGCTCGATAAAGACAAATTCCATTCGAGGCTGAACAAAAACGAACGTCGATTAAGTTGGCCAACGTGAATAGGTAATTTATTGAAAGCTCGTTGCAAGAAATCTTGCTGATGTGTCTATTCTTGCGCATGCGATGAATTTTCGTAACGTTCACGTCAATCAAGCACAAGATTAGCTGATCGGAATCGAGTTAACTGACGGAGAGATGATTTAAATTGAATAATATATCGCTCCGTCATCGAATAGAAGGAGACTCATTGGCAGAGTCTTTCACCGCGTCGCCCCAACACGGCACCGTGCATAAAACACACCTGTGAAAATGTAAGCAAGGGATGAAGGTGCCGTTGCTTGCTATAGTGATTCGATTATTGGTCATGTGTGTGTGTGTGTGTGTGTATGTGTGTGCGTGCGAGCGTGCGTGCGTGCGTGCGTGCGTGCGTGCGTGTGTGCGTGCGTGCGTGCGTGCGTGCGTGCGTGTGTGTGTGTGTGTGTGTGTGTGTGTGTGTGTGTGTGTGTGTGTGTGTGTGTGTGTGTGTGTGTGTGTGTGTGTGTGTGTGTGTGTGTGTGTGTGTGTGTGTGTGTGTGTGTGTGTGTGTGTGTGTGTGTGTGTCTGTGTGTAATTATTATTGATATATAATATTAATAAACTTATCAATATTATAATAATGTTAAACATTCTAACTAAAAATGATAAAATTACTACTAATAAAAAAATAGTAATGACACTAACTAATTATTTACGATTAAAAAGCATCTTCCTAATGCTCGTAATTTTGATGAAAAAAGATAATAAAAGAATCCCCGTTTCGGGACCAAAATTTTTCTCAGTTGCTCCCCTTTTTCAGGGACCGTGATACCCCAAATAAAACAAGCTCGAGAAAGATTTCTTTAATTTAGCGTATCACCACCCCCGAAAAAGGGGTGCAACTTTGAAAATGTTTGCCCATCGAGAACTATGAAATCGTAAAACTGGCACGACAGGCACGACATTAAACAACAAAAAAATTATTTGCCAATCCCACCAACTGCTGCTGTTGCACAAAAATCATCTTGCGTCAGTTCCCCGAGTAACTCGTTGCGGACCTAATTTTCAAAATGGACCACCGTTTTTGCTGGTCCACTACAAGCTATTCACGGAGGATCGTTTCGTGTATGCGGCTGTGAAAAGTGCCGAAAAATGCTCGGCGCGCATTTCACACCAGCTCCGGTAGTACCCCGGAGTTTACACATGTAGTACGTACATACGTGCGGTGGAGAAGAAGGAGAGACCGCGGCAGTACATACCTGTACACGTGCTCCGCTCCGCAATGCTGCGATTATGAAATTTGGCGCGATTCTCGCAGCTCGCAACTGCACGCGTTTGTGGTGGGAGCGGCAAAAAAGGAAATAAAACATTGAGAAAAAAAAACACAGAAATAAAAGGCCGAGAGTGCGCAGACCATAATAGAGGAGATCACGTTTAGCGGAGTCTGTGCAAGGCGTTGTAGAGCAACGCGCGGGATAAAAGAAAGCACACACGTGGGGATGGATATTCGTTGCATAACAAGAGGGCGGACGAGGAGGAAGACAGAGAGTGAGGAGAGAGGAGAGAGGAGAGAGGAGAGTGGAGAGAGGAGAGAGGAGAGAGAGAGAGAGAGAGAGAGAGAGAGAGAGAGAGAGAGAGAGAGAGAGAGAGGGGGGGGGGGGGGGAGAGAGAGAGAGAGAGAGAGAGAGAGGGGGGGAGAGAGAGAGAGAGAGAGAGAGAGAGAGGGAGAGAGAGAGAGAGAGAGAGAGCTATTTTGTACGGTTTCAAAATTAACCGAGTTCTGGCTGGTTTGAAATTCCGACAGAGCATGCCAAGAGAGAGAAGATCCATCTGTATATGGAGACATTTTCTATGCAACATCGCTTTATATATAAATATGTACACACACATATCATACATAGACACATGTGTGCGCGTGTATAATGCTCATAACGATGTGATCTCAGTATGTAGCAATTACTTTGGACGAGCCCATCGCAAGGCGAGAAATGCGATTGATGCGCGCCATCTATTATACAAGTGCATTCGAGCGATTTTCATTATTTCTTTATACTCGCACAAACACCGGGAACACGTACCATAAAGCGACGCACAAAAAACTCGTGTTCGAATAACGCCACGCAAATACCATGGGAATTTATCGTATTTTTCAAGATCTTTTGTCAATTTCGAATGGCGCTACAGGCACGAGATGATAAAAAGTAATGAGGCTAATTTACGCTAGCGAGGCGCGTGTGAACTGCCGGTGAGACGAGGCTGTTGGAGTCGCTTGCGAACGAGGAATGCGTGCGCGTGGATATGTCACTTTGGTGGTTGTAATGGAGAAAGAGGCATTTTTTCGATCCTTTGAAATACTTTTAGTATGTCTGTCGGAGCACCTATTTGTCGAGTGCTCGGGTTCGAGTACTCGGAAAAATATTTAGTAAGAAATTTATATTAGGGTAGTGCGAAAAAGAGAGTTTTTTTTTCTTCGCACCCGGGACGAAATTTTTTTGATAAATAATTTTCGTTCAATTTTGAATATATGCTATTGGTATATTTGTTTTAGACCCGAAAAACGATGATTTTGAGTAAAATTTGAAAATATTAAGAAATGGCTGCGTCATATTTTGGAATTGACCTATAGGACTTTTTTTTGCAAGAATCTTTTTTGATCGGATAATTTTGACTGGATAACACTTTTTACTCGATTCTTCGTACGGTCGTGCAGTTTTCCGGAAAATCATTTTCGTCGACTTTCGAGCACATTTGGAAATTGTTTTTTTTTTTTGAGACGTGCAATACCAGGTTCGAGAGTGAAATTTAAAAATATCCCCAAATGACTGCGCCGTAATTTCAAATTGACCTATAGGACACTCTTTTCGCTAGAAACTTTTTTTTGCAACTATACTTTTTATTTGGGACGTCAAAAACTATGATTTGAAGCAAAAATTAAAAATACTTGGAAATGACTGCGCTATATTTTGAAATGAACCTATAGGGCTCTCTTCTCACGGGAATATTTTTTTTCACTATATAATAATATTTTTTTCTACGAGCAGGAAAAAAGAATACCGATCATGTTGCATAACGCTAATATATATATATATATATATATATATATATATATATATATATATATATATATATATATATCGAAACGTAATCGAAATACATACTTGGGAGACAAAGGACATTGGCGATAGGACATGGTGAAATTGCCTGAAAGATTAATCCTACACGCAAACGTATATGCTTTGCGATTTCATATATATATATATATATATATATGAGATCGGAAAACGTTGAGACGGACCAACGTCACCGTGAACATCTCGCAGCTTGTGCCCCCGCACCGGCAATTATAATTGCTTTCTTCGGTATACACACGCAAACCTTAAGACTCTGCGGACGGTTTAGCTGATGAATTACGTAACAAAATCATGCAGAACTTCCCGTCTCCGCGGATTTTTCTAATACTCAAGCGCGATCACTTTTCTGATGATCAATGCAGCCTCAGTTTTCAAAGATCCCCGACTGACTATTGACAAGACTTTTTTTGATTATCCGATCTATTGACTTTATGCTCTTGAGACTTTGGAAAGTACATCCACGGTCAGATCTTTGTGGATTTATCGAGTACGCGATATCCCGGTGGTTACGAATTTTTTATTGCAGTTTTATAGTCTGTGGTCTTAACTTTAATTTGCAGCAAAGATTTTGTAGAAATTCCAAAAATTCCACCAAACATAGCATATTTTATATCATTTTTTATCGCATGACCAGATGATTTTTTAAATATGTTCTTCCATTTGTTAATAACAAATAATCAAAGTTGTTTTTTTTGGTCGGAAATCGAATTTGTTTTTCAACAGCTTGTCATTTTTGTAATTATGAAAATTTCCGTAAAGTATCCGGTTGTACGAAAGTTTCATTAAAATACTGGAAGTCAATTTTTTTATTTTTCATTTACGAGGAGCTCAGTTACCCGAAGCACCTACACCGATTGGCCATGCTGCAACGGCGGTACTTTCTTTAAACAATAATCACTTCATTGTTTTTCAATCTTTGTCAATACAACAAAAAACAAGATCTTGAAAAGGTTACATATTAATTGTGTGTAAAATTTCGCCTTCGTCGTCCCGATATTCTCATCAGAAAAAAATATTGAAATCGGTCCTGCTTTTTGAGCTTATATACACTTGTGATGGTCGGGGAAATGGAAAATTTTTGGATTGCATATTCTTTAAGGGGTAAGCCCCACTTGCGATTTTGAAAAAATCGATTTTTTTTATTGCATTTTTTTGAAGTATAAGTATCTGAGAATATGTCCTGAACATTTCAAGTCGATCCGAACAAAATTGACTGAGATATGAGCGTTGAAAGAGAAGAATCCGCGTTGAAAGAGCGTTGAAAGAGAAACTTTAAACGCGTTTTTCTCAAAATGGCATTTCTGAAGTCGGTGACCAAGATTACTCGAACACTAATGAACCGATCTTCTTGAAATTTTGCAGGCTTATTTAATACATAAAAATTTAGTCTTTAATCGTTCGATTTTTTTTTCTCGAAAAAAATGGCCGTTTTATAGCCAAAAAACGGCCGTTTTTTTCGTTAAAATCGAACCATTAACTTTGACTGTCCGCCATTTAGTGAAAAATAAATATTTTTTGAAACCCTTCGATTAAAGACTAGTTTATACTTATATTTGACTAAATCCATACGCATTTTTTTTTCAGATGATCCACTTCGCCGCAATGTTGGTCACCGGAAACCGTGTATATAAAAACATTATTTCATTGACGGCCATTTGCCACTAAACAATGTAATATTTTTCAATAAAAAAATTACTGAAAGTTCTTCAAGATGTGTTCTTTAAGATGGTATATTGATCGATTAAAAAAGTTTTGTAGTTTTCTTTAAAAAAATTCATGAAAAAGGCCTTTTTTGCGCTACAAGTGGGGGTAACGCCTTAAGTGCAATGTCTCAAGAATATTCTCACCAAATTTCATAAAGATCGGAGCATTAGATTCGCAGTTATAGGTATTTCAACCGCACGAAGCGTGTGACGCTTGCCGAGCAGCAAGCGCAAGCAGAAACGAAAGAAGGAAGAATGGCTCGTAGGCAGTATCAAATCAATGTTTTAGAGGCTGCAGAGTATGAATAAATTAACTTTAAATGTAAAAGAAACAGACTTGAATCTTGAACGCGATTATCTCAGAATCGTATTTTTTGAGAAACACCCTTGCGATGGATGCGATTACTAGAAAACTATTAATCCGACCCATACCAAATTTATACCACTTATTTATTATGATAATAGCTATGGCCTGGACGGAGGATTTTGAATTTTGTTGAAAAAGAAAAATGTTGTTTTTACATTTTCCAGATTTTACAGTTTTTACAGATTTTGTTTTTACATTTTCTTGAAGTATCTTTCGAAAATATTCCCTGTAAATTTCAAGTCAATCCGATGAATAGTTTCCCGGATATCCCATAATTAGTGAAGGGGCGTCGGGTCCCCATGGCAGGTAGCGGCTGAAAAACGCGCAAACGATAATACCCGGGAAGGCGGAATGCTTCGAAGAGAACAACAAATCGATATTTTGGAAGCTTCCACATCGGCAGAAGCCCTATTGTATGGGCCAGGAATTGATGATTCGATGTAAGTAATTTTTTAATTAGTATTTCTATACATAAATCAAGTGTAATATTGGAAAACTCTTTCAGAAATTTTCAAAAATGTATTACTCAAAAACTATGAACTTTGGAAAATGTTTGTAAAGAATACTTTCGTTGTAAAGTTGCTCAAAATGTTTTTAAAAAAATTCATCCCGAAAAACTGTAATTTATTGAAAAATTGTTTTAACAATTTTTTGTTTACAATTGGCTGTAAACAATTGAATGCTCGACTTTTCGGCAAAAATTGTGATATTCGGATTTAGCGGATCAAAATACATAAAAAACGCTTAGCTTCATCCATCGAGCTCAATATTTTACGAACATATAATACCGTTTCCACATCGAAAAACTTCAAACGCGTTTTTCTCGAGACTATGTTCTTCAATTCGGTGGCCGCTATAATTCGAAAACCGCTCGATGAATTTTGATGAAATTTGGTGTGCTTATTGATAGCATTAAAAACTTGTCCTAAATCGATGGATTTTCATTTTTTTTTTTAAATTGCTATTCTTTTTTGACATTAAACGAGCAATTTTTTTGTCTAAAATCAAAAATTATCGGTCGGAAGCCGCCATTTTATTCATTAAAAAAAAGCTTCGATTAAGGACTAAATTTATTATTAAACGAATGATTTTTTTTTGGTTTTTTAATTTCAGATGGTCCAGTAAAATGTTATGATGGTCACCGCAAAGCACTGCATGCCGAAGGGGGTCCGACAAAGATGGCGATATTTTTATAAACAATCAATATTTTTCTTTGAAATTTTGTACAAGTCAAGTCAAAATAACAAAAAGTCTGTGTAACCACTTTTGTAAAACAAACTTAATTACTAGAAAAAAAAATTATTGAAATTGCTCGTTTTTTCACGCCTCTGACTGCATCTCACCCCTCAAAAGTTTTCCCCCGTCTGTTTCATTCATTTCATTTTTCAGCGTCAAATTTTATCGTGAACAGCGCGTTCGCGGCTAAATGAAGGTCGCGAACCACGACCACGAATAAAAGCAGATAGCGAATCAGCGAACAAATAATCCGCGGCCAAGAGTGAAGTATTACACCGTGAAAACGGTTTGCAAAGATAAAGTATAACTGCGACGAAGGGAATATTCGACATCCGGCTGGCTCGAAGATACGTAAAAATAGAAGGCATTTTTTGTTCCCTAATAAAAAAAAAATAACATTTAAAAAAGCATGCAAGCACTGGTGGTATAGGAGAGAGAAAAATGGAGCCTGGCGAGTGTCCACTCTTGGACTATCGCGTGTGAGAGTTGTGGAGCTTTTTAAAATTTATCGACCAACGTCGACACACCGCGACCGAGATGCCTCGACTCGCACCCTCCAGCGCTGATTACTCGACAATAAATTTCAGTCGCAAGCTCGGCCCATGCATTATATGCAGGTCACACACGTACATACATTTATATACATGCCCTCCTCCTCAAGATTTGCAACTCTAAAAACTGCCACAGTTCGCAAAAAAACCTTTATCTAATAGGTTGAACCATGTTTTTCCAATATTTTATCCTCCACGAGTCTCCTCCAAAGTATTAAACAACCAAATTTGGTGATTGAAGGACGTTTTTTTATGACAATGATGATCAAAATATTAATTATAAAGTTAATTAATGAAATTATGAAAATATTTATTATTAAATTTATAACTAAAATCATAATGATGATAAAAATATTGATAATAAAATTATTATAATAATGAAAAATATGAATTCAAAAGTTCATTAACAAAATTGTTATAATCATGGAAATTTGAATTATAATATCAATAAATAAAATAATAATAATAGTAAAATATTAATTATAAAATTGATCAATAAAATTACAATAGTAATAGAAAAACTTGTCGATTACAATGCATGGGTAAATGGGACGGTTCGATTTTTCGGCTGGTACCCGAAAACAAAATGTGTAATGAATTTTGGTCTGGACGAAATGTGCCCTGCATAGCATAATAGGTGCGTCTACGTTTATTTCACGTGAGAATATGGAAATTCTCGAGTTTCCCTCTCGCGTTCCCTCATTCGTGGGTATTACGATTCATGCACGGCGCATTAAGCCTGTCGTGGCCTATGAATTTATAACAATTTATAGTGGGTACTATGAGTATCATATATAATATCAGATCTGAGTGTATATATATATATATATATATATATATGCGTATGTATATATGTTCATGCAAGGACTATACTTCCGCGAGTCCTCCGGGGCATAAGACCAACCAACCGCCTGAACAATTCTCTCGCTATAAATCAGACCAAGAACGAGTCAAACGAGTGTACCCAAAATGATTTAATCACATTTCCAATAAATTTAATTCCATTATCAACTCCTCGACCAAAAAAAAAATCCCTCCTAAGTACTCGTACATTCGCTTGAATAAAACGATCGGTAATACGTTTTTTCCTTACACCATTGCAAACCCTTCTATAAAGGATGACGATTTTCAAAAATTTCTATTGCTTCTTGATAATGATCAGCCGCGAGTCCAGAACGAAGGGAACGAGCACTTTCGACGAGGATTCAAAACGAAAATGTCATTAGGCGAAAAGCAAACGACTGGATAATTATTCAGTCAGCTGACAAAGTGAAAAATGAGAATGTAAGAGGGCCAAAATGGCGGAGCAATTAATGACATTCGCCGAGCGCGCAAATGAGTGGGGCGAGGGAGAGGGAAGGGTGAAAAAAAATCTGACACGGTTTATATGAGGAAGATACGGGATCTTTTGGGATCGGGCAATACGCCGCTTGACGCTTGGCACTCTTGAGCGATGCAGTAAGAGAGAGAGGGGGGAGAGCAAGAGAGAGAGAGAGAGAGAGAGGGACTAAAAGATTCTCAGCCGGGCGAGAACTTCACGTAATGTAATCGAACTCTCCGCGCATCCGTATAAAAATGATGGCGGAAAGAGTTTCTCGTTCTTGGGAAAGGGAAATGGGTATCTCCAAAAATGAGTACCGAGCGAGCGTAATATACGGCGAAATAAGACACGGCCCGTCCCGATATTTCGACGACCCGCTCGACTTAAATGGCCCGCGCAGCGCACATACCAGATGCCGCTAATTAATATCTCCGCGGGACATTGCATAATTAAGTGAGAGTTTCGGCGCATGTCGTCCTCTCAAAGTATCCCAAATTATAATTACTGGCAAAATAATCACAGCGAAGTGTTTGAATGCATGAACGCTTCATGCTCGTGTGAGTTCTTGCGAGTGCTAGGACGAGTCTTCCTTTGCGTTCAATTTCGAGCGAAACTGCCGCGAATTGCTGACCCGAAATGATGGCTTTTCGGCGGAAGGCGAATAGGGCAAAGGGCTGTTGAATGAAATTTATTAGGGTTGATTGGTGGGGCAAACGTAGGAGGATGCAAGTACGTTGCGAATGTCCTGTCTTTTACTGGATTTTGTTCATGCAATTCCATAGTGCGGTTATTAGGAAGTAAGGTTTGCTATGAGGAAAAAATTACATTTTGATAATCAAATCATCAAGAACGAGATGAAAAATTGAGTCGGATGATGAACAGAGCTGAGGATACGATTTTACATTGATTTTGATGATTTGATACGATTTTACATTGATTTTGAGCCTAGAATCTTAATTATAATTTGCAACAAAGATTTTGTAAAAAAAAGCCAACAATTGAGCGAATTGGGACGATTTTTGTGAAGGGTGCGATTTACCCTTTTTTTTGGCTTTTTAATTCGAATCTGTTCGCCCGATTCACGTCACATTTGGACAGAGCATAGTTCACAACAAATTTTCTCGTACGAACGGATGATCTTTTCATGGGTTTATCCATTTATCAATAACATATGGTCGAAGTTGACTTATTTTGCCGAAAATCGAACTTTTCTTTCTACGGATTGCCATTTTGGTAATTGTTAAAATTCCTCAAAAGTATCCGTTCATACGAAAGTTTCATTATTATACTACCCATGTAGAGATTGACCGTTGCCTGGGACGGGCCGTCACAGTTAGCCTTGCTAGAATATTGGGCCGTGAGTATTTACCAATGAGGTGCCTTTGTAAAAATGATAAGAACGGCCCGATATCGGCCAACAGAGCCAACAATTATTGGGCCAATGATTTAATTCATTGTAGCGGCAATGTTGGTGATTGCACTTGGCCCTATGTGGGCCTTCTTAAAGGGTCTATGTAGAAATTGTCCACTGGCTCTACGATGGGCCTTCACAGTTGATCTATCTAGAAGTTAGTCTATCTAGAGTATTGGGGCGTGAGTTTGTTTGCGTTTGTTTGAGTGCGTGATAAATATTCAACCTATATCGGGCCAAGATTGGCCCGAGATTGGTCCTTATGGATACATATTTCATGGAATAACCTTGAAATACATTGTGTTTTGCGTATATGACAGGTTTCAAAATTCGCATATTTTACTTACTTATGTTGGTTATTTACAAATGCCAATAATAGGCCAAGACTTGATTACAAAAACTGAACTACAAAATATAGACGATTAATATATGACGTGCCAGTTATTTGCCTATTCTGGCACAATATACAGATAATGAATAACCCGAGGCTTAAATAAAATAAAAGCAGGTATGGTCTGACCGACTTAGCCAATAAAGGGCTTAGATTAATTAAACGTAATTTCCAGTATTTTAGCATTGCCAGTTTTAAAATTGGCAAATTTCGATGAACTATCACGTCTGTTTATTGGTTTTAACAGATGGGCTCGGATAGGTTTTAGTAATGGGCTGATATTGTGCCAGTTCTCAATTTATAACGGAACAATAATGGGCCAATATAATTGGCAGTACTTCAGCATCACCAGTTTAAAAATTGGCAAATATTGTTTATCCATAATGACTGTTTAATGAATTTAGAAGATGGGCCATGACAGGTTTTAACTATGGGCCGATATTGTGTCGGTTTTCAATTTAGAACGAGACAATAATGAGCCAATGTAATAGCCAGTATTTTAGGATTGCCAGCTTTAGGATTGGCAAATTTAGTTTAACTATCACTGCTGTTTATTGGTTTTGAAAGATGGGCCAGGATAATCTTTAGTAATGGGCCGATATTGTGCCGATTCTCAATTTATAACGGGACAATAATGGGCCAATGTAAATGCTTGTATTTTAGCATTACCAGTTTTTAAATTGGCAAATATAGTTCAACCATCACGGCTATTTATTGGTTTTAAACGATATTGTGCCGGTTTTCAATTAATAACGGAACAATATTGGGCCAATGGAATTGTCAGTATTTTAGTATCCCCAGTTTTCTAATTGGCAAATTTAGTTTAACTATCACGGCTGTTTATTAGTTTTTAAAGATGGGCCAGGACAGGCTTTAGGGATGGGCCAATATTGTGCCAGTTTTCAGTTTAGAGCGGAACAGTAATGGGCCAATATTATTTCTCTTTTGCTGGCTTATACGATGGTCCCAATATTGGCCTGATCGTAACATTGGGCAACTCATGGCAACCTCTACATGGGTAAAAGGACATTTTTATATTTTTCGATTCGGATGACCCTAGTTGCCAGAACCACCTACACCAATTGGCCATGCAGCAACACCATGACAACTCCATCGTTTACCAATATTTTTAAATGCAAAAAAACCTCAACCCGGTCAAGACTACGTATTAATTGTGTGTAAAATTCCGACCTCGTGATCCCAATACTCTCGCCAGAAAAAAATACCGAACATCGAACTGTTCGGCCCCTAGCTGATGCAAACGAATGCACATGCAAAACTGCATTTTCATCATATTACTATGGATACCAATCAAGGCCCAACCATTTCTCCAAGCCCGATAAATGTTCACGTAGAAGTAAATGAAGTTGCTCCACTCGACAAAAGCGAGTAATTTTCCCAAACACTCCCCCAAACCATCGAGCATCCTAATTCATCCTCTACCGCGTAATTTCACGAAAATGTACAATTCTTCCAAAAAACGAAACACAAAACCGCAGTAATCTTCCGTGCAAGGGAATACCGCGCCGGCAGCTCCGGGGATCAGCCTCCAATTTTGACGCAATACCGATATCCTCGTTAGCATAACCATACAGGTCGAAGAGTGATTGACCGTTTCGCGCGAAATTCACTTTCATAAGACTGATATGCGGCCTTCGGTAAATCGGATCAACTTCGATATTCCTCGACGATCGAAATCTGTGCGGGTGCATCGGCGGCTTCTACCGCGAATCCACAAAGGAATGAACGATGATGCGGGAAAGAAGGAAGAAATCACGTACAAAGTGGTCCGCGATCATTGGCTCGTTGCAGAACAACAACAAAAAAACAAAGAGAGCCGAAGATCCGAGGCGATCGTGCGTAACTGAAGAATAAAGAGAGAGAGAGAGAGAGAGAGAGAGAGAGAGAGAGAGAGAGAGAGAGAGAGAAGAAGGAATTTTTGGGGGTTGGTTCGTTCCAACTTTGCCACATTCTCCCATCTTCGTCTCTCTCACTCTCCCTCTCTCTCTCTCTGTCCAATGTTTATCGTAATGTCCCGTACGTACGTGTGTACGCGTCTCACAATTAACGTTGTGTAAGTGTTTCGGACGATGGCGCAACGGCCTTGCTCGTGATGTTACATATATCGGTGAACGTTTGTACAGGATGATTTCCACCTTGCCTTATACAGGGGGGCGAAGCGAGGCTCTCCCGCGAAAGTATAAAATCCGTCCAAGGCAGATGATACCTCGCACTTCGCACCATAGTCATCTCCCATAAGGATCGAGAAAAGCAGCGACAAAAAGAAAATATCCGTGCACACTCGTTACGAGACTCTTGTGATCGGTTATCGATAATCGTCCATAAGCCGATACTCCCCAGAGGATATACATTTTTCCACGACTCGGGGCGGTGAAGAAAAGCTGACATCTCGGTGCGAGGAATCGAGGAGCAATATTCGAATTTGATTTTCTTGGTTGTGGAGCACCGATAACAGTGAGTATGCAGAGTAGCTGGCTGCTAATTGTTTGGCGGGGTGATGAGCCTCTTGGGATAAGGGTACCTGGGTAGATGAGGGATCGGAGGAGTATCGGAATGACAATAACGTGTATATATATATATATATATATATATATATATATATATATATAATACACAACGTTGTGGGGTTGGATGAATTCTTGAATTGAAAAATATTGATGAAGTGGCAAAACGCCGTATCCAAATTCCTCCACGTTACACGTGAGGATGATACAAGCTTGGAGCTCAAAAAACAAGTCGGTTTTCAAGATTTTTTTCCGACGAGAGTATTGGGATGACGATGTCGGGATTTTACACACAATTGATACATAGTCTTGTCAAGTTTGAGTTCATTTTTTATCGAAAAATATTGATATACAGTGGAGTTAAAATTATCTGAAGAGAGAACCACCGTTGCCGGGTGACTAGTCGGTGTGGGTGGTTGTGGCAACTAGGATCATCTGAAGTGAAAGATAAAAAATTTACTTTGGGTGGAATAATAAAACTTTCGAGTGAGCGGATACTTTTTGGAAATTCTGAAAGTTACGGAAATGGCAAGGTGTAGAAAAGAAAGGTTTGATTTGTGATTTAAGAAAGCAATTTTTTATTTGTTTTTACCAAATGAAAAAACATGAAAAAATCATCCGGTTTTACGATGGGAAGGTTATAAACTATGCTCTGTCTGAATTTCAAGCAAACCGGACGAATAGTGTTTGAAAAATCTAGCTGATTTTTTGCATGCTAATAGAACATCATTGAAAGCAAGTTCTCGATAAATTTAATGAAAATCGGTGAAGCCCTTTTGATTTAGAGGTAGTTGTAATTTACAGGAAAATCTTTTCGGGAAAGTTCTTGTTCTGGAATGTCCAGATTCCAGGGAAGTTTCAATTGTCAAAAATGTTTCTTCCGCCCAATCTTAAAATCGAAAATGTCGGCAAAATTCTACGTTCGAGATTTCCAGGAACTCTGAATTTCCAGAAATCGATTTCACTTTTGCCGAAAAGAAATTGTGCCCTTCAGAAACTTCTTACACCCTATACAAGTCTACTTTACTTCACTTACCTACAAGTTTACTTGGAGACTTACACCGTTTCGTGAAACATTTGAAAAAAAAAAACGCGAAAAAGGGTAAAACGCAGCGGGGTGGTTCGCCGTCGCGCCGTGGGCCAGTTGGGCCTTCACAAAAATCGTCACAACTCGGTCAATTGTTGGAATTTTCACGAACTCTTTACTGCAAATTGAAGTTAAGGTCCTAGACTATAAACGCATGCATTCAGAAAAAATGCGCCTCCAAAAATTTAAACTCATGCAGACCCCCAAAATCATCGTTTTTCACCGCTCAAATAAACAGAATAGTTACAAGATAAACTCAAAGATTAATGAATATGATTTTCGTTGGAAGAATTTAAAAAAAAGCCGATTTTTTTGCATTGTGTACACGTGCGTAATTGAAGAAGAAAAAAAAAACGATTTTAAAAGCTTCGAAAATTCTTTTCGTTATCGAGATCCTCCTCACTTGGCTTATTTATTAATAATTATACGCGAAGGAGCTCGGAAGCGACAAAAGGCGCGAGAGCCCGATAACGATTTGCCGATACATACCCACGCGTCCTTCCTCGTGAAGTCGCTTCGTTATTCATCTTGCACTCTCGGCGGTTTCGCATCGAGGGATCCCCGTTTGTTGATGAGACGAAGAACACACACCTTTCTCTTGCAAAACGCACAAACTTAAGTATGAGAAGATACCTTGCGGCACATGTATGTATAGATATACGCAAAAAAGAATATCCCGACTGCCGCAAGGTATCTTCTCATACTTAAGTTTGTGCGTTTTATATATATATATATATATATACACATCTATATATTCATGTACCTTATTCGGAGATGGAATAGATTGCAATGCACAGATGAACGCACTTAGGATACACGTACCAATGACCTATATACAATATATTGAATTCTAAAACAAAAACGATTTTTTTTAATGACATAGAAAATGTTTTTTTTTTTTCTTAATGATAACGTTGGTATATATCCCTTGAAGGGCCGGCATAGGCCGGTCGATTTTCAATATTTTTTCTGATGAGAATATTGGGATGAAGAGGTCGGCATTTTACACACAATTAACACACAGTCTTGCCAAGTTGGAGTTTTTTTTTCCATTGAAAAATATTAAGAAACAATGGAGTTATTATTATTTGAACGAAGTGCCGCCGTTGCTGCACGGCCAATCGGCGTAGGTGGTTTTAGCAACTAGGATCATCTGGAATGGGAAAAAAATGTACTTTTAGTATGGTAAAAAAGGATTTTATACTATAGTACATTTAGTATAATAAAAAATTAGTATTATAATCAAACATCCCTATGACCGAATACTTTTTGGGAATTGTTGAAAATTACGGAAATCGCAAGCTGTAGGAAAAACTCGATTTTCGACCGAAAAAACTTTAATCATTTGTTGTTAACAAATGGATAAACATGTAAATAAAATTGCTCGGTCCGAATTTGAAGTGAATCTGACGAATAGATTTAATTTAAAAAAAAGAGTAAATCGCGCAGGGGTAGTAAATTCACCGAGTGCAGTGGGCGATCTGACCCTTCACTAAAATCGTCATAATTCGGCTAATTTTCCGAATTTTTACAAATTCTTTGCTGCAAATCAAAATTACGACTCACACTATGCATTCCAAAATCTATTGTCGGCATACACGTTCGTAAAGCTGTATTTTCGTATATAAATTTTATTCAATATATAAATTTAAAATTTCAATATATATATATATATATATATATATATATATATATATATATATATATATAAACACAGAAATTCGTCAATTCGTAATACGTCGCGAAGATCCAACCGCGTGATCGGTAGACCGCGCTTATTTTTTGCACGAATATGAAATCGAACCCACCGCAGATAATAGAAGCACGCTCACATAAGCGTATGTAGCATATACGTAATACCTCCTTCTCGATTCGTTAACCAACGTTTCGTTTCGTGCGTTACGCAAATCGCGATGGTCAGGATCGAGATGCATCTCATTCAGGCCACTTGCGGCCATCGCGATGTCTGTACAAATACACTTTTCCGTAATATCAAGCGCCACACGTATGCTTTTTACACACGATATTTGAATGAGGATTTTGGAATTACGTATTGCCTCCGTGTGGCCTTTTTGATACTTTTCGCAGCTGCCTTCATGCACAAAACACACACGCACACACACACACACACACACACACACACACACGTATGGAAATGACAAAAAAAAGATTTTTTAAAGGAATTTCTCATTTTACGAAAATATTATATAGCTCTATGAAATTAATTATATTATTCGGATATAATTTTGCAAATATCAGGTGACAGTTGTGAGTTTTAAAGTATATGCTTTTTTGAGGACTCGCGCGAAAATTTTGCGACCGAGGAAAATACGATATTTAATAGTTTTTTTTCCAAGATCACTTGATAAACTTGATCACTGAAAATCGTATTTTTCCTAACTGTGATTTTTTCCCAAGATCACTTGAAAAACTTGATCACCGAAAATCATTTTTTTTCAAGTGATCTTGGAAAAGAATTACAGTTAAAAAAATCATATTAAAAAGAAAACTATGATTTTCAGTGGTCAAGTTTTTTGAGTGAATATATACATATATATATATATATATATCCACTTAACGCAAATAACGACCCTTCGCTCTAGAAAATTGCCTATCTAGCTTAAAATGTTACGAAAAATACCGATACGTCTATTTTTCATCTCAAATCTGTCTTGATAGCATTATCGTTAACGCCCCCGCATCCAATTATCGTCGAACGTATAGAGCGAACAAAAAAAATTGGGAGTGAACGGAGGGGGAGAGTTGGGGGTTGAGCTCCTAATTGCAATGGGAACTTGGGACTCACCGAATCGTTAAAATGATGCAATTATTAAGCCGTGCGGTGTACGGCTCGTAATATATTACGACTATTACACGGTCCTATGAGCCGTGTAATATATATATATATATATATATATATATATATATATATATATATATATATATATATATATATATATATATATATATATATATATATATATTCATATGTACACAAACTCACCCACATATATATTAAAGACTCTTTCTCTCCTAACCCCCCTCTCTCTTTCTCTCGCTCTCTCTCTCTCTCTCTCTCTCTCTCTCTCTCTCTCTCTCTCTCTCTCTTCTCCACATGCATGTACATGTGCATTCGGTGGTCTGTTATCCAGAAATGCTCGTGGCGGAAGCAGCGATAGCACTGACGTTATTCGTGGTCGGGATCTCAGGCAGACCGGAACCGCCGGTGAGCCAGCAGCAGCGTTACTTACCGCCAGATCAGCAATACGGGCCACCGCAGAGAAACGGCGTTAACTCCCCGGCTGGACAGCAGGAGGGTTACAGCGCTTTCGGTGGTGCTGGTAGCTACGCAAGACCGGGTCAGAGTGGCACAAGGGGCGGCGGTGCCCCGTACGCGACCAATCAATATCTTCCGCCAAATCAGCAGTACGGGGCACCCGGTGGGGCCAACGGGGGCTACGACGATGGATCTAGCAACGTGAGTTTTTTTTCTTCGCTCTTCAAATCGAAAATTTTCTCGGTTTTTTTAAATCTGAAGGAAAAAGCAAAAACAATTGGAGATCAGGCTGTTTGGGTTTGCTTGGCTGATCGTTTTTGCGAAAATTCTTGAGGAAAAACAAGAAAAACATTGGTGATCAATTTGCAAAAATGTTGGAGCAAAAAGGAAAAAAAAATTGGAGATCAAGAAATTGGAGAGCAAAAAGGGAAAAAAATTGGAGAATTTGTTTGGGTTTATTTGGTCACTCGTTTTTTGCAAAAATTCTGGAGAAAAGAAGAAAAAAGATTGGAGATCGATTTATTACGCGGGAAAAGTGAAATTGAAAGACGCTAGGAATTGGACTTCCGGTTGGGCCGATCGCAAATCGAAGAGTGCCTCGACCCGGCGATGTTCCTGCCACGCATTTTGACATCCGAACCATCGCGTTCGGTACAAAAATGACTGAGAAAAATGCCGAAAACTGATCGTGGAATTATTAAGAAAAAAAAATTATCCTCAAAAATAGACCTCAGTGTCCATTATTCGTCAGGGAAAAATGTCATCTTGTGCCTTTTGTTTGGGTCTGTTTGTGGGGGGGTGAAAAAAAGGTGCCGGCAAAGTACGATTTCGAGTACATGGTGAACGACGCCGCGTCCGGAAACGATTTCGGCCAGAAGGAGAGCCGTGACGGCGACGTTGTAAACGGTGTCTATTACGTCCTCTTGCCTGACGGTCGCCGTCAGACGGTCGAGTACGAGGCCGACGAGAACGGCTTCCGGCCCAAAGTAACTTACGTACAGGAAGGCGCCGGCATTGGCGGAGGACACGGTAACAACGCGGCTGGCTATCCGAGCGGAAACAACGGTTATCGTTATTAATAACTATAAATACAAACGCGCTAAACGAGAGATACAGACGAACGTAAGGCCAAGTATTTCTTCTTTTTTATTATTTTAGTTTTATGCGGTAACGCATTTTTGTACGATAGTGTAAAATGAAATTGTGTTATAAAAATCGTCGTGTTCGATCGAAAGTATTTTGACGAGAAAAAAAAAGAGAAAAAAACGTCAGTCGCCGTCGACCGCGAAATAGCATTTTCTTTTTTCGCATCTTCATCGTCTCTCGCTCTCGCCTCCAGAGAGCATCCGTTTTTCAATATAAATGCTCAAGATATTAATCGTTACTTTCGCAGCCCACCATTTTTTTATTGCCATAAAACTCCGAGACGTTTGAAAACGCAACAGAGTGCCAATTTTTTTTTTTATAATTTTTAAATTATTTTTGATTTCTGATTACGTACGCGATATTTTTCGTTTTTTTTTTGCGACGACCAGTGTAGTATGAAATGTATAGCTTAATGATTTTCGTGTCGTGTGGTCGAGTAAAAATGACCGTGTATTTATGCACGTCTATGTATGTATATATATACACATATATGTTTTATATCTTTATACATACATACGAATAAATCTACATTATTCAATGGCAATTCATTGAATCGTTTCACATATTCACCTGTGATTATTCATTTCCCGGCTGGATGTCGGGGATAAATCTAATGAAGTGCATCACCGAAAAGTCGATTTTCGTTCCCTCGATTAACTATCAACGAGTATCGGATTGTGTTGCTCGAGGTTTCGATGTATTTGTTTGACGCCCCAGGCTTTGGTATTATACTCCAGCTGCGAGGTTGTAAATTGAAAAAAAAAATAGACCGTGGAGGATTTCAGCGAAAAAGTATCGTTTAAAATTAAAAAAAATTTCAAAACGAACGAATGTGTGATCCTTTTTCTTAATATTTTGTGAAGTACATTATTAATTTGTAAATTTTCAAGAAAGTTCTGTTTTTTTTCCTTTTCAAAGGACTTTGATATTGTCGTATCAATTTATGACCTGATGCTATATGTTTAGCTTAATTTTACTTATATATATATATATATATATATATATATATATATATATATATATATATATATATATATATATGTTACAGTTAGAACGCGTTTTACGTAGTATCAACTCGTTCGGACTGAACGCCTTCGTTGAAACTAGATATTCCTAATGCAAAGTAGAATTTACTGATAAATACATTTGAGTATTAGTTAAAACTAGTTGTAACGAGGAAAAACTAGTTCTAAAGAAATGAATCAGTTTAGAATGTTTGGGTTTGTCTGGGTTTCGGGCGAGTTGTAACTAACATTTAAATGTATTCGTCAGTGGATCCTAATTTTCAGCAACAAAAAAATTGCAACTAAGGGGTTCAGTACGAACTAGTTCTTACAGAACTAACGAAACTGAACTAGTTCTAACGAAATGAATCAGTTCAAACTGTTTCGGTTTTTCTGGGTTTCGGACTAGTTTTAACTTACATACAAATGTATTCGTCAGTGAATTCTAATTTTCAGCAACAAAAAAAATTGTTGCAACGAAGGGGGTCAGTAAGAACTAGTTTTTACTAGGGTAAACGCGTTTAAACTGTAGTACATGTGTGCGCGCGCGATAATGCAGTCTTGAGAAAAACGTGTTTGAAGTTCACGCCCGTTCCGAATCCGGGCGATGAGGCACGGTGTTGACGGGCTGTAACGTTTGACGTTTTTCGAATTTCGCTTTGAAACTTTGGGAAAATATTCTACGTATATAGGTCGATCGTTTGAGGGAAAAAAAAGAAATCGATTTTTTGATCGTTGTAAATGTATTTCGCCTTAGGCGGTCACCACTCCGAGTATCGGCCATGCACAACGCTGCTTAACTGGAAGTCCCATGTAGGTTTCGCCAATCGAACCGTAACGGCCAATACTTGGACCAATGTTGGCGGGGCGATGATCGATTACCCAATTGTACGCCAATGGTCGGCTGAGTATTGACTAGCCAACATTGGTTTGCCAATACGAGGCCAATGTTCGGCCAAATATAGACTCGCTAATCATTGGCTTGTCGATACGAGGCCGATATTTGGCGAAGTATAGACTCGCCAATCATTGGGTTGCCGATACGCGGCCAATGTTCGGCCAAACGTAGACTTGCTAATCATTGGCTTGTCGATACGAGGCCGATGTTTGACGAAGTATAGACTGGCCAATCATTGGTTTGCCAATACGAGGCCAATGTTCGGCCAAGTATAGACACGTTCATTATTGGGTAATCGATATGAGGCCGATGTTTGACGAAGTATAGACTCGCCAATCATTGGTTTGCCGATACGAGGCCAATGTTCGGCCAAATATAGGCTCTCTAATCATTGGCTTATCGATACGAGGTCGAGGTTTGGCGAAGATGTTTGCCAATACGAGGCCAATGTTCGGCCAAGTATAGACACGTTCATTATTGGGTAATCGATATGAGGCCGATGTTTGACGAAGTATAGACTCGCCAATCATGTTTTTGCCGATACGAGGCCAATGTTCGGCCGAGTAACGCATGATCAAACCGCAATTCGTATATTGACGATTCATTGTTTCGCGTCGAAGTATTGAGAGACGAGATGAATACTTTTTACGAGTCCATTGGACATTATTCTTAACAACCATACTACCAAATCAATGCACTCATTGTTGCCTGATTCTCGAACGAGCTCATACGCGATACTCTGCCCATTTTTATGAACCATCCTACACTGACAGAAAAATTCTATTAATATTAACTAACCGCGTCTATTTATTTATTCTTTGTTTGAATTAACTAGATTTTTTGTGAAATCAAATTTTTCCTATTGCATTCCATTATTGGAATTATTCATTTTAAATATGTTTATTTATTCAAATTAAACTTGAACTAATGAACAAATGGTCTGTCTTTATTGGAACACACATATTAAAGGGTTGTGGGGGTAGAGAGGGTGGAGCGAGAGGAATTATATATATATATATATATATATAGGTTAGGTTTGGAAATTCTCCAACATGTCAGTCGATAACACTCTCTAATTATCACGATGATATTAACTAATTGATATAGTTAATGCGATACTAATAATGATGAGAATCCATTTGGTTTCTTATGGCATATCTGCGATTCAAATGTTACGAGCACTCGGTAGCATAGGGGCAGCGTGCTTGGCTATGAGTAGGTAGGTTCAAGGTTCGAGTCCCATATAGGTGAAATATTTTCTTCGAACTAATCGTTTCGAAAGACCAGGTAATGACGAATTACAATACAAAAAGAATCAATTTTTTTTTTTGGCAGTGCAGGACCAATTTTGGTGATCTATATCGGGTCACAATTATCCGCCAAGACTCGGTCGATAATCGGGCCAAGCTCGAGTGCCAATGATGGCAATCTTGACGGGGACTGATTGTTGGCCGATTCTCGAATGAACTCCTACGCGATGCTCGGCCGATTCTCGTAAGCCATTCTAGGGCCAATATTGATTGCGAATATCGGGCCGCTCTTATCATCCGAGGCTCGGTCGATGATCGGGCCAAGCTCGAGTGCCAATGTTGGCAGGCTCGGCGTCGCGCATCGGCCAATCGTTGGCCACTACCGATCACCCTACATGGGGTATTGGCAGAGCTGAACTCCGACCGCCCATCAACCAGAGTCCGTCATATATGTGTGTGTGTGTGTGTGTGTGTGTGTGTGTGTGTGTGTGTGTGCGCGCGCGCGTGCGTGCGTGCGCGCGTGCGTGTGTGTGTGCGTGTGCGTGTGCGTGTGTGTGTGTGTGTGTGTGTGTGTGTGTGTGTGTGTGTGTGTGTGTGTGTGTGTGTGTGTGTGTGTGTGTGTGTGTGTGTGTGTGTGTGTGTGTGTGCGCGCGCGCGTACGTGCGTGCGTGCGTGCGTGCGTGTGTGCGTGCGTGCGCGCGCGTGTGTGTGTGTGTGTGTGTGTGCGCGCGCGCGCGCGTACGTGTGTGTGTGTGTGTGTGTGTGTGTGTGTGTGTGTGTGTGTGTGTGTGTGTGTGTGTCGTAGGAGTTCGACAAACTTTTTTCCGCGTTCGCAAAACGAGAGACCGGTTGTAAAATTCGAAAGAACCGAGATCAGAGAGATCAAAGCTCGTCAAGGGTCGATCATTTGCCCTTAGCGTACCAACATGCATTTTCATATCCTTCAGACGTAGACATATATATATATATATATATATATATATATATAAATGTGTGTGTGTAAATATACATCGGAACTTTAATGCAAATTCGAGCGACGCACCCTAATTGCCATCAGCATTCTTCCCTCCCTACCATTCTCGACTCGCATTCCTCAAAGAGAAAATGATCAATTATCCTTTTTCGCCAATTATCAACTACCCGACCCACGAAAATGATTTTCGTAGGTTGATACGAGTGCGTTATTATACGCACAATCTTTCCTTCCCTCCCGTCGATGTGACTAATATTTTATTTATTCAAAATATTCCACACTTGAGATAAAAAATAACGTTGAAGTTTATCTTTTGTTTTCTGCATCGATGCACGATCAACGGTTACTTCGTTATCAATTACATGGCAAATGGACGAATGACAATGTGCAGCACGATCGAGTGGGAAAGCAAAAGAAAAAAATTGTAAATCGAGTCCTCGGCAGATGTTGAAAAAAAATGTACAGTCAAACTCCGATTAACCGGCGTCGGATCATCCGTGGAGTCCAAAAAAATCGAAAAGCTTTTCTTGCACAAATTGAAAAAAAAATGTGTGCGTGTTATATGGACCCGGCATAGCAGACTAATGGTGAGTCAACATGCCCTCTCTGGGCGGCCAACATGCCCTCTCTGGAAGGCCAATTTGAAGGGACAGAATGATGAATTTTTTCTAGTAACACATTGGTTGGAATAAATTAATATTTCCCCAGCATCTTGTACACATGTTTGTGGTTACAATGTAATTTTTTCGGCAGAAAATCTTTCAAAGTGTTCGTGGTGCTGCAGTTGGCGTTGCAGTCCTCCAGCGGCGAGGCCCGAAACGGCAGGATCTCTACTAGGCTCAAATGTTATCTGAAACGAAGACATTAAGTTTTTTCTTCAAATATATCTAACTGGCTATGGGTTCACGATCCACTTTTCGAATTTTCGAACAAAACGAAAAATGACAGCTTCTTCAAAGAAAACCTCATCTATCTCTTGAAAAGCAGCATGCTGAAGTCATTGTTATTAACAAATGGTTCATCCAATTGAAAAATGCGATCGTAAACCGAAAATGACTACTGTTTGAACGCTAGCTGTGCAAATTACAGTCCAAAGTGTGAAAGTTACTCGAGATATCAATCTCGCCGTGTCAAGATATGTAGTTTCGAGATAATCGCATTCAAACTCGACGGATCGCGGTAAACCCGACAAACACTGTTCCACTAAAATAGGTGTAACTTCGTCAATTTTTAGAATTTCAGCGTCCGGTTGGTCTTAAGGGGTCTTCTCACTTTAAACGCTAAAAAGGTCTATTTTCATGAATTTTTTTGATAGGTTTATATTATAGATATTGATACAACAGTTGTTACACTTGATAAATACATTTTCGAAATTCATTTTAAAAAAATTATTTATTCGAGTCGCTATTTGTAGACAAAAATAGTAGTTAAAAAAAATCCTAAAAAAATTGTAGGTCTGCGCTGTTCATGAAATCTCGGAGATGGATCATCCGAAACAAAAAAATCAAACGGTTTTAAATTCAGTATATTAGTGGCTATAGCGCATATCATACGTTTTTTGATATATGCAAAAATAACAAAATAGCGGACATTTTTCGAAAAAAAAAACAAATCAAAACGCGTTTTTTTACCGTTTTTGGCAAAGAAAAAATAGTAAATATAAAAATTTAAAAAAAACCTTGATATGCGCTATAGCTATAGTTGTAATGAATATGTGGTTAAAATTTCATGAGGATCGGTTCAGTAGTTTCGAAGATTTTATCAACAAGCGTTCGAAAAACGTTGTTTCCAGAAAAATGCGTTTGAAGTTTGTTTGAGTTACATAAATACATTCAATATTTTTTTAAAACGTATTTCGAAAGTGTATTTATTAAGTGTAACAACTTTTATATCAATATCTATAATATAAATCTATCAAAAAATTCATGAAAATAGCCTTTCTTAGCGTCTAAAGTCAGAAGACCCCTTACAATATTCTTGAAAGTTCATACCATAACAATAGGCAAAAAAAACGATTTTTTTAAGTTTCCAGAGAAGGATACCCTCGTCAGCTGAAATAGTCGAATAAAAATGACGAAACTTGAAGCTAAATTTTTAAAACCGTGCCAAAAATTCAATTTTCGATATTTTTACATTAATCTAGTTCCAGCGATAGCCTCAGGTCTACAAATAAAAATGCCGTTTGATTTTTTTATTTCAGATGAGCAAAACATCCGGAACCATGGCAACCGTCAACCAACGTTTTTTTCACATGCGCGTCGTCCGAACGGTACAAAGTCGATTCAACTCGTTATTTCTTTTTGATAAAATTCTGAGGGACTGTCAAAATGTTAATAAAAGTGTGGTAAAAATTCAAAGATAATAGGTTGTAATGGTTTATCAAAGAATTTTTTTTTTAAAGCGAAAAAAATAGCTGTCACATGGTATGACACGGTTGACCGTGCCTCTCTCAAGCGCCTCGCACGTGCGACCAGGCACGGTCGCTCGCGTCAAGCGCGAAACCACAAGCAAACGAAATCAACTAACTTGTTCAAGAAACAAGAGTAAAATATGAGGCAATAAAGAGTACATGATTATCATTAAATATAAGAAGTCGCGTGTACACTACAATAAAGTTATAATCGAATTAATAATTACAAAAATATGTATAACATTTATTTCGAATTACCCGTGGTTTCAATTATTCGCGGATCGTTCGGTCCCGAGCACCCCGGTTAATCGGGGTCATACTGCACATCATTGAGTCAAGCGCGAAAGCACAAAGATGCGGCTCTAAAGCTGCGGAAAACACTCGTTCCCGCGTGGCGCCCGACCAACGGAGAAAATTTGCTTTGAGCTCACTTTGATCGCGCACACTTTTACCTGCATTTATATTTATATGTATATGTCAAACGATTATGTGAATACAGATGTAAGCAGACCGAGGGAAAGGTGAAAAGGCGGCAAAGTAGTATGTGGGGGGGGGGGGGGCAGCAGGAAACGGAACTCAAGGAAGGGCGCCGTAGAGCAGCATGTGCTGCATTTTGTGTTTCTTTGAACTTACGCCTGACCTGCGCCTTCTCAGTCAGTGCGTTCAGTTTTTTTTCCTCGACATTTCTCTCTGTCTCTCTCTCTCTCCCGCTCTCTCCGCATTCCTCACCGTTTTCTTCACTCGCTCCATCATGTTCCACCCCTTGACGCTGTCCTCATGACCGTTGCGCTATGAGCAAAAGACGCAATACTTTTTGTTTTTCATTTCGTTGGTTTTTTTCCTCATCTTCCATTCGCGATACGCCAGGCTTGCGGGCGTTACAACAAGAACGCCGAGGAAGCCGAGCCGTCTGTATGCGCGTATGGAGGACCTTCACAGGCACTAATGCAGAAAACGCGCACCCATCGCACTCGCGTCTCAAAGCATTAACGTATTCAAAGAAAAAAGTGCACGGTAGCATGACCGCAGTAGCAAGTACTCATTTAAACGCGCGCAGCTTAAAAAAAATGTTTTACAGAGACATAGGCAGCCAGAGAGAGAGAGAGAGAGAGAGAGAGAGAGAGAGGGAGAGAGGGAGAGAGGGAGAACAAAAGAGGTGTGTGTGTGTTGGTGTGTGTGTGCATAAATATTTTTACTGTAGTTTGCTGAAACTTATCGTGCGAATATGTACGTTCCAATTTGTCTAAAGATGGAATGGAAATCATAATAATAATAATAAATATGATTATTTTTAATATAGGATCACACAAACCGGAAGTCCATCATTTTTTTCAGCACCGATAGCTGATTTTAAGGGACATACCAGTGTGAACGCTGAAAATTTGGGTGATTTTCCGGAATTTTTTGGAACAAAAGTACTCAATTAAATGTTAGTACATAGTACATAATTTTTTCATAGAAATATATTGAGATCCAAGCGACTTATTCGCTGCCTTCGGAGGCGCCAAAAAAACAAGTTCCTCCACTGCTGACATGATTCCGGCCGATTGAGTAGCTGAAACCGAAAAAGGAGGAAATGTGGTTAAACTGGAAGGTATTTCCTGTATAATGACATAGGATTTTCGAAAAATATCAAAATCTAACAAAATTGAGTAGTTATGAAAAAAGTCTGTTTTCTTGCCTATAAAATGGTCGTTTTTTTCAATGCCGAATCGTCAATTTTCATCCAATCAAAAATATCCTACGTCATTGTAGAATAAATATATTTTTAAGAGTACTTAGTTCAAATTTCAAGTCAATTGGATAATTGCTCTCTGAGTTACAATGTCAGCAAATTTGAAAAATCTCATGTCGAGAAAAACGCGTTTGAAGATCTAACTATCGATTTTTGCATGATAAAATGATAGAGATACGGCTTTGAAATTTTTACAGGATATTCTTGAAAGTATAAACCGCCGATAAAGGCAAAAAAGGCGACGTACACAAATTACATAACGGAAAAACGTTTCCAAAAGAGCAATTTTTAAAAACTTTTACTGTAGAGTCCTCCTTTAACCCTAAGACCCTACACATGGGTACCGCAAACTCCACATTATTAGTTTTAAATGCTAAAATCATTTTTCTTGCTCTGTTCAATCGCGTTTTTCACGGTGATAAATTCATATTAGTTTTTTCTCGCAAAGCATATGCCGTTCGTCAGTTCTCGAGCGTTCGATTTCAAAAAAAAAATCTCTACAACAAACAGTTCGTTAGCAGCGTTGATTTGAAGTGGTGGGGTGTGCATAACCCCAGTGTAGGTTATTTGTTTCGTACAGATAGTGTAGGGTCCTAGGGTTAAGCAGTAATAGGTTATATGTAGTGACCGGTTCAATGAGATATTTATATTGGCAATCTCTCTCCCTTATGGCCAACTCCCCCGGCTGTTTATCCCTTTAATACCCGTTAATACCCTAATGATTATCATTGTATTGTTATTATTATAGGTATTAATACTATTATTACTATGATCATTATATTATAATTGTTATCGGCGTTATTGTGGTTATTACTACTAGTATTATTTGAATGTATATTTTGTGAGTGTGTGTGTGCTTTCGTCATTTCGAGCACTTACTATGAGCGTAGTAATTTTATTTACTACCGAAACTGTAAGTATTATCGCCTTTCTGTACTTTCTATGACCTTCAATGACCTTACGTTATAGGTCGTTGAACTCGTTTTGAGCTCCGCTTTCATGATACAGAAAAATAACATACCGATCCATTTGAAAAAAAATGGAGTTGGCCTTCAAATGTCCGAAGTACCTCCACCTGCAAAAAACTATCATCGCTATCGGATGGCCCCTTTCGTACTGTGCAATTTCATTTCAGCAAATATTTCTGTGAACCTTATAGTTTCGAAGATATCCAAGGTGCTAATAGTTATTGATCCACCCTGTATATAATAGGTTTTTAAACGGGAACGCAACCAAATGGGCGCCAGAAGTGGAAGGAGCCATGAACCAGACAGGAGAGGGACAGATATGAGACATACTAAGGAGGAATAACAAAGAGGAATGGACGATGAAGACAAGGAGGGCAGTGCAGAACACAACAAACCAGAAAATACAGAGCAACTGGGAGAAAATTAAGACATCAGGATACTGCATAAAATATAAAGACAGGGAAAAGGAGGTGGAGATAGAGGACTACTGCGGGAAAGTAACTGTGAGGGGAGAGGTAAATGAAATATCAGAAATACGATATGCAAAGTGTCCGGTAGAGAAGAGGAAACACTGGCGCACATATGGGAACGTGAGAAGGCAAAATCACACATTGAAGACGTAGGGACATGGACATTGCAACCATGGGTGGAACAACAGGAGGGTGGCATAGCAACGGAATGGATCAGGGCGCTAGAAGGGAAGAAAATAGTTCAAGGAATGTGTGAGGTGGTGAGACGGTTTGAGAAGCTAGCAAGGAAGAGGGTAGAGGAAAGAAGGCCAGAATACTACTAGCAATAAGAAATAAAAGATAAGACTAGGAATATGTGGTGCCATGGAAAATGAAGAGAGGCAAACAAACAGACGGACGGTTGTAAAAGATATTATAATGAAGAAAGGAAACTGAAGAACGGAGGCGGACGGGAGGTTGTACAAATCCGCAAGGGTATATGAGGTACCTGCAGGTAATAAGGCCTACCTGAACGACATTTGCGATAAAATGAAAAATATTTAAATTAATCGCGGGGTTTTCAATGATAATCGAACTCTTGTGTCAATGATTATAAAATATAAACAAAAATGGCAACTTCCATAAACAAAAACAAAATTAAATGTTTTTAAAGACCTCGCCAATAGGCCTTATTTTACTATGGTAGTATAATAAGGCCTACGACTTTAACATAATTGAATAATTAATCTGGATGTTACACATTTGGTATTTCCGATCAAGAATCATAGAAACGCACAAATTACATTTCAAAAACGTATATAAACTATACATTTGCACATGAAACAGTCATCAGGGTACTCAAAGTCAGCGGTATCTTCCAGCGACAAACCGATGCATTCTTCATGGTACCACACTCAGAAAAACGTTTGGTACCGGCAAAAAAAAATTGTTTGAATCAACCAAATCCTGCAGTTGCGGGTGGCGAACGATATGAACGATTGAATTGACTGCGACATTTGGTTGAATTACAAATATATATTTATTTCCGGCAACCAAACTTCTTCTTGATCCAAAAACGCACAGAGTACTTTCAATTCTAATTTCGGTGTCCTGAAACCAAACTTTATTCGAACATACTGAACGGTTGGGTCGGTAATCTCTCTCTTGAAAGCATTTTTAAAATATATAGTTCAACGAAAAACATATACAGTAGAATGAAACATGTGTGCATTGAATGAATTACAGAGCATAGTTCAGTCAATACATAATATTTTTGATAAAAGTTCTTGTATAGTCCGTACCACTGAAGATATATTTTAAAAGAAAACCCCTCAACGCTGCTATAGTCGATCCAACTTTATGTTGGTTTGCCCCGAATGACGGAGTGGGTTCTAACAACTTATATTATAACATAGTTGAAGCTGCATACGGTAAGTTCAATCAAAATTGGTTCTACACCAATCGAATAAATGGCAGATAGAGCATCAGCTTAATATGAACGAAATAAACATCGAGTAACTCTAATAAAATTTCGATGTGAGCATATGCAACGTATACATTGAATTGGTGGAAAATCAATTGAATATAAATCATCGAAGAAAGTATTCTCCCTACGATGAATTATAAATACAAATGGAAGACGAAGACAATAAGGTAAATAGATCCGCTAAATTATGTGACAAGATGATTAGTAATTTTTCAATAATGCCTGTTTATTAAAGTACATATTAAAAAAAACCTGCGATGATACAGAAACAACTTTTATTGATTAATGTACGTCGATGTACGACTATACGGTGTCAATTGTAAGGTAATTTACAAAGCGCTCTGAGAAAATTACATAGTTAAACTTAAAAGCAATCTGCGTGTCGAAGTAAAAAACAAAAGAGAAATCAATTAAAATAATGTGTACAGATAAATAATATTTTTTTCTGATGTATCGAGAATTTATCTGTAAGCCACATAACAGACATGCCATTAGATTTTGTGTGTTCTCGAAGTGGAATTGGCGCAAACAAGTCTTTTGCTTTACAAGAGATCGTTAAGGATTCGGCTTCGGTCCGGCCAATGAAGGTTTTCCAAGGTTGTCGATGGAAATAAGAAGGTGTTTTTATCTTTTACGTTTCGGCCCTCTGGTTCGGGTCCTCTTCAGAATATATATATTTTTTCCTGTATAAATGATAATACACAGTTTTTAACAATCACGTTTGAAAAAGTTATATATAAGAGCGTTGTGTGTTATGGTTTAGTTATCTAAATGTTGTGTTATTATGTATAATAATTATGTTAGTTCTGCTTTAATTATAATTATATAAATATAGTATGGATGATTTCTTATATTGCGTTGTTTATTATTATGTGTATGTATAGGTGTGTGAAATGTAAAGAAATGAAATATGATAGTTAACTAACCTCGACGTTGTGGTATTTCAGGTTTTTTTACACATATTTGGAAAGATGTTACGTCCAAAAAACATTATTTATGGACATAAATGATGTTTAGTGGGAAGATGCTCAATAGATAGTTATTATCGTTTATCGGCGATTTTTTAAAATCTGTAATGGATAGATAATTATGAGTAATTTTTATGTTTAATTATTGAAATTTTACGTATAAAAAATTTTTTTATCTGAGAAAAGTTTTAGTGAGGAATCGAAAGACTATGGTGTTTACCTATTGAGTTAGTTCTTAAGAATTTGTTATCTTTCCAAAATGAGCAAAAGCTCGAAATTTACAATTCGGTTCGTTACATATTGAGTTGTGTAGCGGACGAAAGTTCGAGAAAAACTGAGTGATGTATTAATTTCGTGTGGCATATTCGAGTGTCTGTACTACGAATCGGGGGAAAGATCATATCGGCAGTGACGTGTCAATGAAAATAAATTAGGTGCGCCAAGTTAGGGGTATTTAAAATTAGTTTGTAATGTCCTTAAAATTGGCTTATTATGTCTATATATTAGTTAGTTTATGGTGTCAATCATTTTAAAATTGTTATGTGATATAAAATACAGTAGGGTGTGTTGATAGTTATATCATAGAATTGTAGATTGAGCTAAGTTTTTGTATGTCTGTTCTAAAATTTATGGCGTTGGAGTGTGCTTTAATCTGTATCATCTCCAGGATTAGTCTTTTTTGAGCCAACTTTCATTGTTTAGTATTTTTGCATTATCAAATTGAAATTCATGTTTTTGTTCTATTGCATGTTGTGCTAAAGCTGTGTGTATTTGCGTAGTATGTTTTATGCTATTTTTGTGTTCTTTTAATCAGGTTTCGAGGTATCTTTTAGTTTGGCCAATGTATGTGGCGTTGCAATCTTTGCAGTCGATTTTATAAACAATGTTGGATTTTTGATTGTTGTTGATTTTGTCTTTGGTGGAACCAATAATGGATGAAATATTGTGTTTGTTATTTGTGACTAGTGTTATGTTGTATTCTTGGAAGAGACGAAGTAGTTGATGATGCATGTTTTTTTGTGTAGGGGAGATTTATTATTCTGGACGAATCAAAGTTGTTGTTATTTGTTTATTGTTTGTTGATTATGGAAAGTCGATGTTTTATTACTTTATCTGTGAAAGAGACTGGATAGCAATTTTTTGTCATCGTGTTACTGATGAGTTGGAGATTTTCTTTGTGGAATGAAGGATGAGATAGTTTTATACTTTTTGCTTTACGCAACGCCTGGTCTCAGACTACAGCGTGGTTGCGACGAACTATTAGCGGCTCAAACCGAGTGTTCCACGTGGTTGGATTTACCGAATTTAATCGATATCTGAAATTACGGGAGAACAATGGCTCGTGCCCGCAAAAAAATCTCAATCACGATTCCTTTAGCAATTCTTCAATACTTATGCACTTGGTGAACACGCAACGTTAAATGAAACTCACCGGCTTCTACTAAATTTACTATCAACACCCGAGAGACGCCGTACAATGTTTTTCTCGCAGGATAGCACGCAGCGTGACAACAATGGCGGACAAAAAGAAATGACGATCGTACACTTTCCTCGAAATGTAGAAACAAGCGATTGAAGTCCCCAATCTATCAAGATGTCTTCTACTTCGCACATTTTTATGTTTTCGATGTAAATCGTCTCACAAAACTTATCACAATGAATATTGTAGTTTTCTACACGCTCACAGGGGAGATGCACGTCAACAGCCAGAAAAGAAGACGTGAGCAGCCGGGAGTCGAAAGGGCGATCGTAGCGCCGTTCGTGCATGCATCTGAAACTACACTGATTCGCGACTTCCACTACCCAGTTAACCAAGCGTACCATTAGTACAGCATACCGCAAATGTGGAGTACGCCGTGCCCTACAGTACCGGTAATGTACGGGTACTGTAATGTACGGGTACGGGATAGCAGCGTAGTCGTACCTCCACGGTATCGCTACCGTTACACCGTACTGCAGTGCACGGTACCGTACCAGTAAATTGGCGGTACAGCGTACCGTACGGCGTACCGGTAATGTACCAGTACCGTACACACGTACGAGGTAGCAACAGTACCGGTACGGCGCACTCCACATGAGCGGTGCACTTTCCGCATTTTGTGCACTGTATCATGCCAGCTGTCCTGTCCTCTTCACAGCCATGACAGTACCAACTCGCTTGCTTCTCTGAACCACGGTTGCCTTTGGTGGCGGAGGTCTTTTTATTTGTTTTTCTTATCTTCATTATTTTTATTGAACAGAGTTTTCGTGACCGGAGTTCCACTGCAATTTATGACTTTTCACCTAACCGTAGGTTTTTTCCGTAACTTTTACTGGTGAAGGCATAAGTTGACGAAATGCCGCTCTGAGCCGAGTGAGCAGCACATTGTCTTCATCGTCGTCCGAACTCTAATTACCGTGAACCATACGGTAAAAGCTTCCCGTAGGCACTAAAATGCAGATTAATCAAATAGGAACCAAATCCACACCTTATTTACATTTGTAGCATCTGAAAAGTAATAAAAGATCCATAAGAAAACAACCAACCTTGTTACAAGAAGAGTGAGGATAATAAGGCCTATGGTGAAATTTGGTAGGCCTTAGTACCCGTCGACTACGTCCGTAGAAAAATCAAAATGAAAAATATTCAGACCGCGATAGCTCATTCAAATATTTAATATCATAGAAACATGAAATAATAGAGAAATGGACAGCAAACTTATATAGCTAAGTGTAATATTTCAAGAAATACTTACCATTGATCCGGAACGATTTTTATTATTCGCGCCACGCGGCGGTCCCTCAATGTATGATGCAACACTGACGCCGGGGAGCGGGTTATCGCGCATGCGCCAACTTGTGGCGACATCTTCGTGTGTTATGCGCCTGCGTTCGTAGCCTTGCGCGAAAGCGCTGATTCGAAATATGATTTTCGTTCGATAGGCCTTATTAGCGGACAGGCCTTATTACCCGCAGGAGGTACCTTACATGTGGAATAAACTACCATTACTAATATTATATATAATATTATAATATTGTTATATATTATATAACTGAAGTATATATTATATTATATAACATTATATAATATAATATATACTTATATTATATTATATTATATTATATTATATAACAATATTATAATATTATGACATATATAGTATATTATATATTTAATATAATTATTCTCATCATCATATGTATTATTGTTATTACTACTATTATTGAGGCGGTCATCCCATGTGACAGGCCCAAAAAAAAACGCAAAAAAAAATGTTTTGCTCACATTAAGAAAAATGTGTGCGTGTTATATGGACCCGGAAAAACAGACTAATGGTGAGTGAACATTTTCTTCGCGTAAATCGTACTTGAACGTTTTTTTCTCGCACTGTATTTTTCAAATTAGCTTCCATGATATCTCCAAATCTATTGAATGGATTTCGCTCAAATGTGTATGGTATATAGTCAGCACATATATACTGCCGTCATATGGAAGAAGGCGGCATGGACAACAAAAAAAAACAAAAAACCTTTTACTATACAGAAAGATGGGAGAATTTATACTCAATCCAATGGAACAAAAACGCATTTTCGATTTTTTTTTGTAGATGCCGCTTTTTTCCATATGAACGCAGTATAGTTCTTACCCGAACTAGGATATTTCCTATATCAGCCATAGTTTTGTCTAAGCTGAAAAAGTCGAAAAAAAATGACGAAACTTTGAACTTAACTCTTAAAACTGTGCCAAAAATTCAATTTTTGATATTTCTACTTCACTCTAATTCCGGCGAAAGCCTCAGGTCTACAAATTAAAAAACCGTTTGATTTTTGCATTTTAGATGAGCAAAATCTCCGAAATCATGGCAGCCGTCAACCAACTGTTTTAACACATGAGTATCTTCCGAACCGTGTAAAGTCGATTCAACTCGTTATTTTTGTTTGATAAAATTCTGAGGGACTATAAAAATGTTAATAAATGTGTGGGAAATATTCAAAGATAGTGAGTTTTAATGATTCATAAAAAAAAAAACTTAAACGAAAAGCAACAGCTGTCACATGTGATGACCCCGTTAATATGATTACTATCATTATTATATTTTTTATCGGTATTGTTGTCATTACTTTTAATTAAATATTATTAATATTATTATCGATGTTATTACGGTAACAAAATCCCCTTGATTGCCAGAATCATTTACACGTCAGCGCAATATACATTTTTGGCGCTGACCATACACGCACGCACACATCTATCCGGACGATCTTTTCACGCATAATTTTCCGAACGTTTCAATTGTTTTTACCACTTCAGCATGAAAATCTCAATTTAATTTCTTTTGCAAAAACACAATTTCCTTCATCTAGAAACGCAAAAAGTCAGGGCAAGAGTACGATATTCGGGGCGTCAAGATTTGACGATGAAGTTAGGGTTATTGAGTCAAAATAAACAACATATGAGGGTTGTAAAAGTTGGTGTTTTGCTTATTTTGGGTTTAAATTAGAATTTTTCGATAGTTATCGAAAATTGCGATTTTTTTCGAATTTAAAAATTTTAAGGAACATCAGGCAAGGAAACTTAGAAATTCATAGTTACAACAGTGTCTCAGAAGCGAAAAATGTATTTTAAATACCGCTACCATGTTTTTCTCGCGTATAAGTGCGACTGGACAGAGAGTAAAGTAGTACTTTTAAGGGGTGGATGAAGTCAGAATTTTCAAAAAATCGATTTTTTTTACATTTTCTTGAAGTCCGATGTTTCGAAAATGTTCCCTGAAAATTTCAGGTCAATCCGATGAACAGTTTCCGGGATTTCCCACAATTAGTTAAGGGGCGTCGGGTCCCCATGGCAGGTAGCGGACCGATTGCAGCAACCGGTTTCGACCCCCGCCCCCCCCCCCCCTATTATATTCTACAAATAGTCTTGTTCGTAATAATTTACTCTCTAGGTGTATCGGTAGCTTCGATCAACACCATAACGAAAACTTCAATCAGCTAATTAGGAAAATAAGCCCAAAAACAGTGTGCAGTAGCAGTACTATTGTAGAAATTGCCGCATATATTGCTGCTTGTGTAATCAATCAAGGTACACACACATTGTTACTGATCATGAATACACTTGGCATTAATTGTGGACCCAATTCTCACCGGTACACAGAAAGAATCGATTCTCAACGTATAGACGTGACTGACAAACACGCAAACGATAATGCCCGGGAAGGCAGAATGCTCCGAAGACAACAACAAATTGATATTTTGGAAGCTTCGACATCGGCAGAAGCCCTATTGTATGGGCCAGGAATTGATGACTCGATATAAGTATTTTTTTAATTAGTATTTCTATACATAAATCAAGTGTAAAATTGGAAAATTCTTTCAGAAATTTTCAAAAATGTATTACTCAAAAACTATGAATTTTAGCAAAATTTTATAGGGAATACTTTCGTTTCAAAATTGCCCAAAATGTTAAAAAAAAATAATTCATCCCGAAAACTTTAATTTAAAAAAAAATGTATTTATCAATTGGCTATAAACAATTGAATGCTCGACTTTTCGGCAAAAATTGTGATATTCGGATTCAGCGGATCAAAATATATTTAAAAAGTTTAGCTTCATCCATCGAACTCAAAATTTTACGAACATATAATACCGTATGCACATCGAAAAACTTTAAACGCGTTTTTCTCGAAACTATGTTTTTCAAGTCGGCGACGACTATAATTAAAAAACCACTCGATGGATTTTGATGAAATTTGGTGTGCTTATTGATAGCATTAGAAACTAGTCGTTTGTCGAAGGATTTTCATTTTTGTTGAAAATTTAAATTTTTTAAAATCATAAGCGAGCGATTTTTTGGTCGAAAATCGAAAGTTATCTGTCGGAAGCCGCCATTTTGTTAATTTTTGAAAAAAAAAAGCTTCGATTAAGGACTAGATTTATGATTAAACTAATGATTTTCTTTTGTTTTTTGATTTCAGATGATCCAGTAAAATTTTATGATGGTCACCGCAAAGCACTACATGCTGAAGGGGGTCCGACAAAGATGGCGATGTTTTATAAATAATCAATATTTTTCTTTGAAATTTCGTACAAGTCAAGTCGAAATATAACATAAGAAGTCTGTGTAACCACATTTGTAAAACAAACTTAATTACTATAAAAAAAATTATTGAAAATGCTCATTTTTCGCGCCTCTGACTGCACCTCACCCCTTAATCGCTAGGAGTTCGAAGAGGGATTAAATGTATACAGTTCATCCATCTTCGGACTTGTAAGGCTCTGAGTTTATGTAAAATATATCGTTTAGTAATTTGGTGTAGTAATTATACGGAACGATTCTTATTGTTATAAATAAACAGAGAATATGAATAAATAAAGCATTATAATCTCGGAATTTATGTTGAAAATCATATAAATACTACGTTTAGTGGTATTTATATGATACCGCTAAACAAACCTAAACAAACCCAAACAAAGAAATCCTTTATGTAGCTCGCCCGGTCAATTTTCATTATTTTCGATGAAATAAAGATATTGTACCCATGAGCCAACAACAATCGTTGAATTTCGGCGTATTTCCAATTACCGCTAAAAGCGCTCATAATTCCTTAAGGAAGCCGAAACGGCAAATTATTTATTTTTGAAATTCTCATTATTTTGGTTCGAATATCAATAATCAACGATCAAAACTTGGCGCCCCGGATATCGTACTATCCCCAAAATAAGGATAAGAAATTATGGAAAAACAATAACGCATATCATAACTATTATTAACATGGTTACTATCAATATTTTATTTACCATCAGTGTTGTCATTATTATTAATTCAATATTATTATTCTTAGTATCAGTGTTAGGGTTAAAAAATCCTGATTTATAAAGTGATAGACGAATCAGCGGGATACATATTTTTGGCGCTGACCATACACATCCATCCGGACAATTTTTCCAAATATGATTTTCCGACCGATTGAAATATTTGTATCATTTCAGCAGAAAAAAGGTCGATTGAATTTCTTTCACGAGAGCGCAACTTACCCCATAAGGAAGTGTGGGGAAAAAAAGACAAACCGTGCTTGCACCTTTTAGCGGGAAGGCGGAATAAAGTAATAATGAAAAGTATAATGGCGAACGAGAACGCGGGGCTGAACGGGAGGGAAGAAGGTGCAGTGATATCCGAGATGCTCGAGGAATTTGTTCATTACGAATTCTGATGCCTCTGCGAATCTATCTACTGTCTCGTATACCCGTATGAAATACACTCCCCGTATATTCAGGCTATCTCGCTCGCCCTCACCGAGGCTCGTGTATTTTAATACCTATATATAGAACCCGTATGAGCACGGCGCTAAAACTCCGCGCTTGACGCAATTATATCCTGACATAAACATTCCGAACGTGGAGGATGTGAAAATGATGAGGGAAATGTCCAAGTTCATCCCGCAGCGTTGCTTCGGTCTTGACTCTCTCTCTCTCTCTCTCTCTCTCTCTCTTTCTCTCTCTCTCTCTCTCTCTCTCTCTCTCTCTCTCTCTCTCTCTCTTATACCTCTATGGTGTTATTACTGCTATGTCTACCGTTGTCTATATCTCATCACCTCACTTGAATTTTACCTCCACTATATGTAGATTGTAATGACACGCGAGAGCACGCCCAAAGTAAACGGAATTCAGAGTAGTGAAACGTAGAAATATATATATATATATATATATATATATATATATATATATATATATATATATATATATATATATATATATATATATATATATATGGATTTGTGCTTACTTCTGTATGTTCGTTTCTATTCAAAACATTATCTACATAATTTTAATATTCTCTTGGTATATTTATTTAGATATATACATATATATATGTATATATCAATATATATAAATTTTAGATATATATATATATATACATATTAAGGAATACGAATAAATAAAAATAAATAAATAAATAGAGATATTGAAAAAAAATTGGATAGAAAATTATTATTAAATTGGATTAATATTTTCGTATTGACAATAATAATTTTTTTTATTGGTATTTTTTCTTTGCTGTCGTATATATATAATAGACTGAGACCGAAAGAGAGAGAGAGAGAGAGAGAGAGAGAGAGAGAATATTTGAAAATCGATATTTTTTATTTGATATACAATTCGATACAATTTTATTCGACACCAAATTGTTTCTTACTCGACGATCGTAGAAAATATCGATTTTTTTTTCGTCCCCACAATAAAAAACGTTCGTTTACGATAGAAAAAACATATTCTCGCGGAAAGTGAGCCATACTGAGAAAAAAAAATCAAAACAAAAATTTTGGATCAACGGAATTGGTAATTGAAAGATGGCCAATCAAATGTCGACATTTTTTTTATTGACCAGAGAATAATTCCAATCTGATAATCGAATCTGATGATAGAGAAAAACATATTCTCCCGCAAACGGAAGAAAGAAATCATTTTAAAAAAACATCTTGGAGTAACGAAATTATTTATTGACAGATAGCTAAGGAAATATTGAGATTTTTTTTTCTATACAATAATCATAATCTATTACGAAAGTAATGATAAATAATTTGTATGGCGATAGATAAAGTTATATGCACGAAGAAGAGCATTCATTAATTGTCAGCATTCTATCGATGGTGTTGTGTGGCAATGTCAGTTTTCCACATGAAAACGGTCGCATAAGTCAAATATTCACACGAAACACTAAAATCTTGTATTATTCCACGTATGGAATAAATAATCCCTGAAATAACGTCATCTTCCATATTTTTTCTAGACAGCCCAAATCATTTTTTTTTCAGTATAGGGAGTTTCCTAATTCCATATCAAAATCATGATTTTTTCGAGTGTCGGAAGAAAAATAATACGAAAAATCACTATGAGCCTTTTGGATTTGGATAGCTAGTCAAAGGATCCTCCAACAATATCCGCATAACTCAAAATCCAAAGTCCATCATTTTGTACCCGGAGCGCACGATGAATTTTCCAAAAAAAAAAATTCGCAAATGGCGTAATGAAAAAAAAATGGAATAATTAAAAAAATATTCGGAGAGTGAGATTTGTTAATTAAAAAGGATTTATTTTACAAACGGATGCATCGACATTTTTGCGGAATGTACAAAAATCTTATAACGATACGAAACGAATAATCGTTGGCGATTTTAATATTGATATCCTTGATTATTGTGGTTTGTCGATTGTCGCGTGGCGGAACTCGCCTCGGTCTCCTCGTAAGTAATCGTCGGCCTGTACCCGTGGCTGTCCGCTTCGTAGTGAACTATCTGTCTGCGACCATCCGGCAAAAGTACCTTGTAGACACCCTGGGTATTCTCGCCGTTACGAATCTCCTTGTGGCCGTAATCGTTACCGTAATTGTCCTTGACTTCGTACTCGAACTCGTACTTTGCCGGAGTCTTCATTTGGAGTAAGCATTTGCAATTTAATTAAGTTTGATAAAGAGTCTGAACCGTTTCTATTGCAAATCGTATGAAAATTCCATCGCACTTGGAATATAAACGTTTTTTTCCGGCTACATCAAATCGTTGCATTGTTTGTGGAATTTCCCACTCAGATGCAAACAATTATTCAAATATTAAATATTATTCCGGTATACTTGAACACACACTTATTCAAGTATTGAATATTATTCAAGTATACTTGAATGTTCAATTATTCAAGTACACTTGAATGTTCAATTATTCAAGTACACTTGAATGTTCAATTATTAAAGTATACATGAATGTTCTATTATTCAAGTATACTTGAATATTCACTTATTCAACTATACTTGAATATTCAATTATTCAAGTATACTTGAATGTTCAATTATTCAAGTATGGTTGAATATTAAATTATTAAATTATTGTATACTATTCAGCTATATTTGAATATTCAGTTATTCATGCATTGGATATTGTTCAAGTATACGTGAATATTGAATTATTCACTTATTGAATACTATTCAAGTGGACTTGAATATTCAATTATATAAGTATTTATTATTATTCGAGTATTAAATATTATTGAAGGATTCTGAAAAATTCAATTATTCAAGTGCAACAATTACTTAAGTACATTCTCAAATTTAGAGAAACTTGTGTCGTACATTTTTTAAATTTTGATATTCAATCTCCTTTAAAATACAAAAATGTTTACCGATTTTTCCAAAATTTGTTCTGAATTCGTTCCAAAATGCGTAAATGCGCAAATTTAGAGAAACTTGTATCGTACATTTTTTAAATTTTGATATTCAATCTCCTTTAAAATACAAAAATGTTCACCGATTTTTCCAAAATTTGTTCTGAATTTGTTCCAAAATGCGTTCTACTCTATTTCGCGTACGAAAAACGAGTCGATTGTTCAAGAATGTTAAAATTGAGTGAAGTATATCTACCATGACAACGGCGAAATTTAATTTTTTTAAATAATTTATTAAACGCGGATCGCGTTACCGATCCCAGCCAAATTCGGTACCAAACATACTTGTCCCCTTTTATATCTGTGTAAAAAGTCTCAACTCGATATCTCAGATTTTCGGAAGATCGAGCGACCGGACAGAATTAAAAAAAATTAATTCGATTTTCGAGTAAATGATAAAGAACAACGCTTCGATGTTGTCAAAGTGCAACAAATTTCAACTCGATGGCCAGAGTCGACGAATTGTGTAGATTCAAATTACGAAATCTCAATTTCTTTCCCACAGAAACAAATAACCTCGACCGGAAGTTCTCGTGTATTTACTCACGTGATTTTCCGGTGACAAATAATGATTACGTTGACGATTGTCGTAACTCGCCGAGTGTTGGTCACTTCCGGAATCACCGAATTTCTCTGGTCGATAGACGGAGGCCTTCGATTTTTCGTTCGTGGAGATATGATTGCGGCCCGCAAGACTCGCGTAAGAATCCGCCGATCGTCCATCAGTGGTTGGATGAGCGTTGTTCGCGGGGGCGGAGTAATGTTTGAAAGGTGATCCTCGTTGACCAGGGGGAAGATAATCATTGCTCGGTATCGCTTGATCGAACGTGCGTTGAATTTCGCTCGTCGGGTTGAAACGAGGAAAAACGTTGGTCCATCGTTCCCCGACCACCGATTGATGATCATTCCGATCCGTGGATTGCCGATTGGCTGGCAAATAGTTGGAGAATGGAGCGGGCTCCATCTGCAACGGCAGGGTGAGACCTCTCGACAATTGGCCGGTGATCGCGCCGAAATTTCGATTCGCGAGATCGGTCGGGGAAGATACGTAACGATTGTCCGTGCGATCGTTGCTCGACGAAGGTGGCAAGTATCTGGCTGGAGGATACGCGCCGGGAGGCCTGTAACCAGCTGGCTCGAGGCTGCCACGAGCCAGGGTCACGAGCGCGCAAACGAGAACGACGATGAGAATCTGCTTCGAGGAAAAAAAAAGTAACCGTAAAAAGTAAGGAGCACTTCACTTGATTGCTCGTATAACAATTAGTACATTAGTACGTGGGGCATCAGTGAACGTGTTGGATCGATCTGCGATGCAGGATGGCGGTGAAAAAAAAGATCTACCGTCCTCAAAAATGTGATTGGATCGTTAGAAGTGTCCTTTCGTCACAAGGGTGACTGAGTTCGAAAGAAACTTTCGATCAAGAGCCACCCAAGAGACAACTCAAACGAGCCCAAACTAGCGTTCCATTGATCAGTGTCCATTTCGACATCAGCTGATGATCCCTATCCGCAGTAAACCCAAACAAGCCTGAACTAGCTCCCAACCGAACGATGCCCATTTCAATATCAACTGATTATCTTCATTTGCAGTAAATTCAACTAAGCCAGACCCAACTGATGACAATGTCCGTTTGAACATCAGCTGATGATCTCTATTTTCAGCAAACCCAACCGAGCCTGAACTAATCAAATCTGAACTTCCAGCTAATCAATCTCCATTTCAATATCAAGTTATGCCCGCACTAACTTCCAACTGATCACAATGTCAATTTGAATATGAGCTGATGATCTCTACTCTCAGTAAACCCAAACAAGCCTGAACTAATTTCAAACTGATAGATGTCCATTTCAAAATCAGCTGATGTTCTTAGGTTGCAGTAAATTCAACTAAGCCAGAACGCACTTCCAACTGATAACAATATCCATCTGAATATCAGCTGATGATCTCTATTTTCAGCAAACCCAACCGAGCCTGAACTAATCAAATCTGAACTTCCAGCTAATCAATCTCCATTTCAATATCAAGTTATGCCCGCACTAACTTCCAACTGATCACAATGTCAATTTGAATATGAGCTGATGATCTCTACTCTCAGTAAACCCAAACAAGCCTGAACTAATTTCAAACTGATAGATGTCCATTTCAAAATCAGCTGATGTTCTTAGGTTGCAGTAAATTCAACTAAGCCAGAACGCACTTCCAACTGATAACAATATCCATCTGAATATCAGCTGATGATCTCTATTTGCAGCAAACCCAACCGAGCCTGAACTAATCAAATGTGAACTTCCAGCGAATCGATGTCCATTTCAATATCAAGTGATGATCTTCGTTTGCAGTAAATTCAACTAAGCCCGAACTAACTTCCAACTGATCACAATGTCATCTTGAATATGAGCTGATGATATCTACTCTCAGTAAAAGGAAACAAGCCTCAACTAACTTCAAACTGATCGATGTCCATTTCAACATCAGCTGATGTTCTTGATTTGCAATAAATTAAGCTAAGCCATTCAACATCAGCTGATGTTCTTAGGTTGCAATAAATTAAACTAAGCCAGAACGCACTTCCAACTGGTAACAGTATCCATCTGAATATCAGCTGATGATCTTTATTTGCAGTATACCCAAGCAAGTTCAAGCTTCCAACCGATAAAAGTTCATTTCAATAACACCAGATCTTTTTATCATCAGTTCACCAGTGCCCGCGATAATCGTAACTTTCTCACGGCAATTGGCTCTCAAATTACCAATCAGGGAATCCCGGTTTGCCAAATTGGCACGTTCATTACCCAAGTCTCGTTGCAAAATTATCGTGGCGTTTTGCTTAATTCGATCCCACATTACAGGTGCTCATTTTAAAAATGCGCGCACTCCCACAAATGTTATTCAATTTAATTGCACCGGTACACGCAATTTGCACGTGTATCGCGGGACACGAGGGATAAATAATTACAAGTTTCATTTGGCTCGAGGAGATGGCAACTGAATGAAACGAGGCCCAAATATTCCGCCAAGCATGTGGAAGTTTCGTTATCAAAGAAGGTCAGAAAACTCTTTGGCTCAAAGATACCCTCAAAGGTGAAATCACAGGATATCAGTTGCTCTCGTGTTTAAACGTCTCAAAGCTTCCCCCTCTCCCTCTCTCTTTTCCGGTTGCCCGGTAGTCTTTTCTACCAAAAGCCAGATCCTCTTAGTCCGTCCTTACCTTCATGTTTCCACTATGAGGGCACGTCTTGATTTGATTTGGCATGGAAGTCGAAGCCTCCTTTTATACATACGAAAATGCCTATGGGGAATGTGTGCGTGTGCGTCTGTGGCCGAAGCCTTTGGGAGGGTTTTCCGCCGGTTCGCGTACGTATTGGGTATGTACACTTAGGCCAAAGGATGAACGTTGGAGGGAGGGCGGGTGTACTCTTCACCGAAAGTGAATATATCTCGTGTCTTGTTGCGATTTGGCGTAGTAAACTACATATACAAATTTATAAGCGAGAGAGCCACAACGTGTGTGCGTGTGGATGAAACATGATGCGAGCCGACTACGCGGTCACGGCAAAGCGTATAAAAGTGAATGCTCCGCTGAGTATGGCCATCCGGGCGAGCCACGACCTCTCCTCCTAACAGATCCATCTCATTCCCATTCTTCGTGTGAGCATATCATGCGTGTGATTCTTTCGCGTCTTCCTACTTTTTTTTTCGTTATATTCATTTTTCTCTCATTCACTGTCTCCGACGACTGAAAGCTTCCTTGGTAGAAAAGAGATTTCGGCCACCAAACTTGCCATGAGTAGGTCGGTTTTTCGAAAATTCCTTGGGAGACAAATGATGACCAAATTTCCGAAGGGCGTGATTTCTTTCTGCCAAAAGTGAAAAGGCTTTCTGGAAACTCCGAGTTCCTGGAAATCTTGAATGGTGAATTGATTTTCGCGAGATTCTGTATGAATATACCATGTCTTTGGGTTAAAAAATTCATCTCGCCATTTTTATTTTACGATAGGGTGGAATACCGTGTTTTTGAAAATTCAAACTCCCGTGGAATCTGGTGATTTCGGAAGAAGAATTTTTGGAGGAGATCTTTCCGAAAATGAGAACTATCTTCGAATCAAAAAAGTCTCGTCGATTCTCACTAAATTCATCAAGAACATGCTTCCTACGATACTCTGTTGGTGTGCAAAAATTCAGCCAGGTGGCTCAAAAACTATACGTCCGATTTGCTTGAAATTCGGACAGAGCATAGTTTACAACATTTTCTATCGTATGACCAAATCATTTTTTCATATGTTAATCAATTTGTTAATAACAAATCATTCAAGTATTTCTTGTCAATTTTTACCTACAACTTGCCATTTTCATAAATTTCAGAATTTCATTCAACTTTCGAGTCATACGAAAGTTTTACTACTATTCTAAAAACTAATTATTTTATTTCAAAATAAAATAATTGACTTTCAGCATAGCAATAGAACTTCAAAGTCAGAATAAAAGTCAAAACTTCAGCTGACCCTACTTGTCGAAACCACCTACACCAATTGGCCACCAGCAACAGTGGCACTTTCGTTGAATAATAATAACGCCACAGTTTATGAATATTTTTCAATTAAAAAAAAACTCAAACTTGGCCAGACTATGTGCCAATAGTGTGTAAAATCCCGCCTTCGTCATCCCGATACTCTGATCAGAAAAAAATGTGGCAAATCGGCCTTTTTTAGCCCCAAGCTTGTATCATCCTCACGTGTAACGCGTAGGAATTTGGACATGGATTTCTGCAACGCGGAACAGTCGAGAGGGAACGTTCATTGTCCTGTCGAAGGCAAAACTTTCAAGGCAAAACTACGCCAACGCAGAACAAAAAAAAAAGGTAAAGCATGTGGCCAAAGCTCAAGGAACGTTGGCTGTCAATGTTACGATAAGACTGCTACGGATTCGGACATAAGAGGGAATCAAAGACGCGGCCGTGGTCTGCCAGCCAATGAGATCCGACGATGCTTTTCCATTGTCCCAATTGCACAAACGAAATTGTGTAAATGCGCTGCTACAATTGTACCAGCACAATGTTCTATTTCTCGCGCGGAGATCCGAAACAACGAGGACTCGACAGACATTTTTTTAGCGCGTATCCCTCGTCTGGTAACTTTCGTAACAAGGGCGATCTCCATTGTTCATTGACCGCGATGATTCTCGTCTTTTGGGCATCGCCGGATTGGTAACGAGGAAGAGGACGGGAGGAAACGATGCTCGTAAATCATCGCCGCGTGGGTTACGCCCTTTTATCTGCTAACATATCGATCTTTGTACACCGGATGTGGTGACGTTATTTGTCATCGGCACAGATCAGCTACGGGATGGAAGATGTGGATAATGAGACGTATCTTGGCATGAAGATTGGTGGGATATTGACACAAGCCGAATGTGCAGAAACGATGACGAACGAAATTGAGAAAATCCTCCCAATGCGGGTTTCTGATGCTGGACTTGCCAAACGAATTGATGCAGGCCTGGACTTTTTGGTACCGTAGATTGGGGTTGCTTTGATAAAAACTTTATTTTGTTTTTAAATTCAAATTACGAAGTTACTGAACGCGACCGATAGTTTTTTTTTACGGGTGGCAAGCCTGGATGTCTCTCTACGTTATCACTCAGACGCAGCACGAACGAACGGGTTTAAGGGGTCTTCTCACTTCGGACGCTAAAAAAGGCTATTTTCATGATTTTTTTTGATACGTTTATATTATAGATATTGATTCATAAGTTGGAATATAAGTTAAATTAGAAACATAAGAAAATTGAAAACGCGAAAATAAATGGAAACGAAGAGGGAGCAAGCGAACAAAATGCAATGTAACAATCAATCAAGAGCATTATTTGAATGACGGATTGTAAAAGATGCAGCACACCATACCGTGGAAATAAATATTATTACTAGTATTATGGATATTGATATAAAAGTTGTTACACTTAATAAATACACTTTGGAAACTCATTTTTTTTAAATGTAATGTATTTATGTAACCCAAACAAACTTTAAACGCGTTTTTCTCGAAACAACGTTTTTCGACGGCTTCCCAGGTAGGAATTGACGATGAAAAAAGGGCTCGCCAAGCTCTGAAACAAGGCTCACATTTTTTAATTCAGGCTGAGCACCAGCCTGATTTCAAGCCTAGCTGAACCCCTGAATGATAACGCGGTTTCAGGCTGTTGCACACAGGCTTGACCAAAGGCTGGTAGAAAAGCCTGTACTAAGCCTGAAACGACGAAACAACAAGGTTCAAAACGAGCCTTAATGAAGCCTTCACGAGCATTTATGAACAGGCTTATCCCAAACTCTTCTCGAGGCTATATGAGGCCTGTTTTTTAGTTTTCTATGTTCTACATTGGGATAAATTTAATAAATTTGTAAAGAATTCATTTTATTTATTATATATTTTTATTATTCATTATATTATTTGTTATAAAATATATATAAAATATTTTAAACACAATACTTTATTTTATTTATTGTTTATGGGACACGTAATACACAGAGTGTACGCAAACCCCAGAGAGTGAGTATATACGAAATGTGTATGTGACGAGAAAAAAACTTTTTTGTGTACCTCATAAATATCGATAAGAGAATATGTTTAAATGTTCTGAGCTGCCTCCTTCGCTTTCGTTTTTCGTGCCTTCGCATCCGACAAATTTATTGCTAATTTTCTTTTTTCATAAAAGTACAGAAAAAATATTATTTAAAATTTATTTTATTTTATCACAACCTGAAACAAGCCTGCATCCAGCCTTGATTTTTTAGCCTTAAAATTCACTGGCTGAATAAAGCTTGAAATAACCCTGAGTTTAGGCTAAGCAGCCAGTCTTGGTTCCAGGCTGCTCCAAACGATGCAATCAAACCTGGCCCAGGTCTGTCTCACTCAGGCTCGGTGAAACAAGGCTCACACAAGTTTGTTTCCATCGTCAGCCTTTTGATTCCCTACCTGGGTTGTTGATAAAGTCTTCGAAACTACTGGACCGATTCTCATGAAATTTTACATATTCTTTACAACTATAGCTATAGCGCATATAAAGGATTTTTAAAATGTTTATATTTACTTTTTGTTGCCAAAAACGGTGAAAAAAACACGTTTTTTTCTTTTTTTTTCGAAAAATGTCCGCTATTTTGTTATTTTGGCATATATCAAAAATCGTTTGACATGCGCTGTAGCCATTGACATACTGATTCTAAAACCTTTTTCTTTTTGTTTCGGATTATCCATCTCCGAAATTTCATCAACAGCGCAGACCTACAATTTTTTACGAACATTTTGTTTATCTACCATTATTGTCTATAAATAGTGGCTTACATGAATAAATAATTTTTTAAATGTATTCCGAAAGTGTATTTATTAAGTGTAACAACTTTTATATCAATATCTATAATATCGACCTATAAAAAAAAATCATGAAACCAGCCTTTTTTAGCGTCTAAAGTAAGAAGACCCCTTAAGTAATCATACTAGATCCTACTACGTTCTGACCTACAAAAACAGAAATCCCAGTCATCTGGACATCTACATATCGTCACCATTTCCCCGAGAGATGGCGCAGCAGATTAAGTGACCGTAAAAATATTTGAAAAACGCGAGCAATGTATTTACACTATTTTCTATACTCGAATAACCTAAAAAATAACAAGTTGAGTGTTGCAATGACATGTGTTTGGTAACAAGCACCTTGTCAGATGTTTATTCAACTACACCATCATGCTTTGTTGTGTGGCATAACCTCAAAAACACATTTTATGGGCTACAGTTGCTTCGTTGAGGTGTCTTTGATCCATTCGACAGATTTACATTGATCATTGATCAATTTCACCCCTCATTATCTTTATTGCTAGTCTCGGAGTATTCTCACGGATTTTCGTCTTCTAATAAGCTTTTTATTATAGGTTAAGAAATGTTTCTAACGTGTTCATTAAGAACATTTCTTAACCTAAAATTCTGCTATTCTCTACCAAATCACACTAATTATAAGACAAAAAAAATTAAATTGTTATTTGATATTTTTTGTCTTACAATTAGTGTGATTTTGTACGTGACCTAGTTTAAGTGAAACATGTTCGCAATGGAACCAATGTGATCTCGTTTTGTGGTTTAGATACCTACGTAGACATAAGTATTACAACTTGTTTTGGCTAGTTTTTTTTTAATGTTTCGAAGTCTATGGCCGTGTTACCGCATAAATAAATACAAAATACGAGTTGTTTATCAATAAAGTTGATTGTGAAAAATAAAGATGTAATATTTGTTCGATCAAAGTAACTCCAAAACAATAAAAATCGTTGTAACTTTCGATCCCTTTGACCTTTTTTTTCTTCTTTAGGAAAAATGCTCCTTTATGGGGTTACTTTCAATTCTCATTAAGGGTGTTATGGGTTCAGCCGTCAGGGGTGAGCCGATTGACTGTTACCAACTGATAGCTTTCAAATAATCGTCATATTAAACGTGCGTTTTCGAACTATTTTTCTACATCTATTTGTAAAAATATGCATTTTTGAACATTCGGTAATTACATTAAGTGCCTACATTACTTTGTATAGTTATTTTCTATAACCTTTTCTCGCTCAATTAACGCAAAACGAATTAGCAACGTCGTATATCGTGGTATATCATAATGCCCAGGTTGGCAGAAGTGTCGCGAAGTTGGAGACATGTGCGGCCCCGTTCGTAACCTTAATATCAGCCCAAGGAGCTGTCGAAAATGAATATCGGTCCGAGTAAAAAAAATCCGCTGGAAAGAAAAAGTGTGTACTAAAGCCATCTATAATCTCGAAAAGATAAAAAAACTTCAATCACTTTCCGATATACTAAAAAAAAATGTATATATGAAAAAAAAAAACTGCGTTATTTTGTCTTTGCCTAGAAAGGTCTAGAAATGTATAATTTCTGAACATAGTTAAAAAATTAATATTAAGTAATTATTATTAATTAAGAGAATAAGTACCAATAATATTCGTTGTTAATTATCCTGACCGAGAAGTTTGAGCTTCCCAGGCATAATTACCGAATACCGATAAGATAGGTAGGCAAACTGCACAGGATAATCAGCAGAGCTTATAAAGGTCCAGAAAAAAATTCAGCTTGATGGTAACATATTGACTTAAGGGGGTCGCCTAGTGTGTCAGATAAAAGAAGAGAAAACGGCCTTGCATGACTTCTTTCAAGAAGAGGAAGGTGTAGTCTATGGTCCAAGCATAGCAGATCGATGGTGAGACCATTTTTTTATTATGAATTATATACAACAACTTTCAATCGCGTTTTTCTCAGAACACGATTTTTTCAAACTATTTAATTGATTCTGCTCAAATTTATACAGCATCTTTAGTACATATATAACTACAAGTTGTACTAAAATAATTAAGATTGCTTCGTTAGTTTTCTTTTTATCAGCTATATAGACCCCAAAAAAATACGAAAAATTCATTTTTTTTCTAAAGCGTAACAAAAAAATTATTTTTTGTAATTCTAACTTTATTTTAGTTCCATGGAGAGCCTCAAGTCTCACGATTAAAATTACGTTTGGTTTTTTTATTTCAGATAAGCAGAACGGCCGGAATCATGGCAGCAGTGGAGTACCTCTTTTTATATATGTGTTCCTGTTGGGCGGTGTATCTCCGACAATATTCTATATAATGACTAAAAAATGCACAAAGTTTGTTTAAATGTTAATAAAAATTATATACAGTTTATACATTATTTTATTTAAATGGTTTGTCAAAACAAAATCCCCAAAAAAGCATTAAAAAACGGCCTTCACACTAGACGACCCCGTTAACCTCATAACAACCTTAAGAAAATTAGGGCTATCAAAGTAACCCTAACTCAGTATAACAAACTTTGATCACAAGTTTCATTTTCCTCATTTATTTTTCAATATTTTAAATTGTAATTTAGAACATGAAGAGACTAATAAAAATTGATGTTTCCATGTAAAAATAATCCTTTGCCTTATTCAAAGAAATAAATTTATTTTCATTTCAAAATTGATCAAAGTATCCACGGTACCCACTCGGCTAAAATTTCCCTTGATCGTGGCAGACTTGGTCCAGTGCTTGTGGCAGGCATAAGTTCAAGTATTTGAATCAAATCGGTTCAGCCTCGCTGATGTGACCAAAATATTAGTAAAAGCCTTGACTTTTCAAATATTTTTCAAAGCAGCGGCAGCGAGTTTTTGTAATTCCACCCAACATGGTTGACTGATGGCCGTACCATCCATCAGTGATGCCTCGTATCGCAATTGCGATTTCGCCAATAGCCTGCACCACCCACAAGCCCCAGCAAGCCAGCCGCGCATCATCGTCCATTTCTCCACCATACCAATCCCCAAAACCGATCACACCAACGCGTTCCAGGAGCCTTCCGGACGGACGCAACATCGATTAATAATCGGGAAAACCGACGTATCCGTTGGGCCAAAATGATCTTGAACTCATTATCTTTCAATGGATCGGATCTGGCCTACGCCGTGCTTCAACGAAGCGCTCAATCGGCAATGGTTCATTCTCCACACGAAGGCAAAAATTATCCTCGCTCGTGCAAGTGAATACAGCTGGCATCCAAGAGAGACCGCGTGAATGGGCCAATTTTGCCGGCCGATTCAAATTTCCACCAACTCGTCCACATAGTCAAGGTTCATTAGTAAATTCTCGGCAGATGCGGAGCTGCGGGGCGGGCGGGGGGGTGGGCCGAGGGATGAAAGAGGACCAAAGCGAACGTTCGCCGGTTTGCGTAATCCCAACTGTAACATCGAGAGCAAGGCCGCATCGTTCTCTCGTAACGCACAATTCGTTCGTGTGTGCTGCCTAACCCGTACGTGTGCAATCGATGATCATAAGGAAGGCTGTATTATGCTCGATCGAGAGGATCCGAGAGCTCGGCGGACGAAATAATCGCGAGAGGGGCCAGGAGGAATCTGCTCATTGCGGAGATCGAAATCGATAGTATCAGCGGAATTACGAGGGGGCGTTGGGGGGGGGGGGCAGAGCCTTGCCCATTTCTTCTGCTTTTTTGCACACGTCGATCATGCTCGATCCACAAATCTGTTCTTTCACTTTTTCGACGTTTTTTTTTCTCCTTTCAATGATAGTCGAACGAGAAACAAATTTCACGGCGCCTCCGACGTATCGTCTCTTTTACACGGCTATACGAAAGTGTATGTGCTTTATAACGATTTCGTACGCCTCAAGGACTCTCTCACTCGTTACATGGACGAGAGTTACGCATTCTCGTATAATATACAACTTCCTGAACGAATTCCCGAAAGTGAGTCGTAATTATGTGTGCGTGGGGGCGGAGGGGGCGGGGGGGGTGTAGGTGAGTATAAGTGCTCAGCCGAAATTGCATGATTAATTAAGGTTTTGAATTAACTGGATGAGGCGTAATTCGGCAATGTATTGATGCTGACGCAGGATAAGCCTTGTGCCGATTTAGAAAGTCTTTAAAAATGCGTTACTCGCGGGGAAAGGAAACTTCGATCTGGTTTAATTGTGGCAATTGTTCGGTAGGTTGATACTGTGAAATTTGATTCTTCGTGCAGTGGGTCCTGATTGTTTTTGGTGAAGCTTTGGAGGACGGGCTCCACCCAGTTAGTCGGTTGGAGGCTAGAACTTGAGGACAACTTTTTTTTAATTGAAAAAAATTGACCACGTTTTTAAAATGGACTAAAAAGTGTAGAATCATATCTCCTAGCCCCATACGGAGTTATAACCCAATATAAATTCCTAAGCTCATAGAGATTATCGTGAAAATTTGTGATTGTGCATTTGAATAGATAAAGAGAAAAAAATTGCGAAACAAATTAATAAGGACATAAAAAAATATACTTTAGTGAAGGAGAATTTTTTTTTCCAATGATAACGATAAAGATATGATAACAATAAAGAGAAAAAAATTAATAAGGACATTAAAAAATATACTTTAGCGAAGGAGAATTTTTTTTCCAATGATAACAATAATATTGATAGTGAATAGGGCATTAGTGACGCTTTCTACGATGGTCAAGGAGAGAAGGAGAAGCAAAATTTGAGAGACAAAAAGAGAAAAAAATTGCGAAAAAAATTAATTAAGAAATACAAAATGTAGTTTAGAGAAAGAGAAAAATAAATATTATAAAAAAAAATATTAATAGTGAACAGTGCATTAGTGACAATTTCTACGATGGTCAAGGAGACAGCCCCCCAACGCAAGCGACGCATAGAGAAGGAGAAGCAAAATTTTACACACACAAGACTAAGTCAGAAGATAAAATTATTCAAGAAAGAAATTTAAACCACGTTTTTTAAACGGACTAAAAAATATAAAATAATTTCCCCTAGCCCCATACAGATTTATAACCCAATACAGATTCCTAAGCCCATACAGATTGGCCTGAAAATTTGTGATTGTGAATTTTTAGCAGCTATGAAAATACTTGTAAGATTTAAAATGAAAAACGTAGGGGGGCATGCAATAGATAATTTAGGGATGAAAAGTTCACCCAAGGTACTAACAATTTTATTGCAAGTGATATGAAGTGTGAGTTTCCTCAACGGCAGCTACTCTCGACACTCCATCTATTGCATGCACCCCATGTTTTTCGTTTTAAATCTTACAAGTATTTTCGTAGCTATTACAAATTCACAATCGCAAGTTTTCAGGACACTCTGTATGGGGTTAAGAATTTGTATTGGGGTATAAATCTGTATAGGGCTAGGAGAAATTATTTTATACTTTTTAGTCCATTTGAAAAACGAGGTTAAAGTTTTTTTTATTTAAATAATTTTCATTTTCTGCTTTTTAGTCTTGTGTGTGTAAAATTTTGCTTCTTATTCTCTAGGCGTCGCTTGCGTTGGGGGGCTGTCTCCTCGACCATCGTAGAAATTGTCACTAATGCACTATCCACTATCAATATTTTTTTTTATACATTTTTTTTTCTCTTTCACTAAATTGTATTTTTTATTTCTTTATCAATTTTATTCGCAGTTTTTGTTCTCTTTTGAGAGGTCTCTCTGTAACAGACTTGCTTGTCTGTTTATTTGTCTGTCATCCAGATCTGAGCTATATTCAAAGTTTCAAGTCTCTAGCTCATCCGGAAGTTAGTTTAAAATCGATTGCAAAATTTGTACCGAATAGACAAACAGACAACGAAGAAAACGAGTTAATAAAAACATAGTCATAAAAGGATCGTTTTTAAATTCTTTCTTTCTGATGGGAGTATTGGGATGACGAGGTCGGAATTTCACAGACAATTGATACGCAGTCTTAACTAGCTTGAGATTTTTTTATATTGCGAAATATTTATAAGCAATGGAGTTATTGTTATTCGAAGAAAGTGCCGCTGTTGCTGCATGGCTAATCGGTGTAGGTCGTTCGGACAAATAGGGCCACCTGGAATGGAAAGTAACAAAGTGTAAATGTCAAATTTTAATAGTAATAATAAAATATATAAATAAGTAATAATAAATTATGAAATAATAGATATGTTAAAAATATTAAATAATAAATATATTGAAATAAGTAATAATAAAACCTTCGTGTGACGGGATAGTTTTTTGAAATGTTGAATACTACGAAGACGACAAGCTTTAGAAAAAAGTTTGATTTTCGACCAAAAAACAATTTTAATCTTTGTTACTAACGAATGAACAAACATACAAATAAATCATTCGGCCATACGATAGAAAATGTTATAAGCTATGCTCTGTCCGAATTCAACGTGAATTGGATGAATAGATGTTAATATACGACTTAAACCATTTTAGGAAACATCGATTTGAGAAAAGCGCAAAATAAAAAGCGTAAATCGCAGCGGGCCGATTGGCCGTAGCACAGTGAACGATCCAACCCTTTACAAAAAACCGTCTCGCCTCGGTCGAATTTGGAATTTTTACGTAATCTTTGTTTCAAGTTACAATTGAGGCCCTAGCCAAGCTATGGAATAAAAAATATAATTTTTAAAGTTTGAAACTCACGTGGACTACTTAACGATTCTCATCGCTTAAAAATTGGATGACAGTTGATACCAGTGATGGGCTAAATTACATTGTAACTTAATTATTAATCTGGTTACAAAGTAATCCAATTACAGAGTAATCCCGTCGAATTGCATTTCAATACATTGCAATTAAATTACTCAGTCCATATTATGTAATCTGTTATAATGTATTTAATTACAAAGTAATCCGATAAGAATCGATTTAAATACTTTGTAATCTAACAACGTTGTTATTATTTATGGCATAATATGAGAGAAAATATCATCTTAAGGGGTCTTCTCACTTTAGACCCTATATATTCCCTATATATAACTATGTAGGGAATATATAGGACCCTATATATAAAAGGCTATATTCATGAGTTTTTTTTATAGGTTTATATTATAGACATTCATATAAGTTGTTACAATTAATAAATACACTTTCGAAATACATTAAAAAAACATTCAATGTATTTATGAAACCCAAACAAACTTTCAACGCGTTTTTCTCGAAACAACGTTTTTCGACGGCTTGTTGGTAAAATCTTCGAAACTACTGAATCGATCCTTATCAAATTTTAACCATATATTCTTTACAACTATAGTTATAGCGCATTGCAAGGATTTTTTTTAATTTTGATATTTACTACTTTTTTCCAAAAACGGTGAAAAAAACACGTTTTTTGAGTTTTTTCGAAAAATATCCGCCATTTTGTTATTCTTGCATATATAAAAAATCGTATGATATGCGCTATAGCCATCAACATACTGAATCTAAAACCGTTTGATTTTTTCGTTTCGGATGATCCGAACATTTCATCAACAGCGCAAACCTACAAATGTTTAGGACATTTTTTAACTACCATTTTCGTCTATAAATAGCGATTTAAATAAATAAATAAAATTTGATCTATTTCGAAAGTGTATTTTTAAGTGTAACAACTTTTATATCAATATCTATAATATAAACCCAAAAAAAAATCACAAAAATAGCCTTTCTTAGCGTCTAAAGTGAGAAGACCCCTTAACCTCTAAAATTGGATCAAGTGAGGTGTGTGCGCAACAGTCAACTTTAGAAACACAACTTTTGCGCCTGGTTGACACGCAAACAGCGCACACTACGGTAACGTGCAATTACACGAAATACCACATGTAAGATCCACTTGCGCTCGTGAATTGCAAGAACTGTAACTCGGATTTTTGTAACACACACAATTACATTATTGGAATTAGTATAAAATTGATTGTTTTGTATCAGATTAGCTTTCAATCAAATTACACAGTAATTAATTACATTTGGTATTTGTTTGTTTGGGTTACTTCCGTAATCTGTTACAAAGTAATTAAATTATTAATTACAGAAGTAATTCGAATTGTTAGTTGTTAATTTAATTACTTTTCGTCCATGTCTGGTTGATACTAGATCGAACGAATTCAATCAAACCCCGACTTCTACTTTGTTTGGGTTTGTGCTCTAAAAACAGCAGTACTAATGTGCTTGAGTTTTTTTTCCCGAACATAACATTAATTGCTGTATCATTTTCAACTGATACGAATCGTTGAAAAAGAATTCTCACTGGATATGGAGTGGAGACCGTCTCGCTAAGAGCTGCCTAATTTTTTTTACCGGAGTGTTCTTCCCCGAGGGATAAGAACTTTTTTCAAAGTCTGTTTTAATCCGGTAACCATTTTTATGGAGAATAATAATACGTTCTTCAAGACAATTATCCCTCGAAGTCCTTGGACTCCGGTCAATCGCCCATTGGCCTTATGATCTCACGGTGATGGAAATCGCTCACACAATAGCACGTGTACAGTGCGACGACTCGCTCGAATACGGCCACGAAAATTCGCAATTCAAATTTAACATTGTGGAAACGGGAGTTTTTCTCCCTGAACTTGGAAAATGTGTGTTGTCTTTGTCTAGGTGGGCGAACAATGAAACGTGAAACAGGAAATGAGATTTGGACCTTCCGCCGGTAGACAAAACAGGATGTACCCTGTATGAAAAAAAAAAATCGATGACAGCGATAAGATTGTTGCACAACGAGCGTCAAAATTGCCTTGCTATCTTGTCGAGATACTGTGAGCTGTGCGAGAATACCCCAGTTACTACCGGTGCAAACAAGAGTATCGGCGAAAAAGTGATTTTCAGAATCGATTTGTTCGTGCGTCGTTTTTTAATTTATTTCAATCTTACGCGTATTGTCAAATTGTAGTGCACAAACTTATTTTTTTTCCGGCTAAAAATAAACTGTCAGGCGCGGAATACGATGCTGGAATGATGTGTAGCATTTTTGGAATTTTTGCTTGCCTGTTTGGGCTCGTTTCGGGTGAAAAAAGCCAAAGTTTTTTTTTTCCTGAACTTAAGGTGGGATATACATTTAGACAGGAAAAAATAAGCAATATTGAGGGATTTTTTAAAGTAAGAAGTAATTATTCTACAATTATCAAACTTTAGGTATACTTTAGTAGTATATTTAAGTATACAAAACAATTTTTAAAAATTAATTCATCGTCAAAATGACGGAGCTGTGGCACAGTGTTACAGCAAAGTCGCCGTGGGAGTTGCGAATCGGCGTGCAGTCTAACTTCCCGTAGACTTTTATTTGCAAATAAGTTCAAACATTTTTTCAGTTAGAACATGTATAGTTTCCATGTGACGGTAATTAAAATGAAGTAAATGCAAATTTAAGAAAATGACACGCATTTACAAAAATATCAACATTTCACGCAACATTTCTGTAAAATGTGGATTAAAAAGGTCGTTTTTTTTTTTCAATTTTTCAAAAACAATTTTCATCAAGTAGAAGGTACCAATATTATCAATATTTCTACCAAGTTTCAACTCAATCGGCTTAATAGTTTTTGAGTAATACTGCACGCCAATTTCTATAATGCAGTTGTGAGAAAAACGCGTTTGAAGTTTACACCCGCTCCGAATCCGAGCGGTGAGGCACAGCGTTGACGGGCTGTAACGTCTGAAGTTTTTCGAATTTCGATTTCGAATTTTCGAATTTTCGAATTTTCGAATTTCGATTCGAAACTTTAGGAAAATATTCTACATATATATTTCTATTATTTAAAGAAAAAAAAAGAAATCGATTTTTCGATCGATGTAAATGTATATTCCGCCTTAAGGGGTTACGTGGGTATGGAAATTTCACAAAATCCTTTTTTTAATCTCATTTATTTTAGTATCTAATAGTACAGTATGTCTGGAGTATTCTCCCAAAGTTTTAAGTCAATCGGAGTAAAAGTCTAGGAGAGAGAGCCTTTGGGAATTCCCGTTGGGAGCCAGCCGGGAGCGACGCAGGTATATCGCATCTTTCTCAAAACACTATTTTTGAAGTCGGTCGACACGATTTCTCAAAAACTTATGCACCGATCTCATTGAAATTTTGCACACTTCTCCAAAATAGCATCGACCAGTGATTGAACGAAGGTTTATTTTTCCATTATAACTAATTTTACAAGGCTATATGTAGTGTAAATTGTACCAAAAATTGAACTATTTTGCATACAACTCTGCCAAATATTCAAATTTCGAGTCTTTTTAAATCCTCCGTTCAATCACGAGCTATACTTATCTACTAACAGAAAAAAAATTGGTTTATTAATTTCAGATAAAGCTATCATGAGTTATTCTGACCACCACGAGGACACTTTTTTAAGGGGTCTCCGGAAACCACGTCCCACCGGCTGAATTTCCCAAATGTTTGGATGAACATTTTTTCGATATTGTTGAAATATTGCTCTTTTGTATGTAATATTTTGGCAACTAGGGTCTTCCGAGTCGAAAAATATGAAAATGTACTCTCAGTATAATAATCGAACTTTCGTATGACCGGATACTTTTGAGGAATTTTGGAAATTACGCTAATGGCAAGCTGTAGAGAGAAAAGTTCGATTTTCGACAGAAAAAAGTCAACGTCGATCATATGTTATTGACAAATGGATAAACACATGAAAAAATCATCCGGTCGTACGATAAAATGTTTTATACTATGCTCTGTCCAAATGTGAAGTGAATCGGGTAAACAGATTTGAATTAAAAACCAAAAAAGGGTAAATCGCACCTTTCACAAAAATCGTCCCAATTCGCTCAATTGTTGGAATTTCTTACAAAGACTTTGTTGCAAATTAGAATTGAGATTCTAGGTTCAAAATCAATGCAAGGAATCATATTTTCGACAATTCAAGCTTATGCAGACCCTTTCAAAGTTCGTGACGATCGACTTTCACCATTTGCGCCGAAGCTCTTCAACACCCAATGTAAAATCGTATTCTTAGCTCTGATCATCATCTGACTCAATTTTTCATCTCGTTCTTGGTGATTTGATTATCAATATGTAATTTTTTCCCCATAGCAAAGCTTATTTCCTAATAACCGCACTATGGAATTGAATAAACAAAATCCAGTAAAAGACAGTGCACTAAAACTAACCCCAGTTAATTTGACGGGACATAAAGAATTAATTGTGGTAAAAACACGTTCATTAACATTTTGAATAAAATAATTGATATATTGTATTTTTTTCATAGAGACAATATGGTTTTTTGGCTTCGAAACCCACATAATTCCTTACGAAATCGCGATTGTTGGTCAAAAGGACAGTGCCACGCGGTCATTCTTCAACATCAATACAGAAGCTCGTCAGTAAATGGTCAATGTCGGTTTCACTAGCTTTAACGAGTTTGCCTAGTTGTAATAATCAGAACTATCTAATTTTTGGGATTTTCTTCTAGAAAATCGTGACGATAAATTTCTACAAAAATTAGGTATTTGAAAAAGTATCATCTGAAGAACACTGTAATTTATTTGTGTCAAAATATTTAATTGTAATCGATTTACAGCCCATGTCCGGGAAGCAACTCTCCATAGTGTCTTTTGCGGTGAGCAATGCCTTTCTGAACCAGGTTACGTGAAATTAAAAAATCAAACAGATTTCGTTAGTATAGTAGTTTATCCTATGAATCATCGAAGGAATTCCCGAAATATCAAATTTTAAGAAAATGACGCGTGTTCAAAGTAAAAGTCTTGATTTTTCCGAAAAATTTGGCATTTTTCGTTTATCGAATCGAAAGTATGCATCGGAAAAAAATCTTTCGATCGAATACTATATTTTTACATGTAGAAAAAGCCCTAAAAATTTCAGAAAGAACGATGCAGTCGTTTTTGAGATATTTGGCTCTCCGACTTTAAAAACGTACTTTCGAGAAAAAAAAGCGTTCAAAATTTCGACCGACGTTCGAGAGTACCGACGGGCGTCAAGATAACAGCTTAATCTGACGATTTTGTTAAGTTGATATACTCGTTTTGGCAAAAGTGATCTTTCGACTTTAACAGCTAGCGTAACTCCTTAATCAAACTCAATTTTTCATGTATTTTGTCTGGTGATGTGGTTATCAGTATTTATTAAGGGATCATCAGTGTAAAATTTTCAAAAAATCGATTTTTTTGGCATTGTCCGATAGTACCTATAGACGGTTATAAACGTGCGGTTCAATTTTTGGGGTGACACTCGAATTATTCCGGTTGCTACAGCCTTACACAGAAAAAGTAATTTTTCAAAATTACATTTTTACAACGACGAACAACATTCTTACAAAAAATTACAACGAAATGTAATTTTTGAAAGCGGTGTGCACTGTCAAAGGGAGAGTTTTCAAACTATCCGTCTCAAATGTTGATACAACATTCTTCACGTCATTCTTTATCTTACTATGGAAGCTTTTTCTTAACTTCATATTTTTTTTTAACAAAACACTGTCAAAAAAATAGGCTAAATTCAATACTTTTGATCAAACCGCCGTCATTTTGTCAATTTTAATAAATAAAAAAAAACCTCCATCGGAAGATAGCGGCTTTCATACTGATTAATACCAGTGTGAACGCTGAAAATTTGGGTGATTTTTGGGAATTTTTTGGAAGAAAAGTACTCAATTAAATGTTTCTGAAAATTAAGAATATATTTGGCTATATTTGACGTATAATACATCATTGTTTCATCGAAAAATATTGAGATCCAAGCGACTTATGCGCTACTTTCGGAGGCTCCAAAAAAAAAAGTTCCTCCACTGCTGACATGATTCCGGCCGATTGAGTAGCTGAAACCGAAAAAGGAAAAAATGTCGTTAAACTGGAAGGTATTCCCTGTACAATGACCTAGGATTTTCGAAAAATATCAAATTCTAACAAAATGGCGTAGTTATGAAAAAAGTCTGTTTTCTTGCGTATAAAATGGTCAATTTTTCAATGCCAAATCGTGAATTTTCATCCAATCAAAAATATCCTACGTCATTGTAGAGTAAATATATTCAAGAGTACTCAGTTCAAATTTCAAGTCAATCGGATCATTGCTCTTTAAGTTTGAATGTCAGCAAATTTGAAAAATCTCATTTCGAGAAAAACGCGTTCACCTATCGATTTTTGCAAGATAAAATGATATTGATATAAATTATATAAATGATAATGATATTCTTGAAAGTACAAACTGTCGAAAAAGGCAAAAAAATTGGTTTTTTTTCAAGTGTCACACTGGTATAGCCCCTTAATGATCTTTTTACAAATTTTGTTTCAGCTAATATTTACGGCCGCAACCGTGTACACCGTGAGGACACCTTTTTTTCGAAAATTTTTTCAACCGTTAAAAAAATGGAAAAAAATCGTTAAGGCGTTACCCTCACTTGTAGCGCAAAAAAAGGCCTTTTTCATGCATTTTTTTGAAGAAAACTACAAAACTTTTTTAATCGATCAATATACCATCTTAAAGAACACATCTTGAAGAACTTTCAGTAATTTTTTTATTGAAAAATATTACATTGTTTAGTGGCAAATGGCCGTCAATGAAATAATGTTTTTATATACACGGTTTGCGGTGACCAACATTGCGGCGAAGTGGATCATCTGAAAAAAAATGCGGATGGATTTAGTCAAATATAAGTATAAACTAGTCTTTAATCGAAGGATTTTAAAAAATATTAATTTTTCACAAAATGGCGGACAGTCAAAGTTAATGGTTCGATTTTAACGAAAAAAAACGGCCGTTTTTTGGCTATAAAACGGCCATTTTTTTTCGAAAAAAAATCGAACGATCAAATACTACCTTTTTATGTATTAAATAAGCCTGCAAAATTTCAAGAAGATCGGTTCATTAGTGTTCGAGTAATCTTGGTCACCGACTTCAGAAATGCCATTTTGAGAAAAACGCGTTTAAAGTTTCTCTTTCAACGCTCTTTCAACGCGGATTCTTCTCTTTCAACGCTCATATCTCAGTCAATTTTGTTCGAATCAACTTGAAATTTTCAGGACATATTCTCAGATACTTATACTTCAAAAAAATGCAATAAAAAAAATCGATTTTTTCAAAATCGCAAGTGGGGGTAATCCCTTAAAGTATATAGAAAACGGTTTTGTAACAATATAGAAACCATGTTTTTTTTCATCGTCTAGCAAACGTGTTTTTACCATAACCTTTAAACCCAAACAGAACGTGTTTTTGGTACATCTGCAGAATTAAGAACTTTTTTCTTTCTTTTTTATTTGTACCAACTACAAACTATCCAAACCACACGGAGCGTATTCATTATTTATTCACAGCAATCAGGAATTTCTTTGATGACATCAGCTCCGACACCGAATAGTTTTAAAAAATAATAATTTACATTATCTCGAATGAACAAAGTATTTTTTTTTACTAATTCCTCCTGCTCTCACCCCAACATAAGTTTGAAATGTCCGCAGATGCGTTATTTCGTCCCCACGTTTTTTTCACGTCTCACGGTATTTTGTCCCTCGTTTAGCGAATTTCAAAATCCCATAAGTTTAGCAATTTTCCCTTCATTTATGGGAAATTTTGGCCTCCCCCACCATAATATTACACGGGATATCATTTTTTAGTGATAACAAACGCTAGAAAAAATTTTAGAGCGTTTTTGAGCTGCAGCCCTGATTCTGCAGATTTACCGTGTTTTTTTACCATATTTGTCACGCCACGAGAATCACCTTGAAGCGGTAGTCCCATCATCGGAATAATGTCCGATAAAATCATATCTGATCAGAAATCGAATTGAAGAGGTTGTTTTTTAAGCAAGATTCGTAGTTATTGATATTTCTTACATTTAATTTTACTGGCATCCACACGCATATACACCTCGCCATGTATCTTTGTACCATCAACGATTAATCCGAGTCCATTAGTAGGCTCAATTCAAAACTTCGCACCTTGAGAAAAAAAACATAGTAAGAAAAATATCGGAGATGCCCTTGAAGAATCTGCGTAAGTTTGGAGCCCAAAAAAACAAGTCGATTTTCAATATTTTTTATGATGAGCGTATTGGGATAACGCGCCCGGAATTTTACGAACAATTAAGACATAGTCTTGCCAAATTATTATTATTTTTTCATTGAAAAATATTAATAAAAAATGGTGTCATTATTGTTTAAATAAAGTGCAGCCGTTGGTGGACGGCCAATCGGTGTAGGCCGTTTTGTCAACCGGGGTCTTCTGAGATGAAAAATAAAAAATGTACTCTGACAAGTGAGTATAATAATTGTGAGTATAATAATATGAACTTCGCGTGGTAGAGTACGTTCTTGAAATTTGAAAAATTACAAAAACGGTAAGCCGTAGAAAAAAAGGTCGATTTTTTTAACCAAAAAAACAACTCTTATTATTTGTTATTAACAAACGGAAAAACATATGATAAAAAATGTTATGCGATGGGCTCTATTCAAATTTGAAGTGAATCCGACCAATGGATTTTGAGATACGACTTACACCATTGGGTAAAACGTAGCATTCTATAAAAAGATCTGACCTTGCACAAAAATCGTCATAACTCGGTCAATTTGTGGAATTTTTACCCACTGTTCGTTTCAAATGAAAGTTAAGACGCTAGGTAATCTATGCAATAAGAAACCGTATTTCCGAAATTATTCGGATCGTATTTCAATCTTACACAGATCTCTTAAGGGGTCTTCTCACTTTAGACGCTAAAAAAGGCTATTTTCATGATTTTTTGATAGGTTTATATTATAGATATTAATATAAAACTTGTTACACTTGATAAATGCACTTTCAAAATACATTTAAAAAAAACATTTTTATGTATTTATGTAACCCAAACAAACTTTAAACGCGTTTTTCTCGAAACAACGTTTTTCGACGGCTTGTTGATAAAAATTCCGAAACTACTGAACCGATCCTTATGAAATTTTAACCACATATCCTTTACAACTATAGCTATAGCGCATATCAAGGATTTTTTTAAATTTTAATATTTACTTTTTTGCCAAAAACGATGAAAAAAAAACTTTTTTCCGAAAAATGTCCGCCATTTTGTTATTTTTGCATATATAAAAAATTGTATGATATGCGCTAAAGCCATCGACATACTGAATCTAAAACCTTTTCAATATTTTGTTTCGGATGATCCATCTCCGAGATTTCATTAACAGCGCAGACCTAGGTACAATTTTTTCAGGACATTTTTTAACTACCATTTTCGTCTATGAATAGCGACTTAAATAAATTAAAAAATTTCAAATGCATTTCCAAAGTGTATTTATTAAGTGTAACAACTTTTATATCAATATCTACAATATAAACCTATCAAAAAAATTCATGAGAATAGCCTTTTTTAGGGTCTGAAGTGAGAAAACCCCGTAAGTGACCGTAAAAATTTAAAAAACGCCAGCAATGAACTCAAACTATTATTTATGCTCGAATAACTTACAAAATAACAAGTTGAGTGTTGCAATGACATGTTTTTGGTAACAATCACCTTGCCAGATGTTTATTACACCATCATGCTTTGTTGTGTGGCATAACCTCAAAACCATATTTTATGGGCGACAGTTGTTTGATCACTTTGACAGGGCTACATTGATCATCGATCAATTTCAACCCACTCATTATCTTTATTGCTAGTCTCAGAGTATTTTCACGGATTTTCATCTTCTGATAAACTTTTTATTGTAGGTGTCAAATGTAGGTTAAGAAATGTTCCTAACGTGTTCATTAAGGCGGTCCTCTAGTTTCTCGGCTGTTGTTTTTACGGCTTTTTCAATAATTTTTTACGGGCAAAGCATCGAAATAATCAATCTCATTGTTTTTGCATAATCTTTATTAACATTTAAATAAGCTTTACAAATTTTTTGAAGTCAAAATATATAGCAGAATAAAAGTTATAGTGGCCGACAGGAAGACATCAAGTAAAAGAGGTGCTTGACGGTGACCAAGAATGCGGCTGTTCTGCTTATCTGAAATCAAAAAACCGAACGGCATTTTAATCTTCATATTTAAGACTAGCGATTGAACTAGACTGAATTCTAAATTTAAAAAATTGACTTTTTTATACACTTTTGAAAATTACATTCTATTTTTTACTCATTTTTTCTTAAGTTTTTCGCTCGTACAAAAAAAAACCATCGAAGCAATCATGATAGTCCTAGTTCAATCGCTGGCTTATAACATATTAAAGATGCTGTATAAATTAGAACAAGATCGGTGCAGTAGTTTCTGAAATATCGTCGTCACCGTTTCAAAAAATGGTGTTTCGAGAAAAACGCGTATGAAAGTATACCTGCTCCGTATACCTGCTCCGTTCCAGGGCCGTAACTTGTAAACCACTTCGAATATCGAAAAATCCTTTGGCACACATTTTCTACACATGTTGTAGATGTGATTTATGAAGAAAAAAAAATCGATTTTTTCGACCCGAGAAACTAGAGGACCGCCTTAAGATCATCTCCTAACCTACAATTCTGCCATGCTGTACTAAATCACACTAATTGTAAGACGACAAATATCGAATTGTTACTTGATATTTGTTGTCTTACAATTAGTGTGATTTGGTACGTGACCTAGTTTAAGTGAAACCTGTTCCCAATGAAACCAATGTGATCTCATTTTGTGGTTAGATACCTAGGTAAACATAAGTATTACAACTTGTTTTTGCTAGTATTTTAATGTTTCGAAGTTTATGGGTGTGTTACCGCATAAATAAATATAAAATACGAGCACATCCGAACTTACACATTCTCAAGTGAATCTGCATCCAGAATTCAACGACACTGACAATCCCTTCATTTGCCTTTCGAATTTTTTTATAAGGTGTTTCCAGTAATCGAATTTCCTGCTTGCCAATAAAGTGGATAATTATTAATCCATAAGTGTGTGTTCGCTTAGATACGCAATATGTGCATTAATGCATCCATCATTATGCATACACTATATTTCCTCGCCAAAGGGACGACGGGATGGAGGAAAATTAGCATACAGCCACGTAGAAACAGACTCCGCTATCCTCATTGTGTGTTTCTAGCGTAATATTTCTCATTAGCATAGATACGTAGGTGAAGATTGCTTTTACTCTTCGAGTCCACGCGATCTTCGCCTCTGTTCTCAAAACGTTTCAGTAGGTACGTATATAACACCTTCGTATCTCTGTGCCCATTTATATATACACGTATACATATATATATATATATATATATATATATATATATATATATATATATATATATATAATGCCGGCATAAAATGTTCTCTAATAGGGGTGAATCGGGCTAAAGGTTCGCGTGACTTCGAAACCTTAAGGTCTTCGGATCCTCCTGACGATATCCTCCGGGGCTTCGCTCCAAATGATGATCGTTGGATCAATGATATACGACAGATAATACACACAGAGGCAACGACCCGGCAAAAAAACGCCAGTGGATAGCTATTAATAAATTTATTGGTCTGGACGCATGTCCTTGAGAAGTAGGGTCATCAGTTGTCAATGAGAAGTACACCCATCCATCGTCTATAAAAAGTACAGTCGTTAATTGGCTACAAGAAGCACAGTCATCAATTGTTCATGGGAAGTACCGCCATCGATTGTCCATTAGAAGGGCGTTCATCAAGTGGCTATAAATAGTACGTTCATCAATTGTCTGTAAGAACTGCATTCATTAAGTGTCCATAAGAAGTACGTTCATCAAGTCTCCACGAGAAGTTCGTTCATCAATTGTCCATGTGAAGAACATTCATCAATTGCCTATAAGAAGTACGTTTATCAATTGTCCGTGAGAAGAACAATCATGAATTGCCTATAAGGAGTACGTTCATCGAGTCTCCATAAGAAGTGCGTTCATCAATCGTCCATGAAAAGTACACTCATCGATTTCCTATGATAAGTACGTTCATCAACTGCTGATAAGAAGCACCTTCATCAATTGCCGATAAGAAGTACGTTAATTAACTGCACATAAGAAGTATCTTCATCAATTGCCTATAAGAAGTACGGCCGTCAACTGCCCATAAGAAGTGCGTGCATCGATTGTTCATACGATGTCCATCAGCAGTACGTCCGTAAATTCTCCATAATCAGTACGTTCATCATTATCCATAAGAAGTACCTTCATCAAGAGGTGATACCTTTCACGAAGACTCGCGGGAGTTGGCAAAGACAATGCCTGTATTCTTTTTTACTTTTCTTAGCTCCTTCACTCATTCTTATCATCGTAAGGACGTCGCGGGATTTTTATGCAAGGCACAGTCGAGTCGGCGATCATGTCGAGCCTGCGAGTAAAAGTGTTCACCGCTCGATCTATATAACATCCGGACCAAAATGCTATGTGCTCGAGTTCAATCACTGCGGAGCAGGGAGGCGAGCATCAATATCGCCATCTTGGAATATCGTGGTTGATGCATCACAGGTCCTTGCCGCCAAGAGTGGACGAGACCGAGCGACGACGGTTGTGTATACACTTGGTCCATGTTGATCCACCCTAATGCCGATCCAATATGACGGTCAATCAATGCTACGTGTTCATCGGAGCTGCGATGAAGGGCCACTGAATAGATGGACTACACCTACGAGGCGCTTCACGCCAAAACGACCAGACCTCCACCAGCACAATTGCGCGTCTGCTCACTTGGTAGGACTTGTTTTTATGATTTGATTGCCATGCGTGAATAAGAGTAGCGATTCGAACTGCGTACCTTGCACCCGAGTACTTGCGATCGTAAAGACGACAGCCTCCAAGCTCTTCACATGGCCCGAAGTCCTCAAGATTTCGAAAAGATTGAAGATGGCTGGACGATCTGGTAAAACGTTGGGAAAGACAATTCCAAAATTTCAAAAAACGCACAAAATCTACGGTGGTCGGGGCAAATGACAACGGATAGACGAAGAACGCCTGAATCAGTGTTGGGCGTGGAATACAGGTAAGGGGTTGATTCCGACCAAGAGTGGTCTATAGAGGTTTCTCCACCATTGCTTAGCCACCGATCATAGGACGGGTGCTTGCTCGGGAATCGAGTAATGGAACCGAACATCCTGTTCATTGCCAGTTCTCTGGACACGACGACGACCACGGTTCGGCAAATTTATCGCAACACATCATCGTCCATCCTCGAAGGAGCGTGTGGGGTCAGCATGGACCCCAAGCTCACTCATAAATGCGCTGAAAAAACGGGCGGCGTCTTTGAGTCCGAACCCCAATTGTAATTTGATTACCTTCGGGAGAGGGGATTCCAATCAATGATACCACCTCGGCGTCGCTTATTTGACTCGGCAATCAATGAAACGGCGGCTCAGGGTCCATCCTATACGCCCTTTTGCCTTACAAGGAACATCCCTGAGGTGACACCCTTCGATTTTGTTGAAATTTGGATATGTTGTAAAGCACCGAAAAGTAAGGGATACGTATTTTTTTTGTCGGCGGAAAAACGGTTTAAGGGGTGAAACGAACCCTCGATAATAGGGGTGTTTTTCGATTTTCGTCGATAACGTTATCGTTCTCATCTCCAATGTGCACAAAAAAATAAACATTGTTGCAATGTGAAATTTTTTAATATCTCGTACCGTTGAACGTTATCGACGAAAAACGAAAAACATCCCCATTTTTCAGGGTGCGTTTCAGACCGTAAAACCGCTTTTCCGGTGATAAAAAAATATACGTATCGCTTACTTTTCGGTGCTTTATAACATATCCAAATTTCAACAAAATCGAAGGGTCTCACCTGAGGGATGTTCCTTGTTAGTGTCTTGGAGCAGTAAGTCGAATGGAGTTTTTGTTTTTCGTGCTCACGAAATGCTCCAGTTGTGTAAAAATGAAATATACTATGTGAAAACTGTATTTCTTCTTTTTGGAAAACGACTCAATTTTTTAAGAATAATTCACGCACGAGCGAAAGTGATGGCAAAATATATGATGCGCAATGGAAATTGGAAAAAAAATCTTTATTTTGAAATTCTTTAAATATTCTTCATTTAAAAATTCTTTATGTTAAAATTCTTTATTCCCAAATGCTAAATTTTTTTCTTTTCAGTTTACAATTCCTTATTGAAAAATACTGAATTTAAGAATTCTTAATTGTTTATTCAAAACTACTTAATTTAAAAATTCTTTATACGAAAATCTTTTTCTCGAGAACGCAATGATAATCTTTTCCTCCAACAGCACGTCTTGAAAATATCCATTGACTTTTTTCCAATCCGTTGGTCAGAAAAAGAGACTTTTCTGTTTGATCAAAATCATTTTTTGACGTTTGATTTTTTTTTAACATAAAAACATTTTTCCCAGGTACACTTTCATAAAATTGACTCAAATATACCCAAATTTATTCCCTATTGAATAACGCAGAGATAAATATACTTTCGAGCCTCATCCACGATTATAATAAAGAATTTACAGCCAGCAAACACGGGAAGTCCAACGGACTCTACAGCTCCGTAGAAAAACCTGACAGGCCTCGTCTACGGTAATGACTCCACGACTTCCACTACGACCAACAAATTTTAGCTGCAAATTCGCACCGCCACAACTAGACCGTACAGTTTATATCAACTTTGCGTATACAATAATCAGTCGTCATTTTATTCTTATACACTTATTGTATCAAAGGAAGATATACACCTAGAAGCCAGAAAAAAGGTCATTTTTGTGAATTTTTTCAAGGAAAACTATTTGAAGTTTTGGATTGGGGTTTTAATTATCTGAAAGTATATACACTCAAAAATATGTTTAATTTTCTTTGTTTAAAAATATCAAAAATATACAAGGATATTGTATGATCCTTGGAGCGTCATAAAAACATCTGCGTACACGGTACTCACCGACGTTTCTTCAAAAATCATCTGAAAAAAAACAAAAAGATTATTAAATTGGATACTATAATCGAGTACTTGTCATAGCCGATTTCGAAAATATCGATTTATGACAAAATGGCGGACGTTTGAACATAAATAGTGACTTTTGGGCCAAAAATTAGTTTTTATTTTGTCTATAAAACAAAAACTAAGTAACGGAAAAAAAATCCTATGACAAGTAGTAGATAATGGTGTATAGAATAACCACAAAAAACCTCAAGGCAATCGCTTCAGTGGTTTTCGAGAAATTTTGGGTACCGATTTGAAAAACGTGGTTTTGAGAAAAACGCTTTTGAAAATTTGTGAATGAATAAATCATGAAATTTGTCACCTTACATGGAATTATCGATACCAGGCCCATAGGGTAGGTCTTCTACGGTCGACGGAATGTTCATAGCTTCTAAATTCTCGACCTCGACCATCTAGGTGTATATCTCTCCTTAAACTTAGCATCGTTTTTTCTTTCTTTCTTTTTTTTCCTTAAGAGTATGTACAAGATCCACATAACCTCCCAAATTTTCGAACCCTGTTTTCCCATAGATGGTTAAGGGGCTATACCAGTGTGACACTTGCAAAAAATCGATTTTTTTTGCCTTTTTCGACAGTTTATACTTTCAAGAATATCACTATCATTTATATGAATATCATTTTATCTCACAAAAATCGATAATTAAATATCTAAACGCGTTTTTCTCGAAATGAGATTTTTCAAATTTGCTGACAGTGTAACTCAAAGAGCAATTATCAGATTGACTTGAAATTTGAACTGAGTACTCTTGAGTATATTTACTCTACAATGATGTAGGATATTTTTGATTAGATGAAAATTGACGATTAGGCATTGAAAAATAGGACCATTTCATAGGCAAGAAAACAGACTTTTTTCACAACTACGCCATTTTGTTAGATTTTGATATTTTTCGAAAATTCTACGTCATTGTACAGGAAATATCTTCCAGTTTAACGACATTTTTTCCTTTTTCAGTATCAGCTACTTAATCGGCCGGAATCATGTTAGCAGTGGAGCAACTTTTTTTCTGGCGAAAAAATTACGTAATATAGGTCAAATATAGCCAAATATATTCTTAATTTTCCGAAACATTTAATTGAGTACTTTTCTTCCACAAAATTCCCGAAAATCACCCAAATGTTCAGCGTTCACACTGGTATAGCCCCTTAAGTTTTGAATTGAAACAAAAGCATCAGGCTCTGTAGAATTCCCTGGCATAGCTCACGATATTATTGTGCTCCAAATATTATTCATCTTTGAAAAATCACGACGCAAAAATTTCAGCTGTCTCTCTCGCACTCATATGTCACGCGGTACATCTTCCACTTCACCTTAAGGCCTTATATACCTTTTAAGAAAAAAAAATGTGTCGTTCTTTTATTGGCTTAAATTATGTCAAAACATCCTAAGAATGATTTGGTGGATATGTAAACAACGTCCCAAGAGCTACAGGGTATGTCAAAATGAGCTCAACCTTTGATTTATTAATGAAACGTATTATTTATTTGAAAAGTACGATTTTTTTATTTTACTATCAGGTACAAACATGGAGGTTATGTGTGGAACACAATATGCGATAAATGGCCGCCTCGTCCCCGTTTGCAAACGTTTATTCCTTTGACGAAATGTTCAATATCATTTTGGCATAATTGCGGACTAATTTAAGGCGTTACCCCCACTTGTAGCGCAAAAAAGGCCTTTTTCATTTATTTTTTTAAAGAAAACTACAAAACTTTTTTAATCGATCAATATACCATCTTAAAGAACACATCTTGAAGAACTTTCAGTATTTTTTTTATTGAAAAATATTACATTGTTTAGTGGCAAATGGCCGTCAATGAAATAATGTTTTTATATACACGGTTTGCGGTGACCAACATGGCGGCGAAGTGCATCATCTGAAAAAAAAATGCGGATGGATTTAGTCAAATATAAGTACAAACTAGTCTTTGATCGAAGGATTTTAAAAAATATTCATTTTTCACAAAATGGCGGACAGTCAAAGTTAATGGTTCGATTTTAACGAAAAAAACGGCCGTTTTTTGGCTATGAAGCGGCCATTAAAAAAAAAATCGAACGATTAAAGACTACATTTTTATGTATTAAATAAGCCTGCAAAATTTCAAGAAGATCGGTTCATTAGTGTTCGAGTAATCTCGGTCACCGACTTCAGAAATGCCATTTTGAGAAAAACGTGTTTAAAGTTTCTCTTTCAACGCTGTTTCAACGCGGATTCTTCTCTTTCAACGCTCATATCTCAGTCAATTTTGTTCGGATCGACTTGAAATTTTCAGGACATATTCTCAGATACTTATACTTCAAAAAAATGCAATAAAAAAAATCGATTTTTTCAAAATCGCAAGTGGGGGTATGGAATGGTCTCCGGAATGGTCTGTGGATCATTGGCATACATTGTTCCTTTCAGAAAACCCCAAGCAAAGAAGTCCAATGGCGTCAAATTGCACGATGTTGGTGGCCAATTTACATCGCCGCGGCGCGAGATGACACGACCATCAAACTTCGTCTGCAATGACTATGCATTAACAATGCAGCAAATAAAAATTTCCATGCGTTGCTCGATCGTGTAATTCTCCACGACTAAACCTCAATACTTCTTGATGCTAGTTGTCAAAGATTAGTACCTACTCTATCTTCGCAAAACAAAAATGCCTATTCATCTGCCGTTGTTTTTCGGCCTTCTCTTTCCTATCGGTTGATCGTAATCCATTAGATTATCATATTGCTATCTAAATGTTGATTTTCGGTATTTCCCTTGATTAGGTTTTATTTGGTCCGCGCTGTCAATCGAGGCATCGATTTAAGAGATGTGATAAGCTAGACCGGCATATCTTTTCACATCTCCCAAACCGATGTCTCGATTGATACCGTTTGTTGTGCAAGATTAGCGCACATTTTAAGGCGCGTAGCAACGAGAATGTTCGATGCATGAAATGAGCAGGCTACTAGTTTTGAGGCAAACACTGCATTCTTGACAGGCGAGGCATATACGCGGAATGAATGTACGCGGCTTCTCTCGCGCACACTTGTGTCGAATGCTCCTTAACCCTTTGAAGCATACATTTTTCCTTACGTGCAATCAGCTCAAAACTTTGTACTCGGGGGTTTTCGGGATCGCTGATTACAAAACTGCACTCAAAATTTGGAAATTCAGGATGGCGGATCCAATACGGCGGATCATAAATCCAAAAATCGTTTAATGAAAGCGAAAATTGGTACCCGGGGGCTTTCGAGGTCGCTGATTACAAAACTGCACTCAAAATTTGAAAATTCAAGATGGCGGATCCAATATTGCGGACCACAAATGGAAAAATTGTTTGTTTGGGTTATAATAATATATAAATTTATTTATATATTATAATGAACATATAAATATATTTTTATAATATATTATTATATAATAATATATAATATAAAACATATGTAAAATGAAAAAGCAAAAAAAAAAATAAAAATATGGAGCTAGAAACTCGCTACGTCCTCGCCGTTAGCTCCGGGTAATGCCAAAAGCGTAATTCTATTAGAAGTTCAGTATAACAGAATCAACATATTGAGCAACTCCGATGTTTTAGTAATTCCAGTAAAATCTCCGGTTTTGGGCCGCCATATTGGATTCGCCATTTTGAATTTCTGGATTTTGAGCTCGAATTCTTAGTCAGCGACCCGAAAAACGTCTCTGAATTCATTTTTTGTGTATGGTTTACCTGCTGGATTAGGCGAAATTACATTTATTGTCTAAAAAACGTGTTTTTTTGTACTGTAGTGATGATCAACATCCACTAAGTGCAACATAAGTCCTTAAGGCAGTAGTCTGCTTTAAAGGCTTCAAAAAATCGATTTGAAGAAGAGGAAGAATTATTGTATGGCCCGGGGATAGCTGATTATCATCTAATTAGTGTAAGTATCCAAAAACTTATATTTTTTGGACCGAAAACTTTAAAGCCCGTTTTCTCGAGTTTTCATTTTCACAAGTTTTAGAAAACGGTGCTGGCGATAGCAAAAACAATATATGTCCGATCGAAAAAAAATCAAAGTGATCTAGCTTCAGTATTAAATTATCTTCTATTTGAACTAAAAAAGTTGGACAAAAGTACTATTGAAATTACTTGTTTTGCAACTTAAAGTGAATTTTTTTTTTCTTCAAAAAAGTGAATTTTTTTTTCAAACTTCGAAAAAATTTGGAATTTCATCATTTCTTCGGTATTTTTTTAGTTCATATAGAAAAGGAACTTATAAAAACTAAAAAAAATTTGGTTCGACTGTTTCAGATGCATCGCACGACCTCCATCACCGGCACCGATTTACAAGTGCAGACTCCAGGCGCCCCAGAAAAATCGTTACAACTTTGAAAAATTTCAATATTTTTTAATAATAAAAATTGTTTTTTAAAGCTTGAATATAATACACCATCGTCTCAAAATTTCGTTTACCGCAATCATTTCCTTCTCTTTCAAAAAAATTGCTGAAAAAAACGCTTTTTTTCGGCTTCTAAAGCAGGCTACTGCCTTAATAGTGATATTGTAGTAACAATTGATCTCCTAACATCCTAAATATACATTTATATTCGTCGTTATGCGCTAAAAAAAAATTATTAAAGAAAAACAGAGTGGAAGTAGGTGAGATACCAGTATGTTACTATGTTTCAAAGGGTTAATGAAATGTGCTCCTGAAATGTTTCAGTACCGAACACGTAGAATTGCGTTGAAAAGCATTGATACCAAGGTTTTGAGTAAATCGGCCCTGATATTTCTTCTACCATACAAACTTTGCTACCCCCTTTTCCCCTTAAGGATTGAATTTCCAAAAACGCTAAAATTCCATTAATTGTGTCTAGGAGCAGATACACAAAGATTCAAGTAAACTCGACCCGTTTTTTTTTGTTATTTTTCGTACAAACTTTGCCACCCCCTTTCGTTTAGGGGTTGAATTTCGAAAAACGCTAAAATATGCCTTTTATTATTTTTTGTTTAAGAGCATTAATACTAAGTTTCAATTAAATCTTCTGACCAGATTTTTTTATTTTCCATGCAAATTTTGCCACCCGTTTTCTGCCTTCAGGGGTTGAGTTTCTAAAAGCGCTGAAATACGTGTTTCATTAATTGTATCAAGAAACTCGCATTCCAAATTTTAAGTAAATCCGACTAGATTTTTTTTAATGCCATACAAACTTTGCCACGCTTTTTCCCCCTCTAAGGGTTGAATTTTGAAAAACGCCGGAATTCGTGTTACATTGATTGTGTCACAGAACGTTAATACCAACTTTCAAGTAAATTTGACCATAAAAATATCATTTTTATAGTCAAATTTAGTATAATCAAAAGTATAAATGCTCACGAGAAAAAAACAGCATGTTTACTGCCGGGCGTTAAGGGAACACTTTGTGTCCGGTACCAGGAGACAGAGACCCATATAGGGTCGCCTGTCGTAACAAAAATTCCAGCATTCAGTCATTAAACGGTTTGCTGATAATCGGCCAATAATTCGTCAACCAGCATTGGGGTACTGTAGGCGGATGAACGGCTTGCCAGATCTATGCCAGCCATTCGTGGGCCAATACCATCGTACCGATAATATGGCGATCAGCATTGGGGTATCGTAGGCGGATGAACGGCTTGCCAGATCTATGCCAGCCATCGGTGGGCCAATACCATCGTACCGATAATATGGCAATCAGCATTGGGGTATCGTAGGCAGATGAACGGCTTGCCAGATCTATGCCAGTCATTGATGGTTTGTTTTTGTGCGTTTTGCAAATGTAGGTCGTTGAACTGTAACACGTAAAAACAAGGGATAAGGTTTCGAAAAGCATATCCCACTGATGAAGCTAACATTTTGCACCGACCTTCTTTTTAATATTTTAAGAGAACCTTTAAAAGGATATTGGCGACTAGCAATAGTTTTCGATATATCGTATATTGAAAGTTATTTATTGTACTGCGCTTCTACTATATTAAATAAACCCAAACGAACCCATCCCACATGGCAAGTGATATGCACATACGGGCGAGCACTGTTTGCCAGGAAGCAGCGCGGCCGGAGGAGTGGGGGGTATCTATCGGATATATAGATATACTCGTATGGCGTGAAATGATAAACTTTACAATGCGATATATCGAAAACTATTGCTAGTCGTCAAAAATCCGTGAACGGTTTCTCTTAGGATAATGAGAGGAAGTTCGGTGCAAAATTTCAGCTCGATCAGAGGAATATGCTTTTTGAAACTTTACCTAAAACGAGCGAGTTATTTTTACAGCCTAAATGGACCAAAAAAATTGCCGTTAAACTTTAATGTCACGAATAAAATTATCGGCATAAAAGTAAGGAACGAACAAACGATGGGTTCTCTAAGTGTTAGAATGGTAAGTGGGTAGGGCGCTCGACATTAGAACGAAAGGCGCAGGTTCGATCCCGATGAAAGGTAAAAACTTGAACGATGCAGAAAGTGTTTTTAATGCAATTATTCTATGTAAATGGACATAAGTAAAGCATAAGAAAACAAAAAAGATACTACTAGAATTTTTATATTCATAATGTGTCAATTTTTTGTTTTTCATTTCCGGCAGAAGATCCGGCAGCCATTGCTGGGCCAATATAGGCGTATGATAGTTGGCCAAGTCTTAACAGCCATTCATGGTTTACCATTACCAACCATGCATGGTGCGGATCTGGCCCGTTTATGTAGCCATTACCGCGCCATCGTTTGTTCTCTGGCAACCAGTCGTGGGCCATTACTATGCCGACTGTAAAACCCCATTTGGGGAATCCCCAAAATTACGCGTTTTATACCAAAACCCCTTGGGAGTCCAAGAAAAACTTTAACAAACTTTGAATATTTATGGAACACGACGTATAATAACCATTGACATAAACACTTAAACACAGAAACTTAGCAGTAACACTCACTTCGATCTCACCCGACGCAGTGTATTCCCGCCAAACGCAGCAATCAATCGCTCCCACTTTGGCCTCGCGCGTCAGTGGCAAACCGCGTCTCGCGATTGTTTCATGGCTTTTTTACGCGACCGTGCGACACTGTCGTGATAACACGAGTGTCCGACACTAGGTGCCGTCCGGCGTTACGGGACTTCCCCCTACCTTGTACGTTTTATTAATAAATTTCAATGTCAGGTCATTTTGAAACACCCTTTGTTAAGAAATAGGAGAATTAAGAAAACTTTTGGGAAAATAAACATTAATCAAGGTTCAAATTAATTAAGAGAGTATGCACATCGTAATGTGTCATCCGTATTACACATTGGTGAAATTATTTGTAAGCCAAGAGACGACCTGACAAAAAATAATTACTCATGTCTTGGAGACGAAATCGTGGATTTCGTCTTTGTAAGTGGGACAAATGTGCCCCGAGTTTTGCGCACGTTTTAAGGAGATACGGTGATTGGAGCGAGTTCAAGATAAAAGCCCGATTTTTTTTATAGCATTGTCGAGACCTTCGTCCATGCGTATGCGGAGTTTCCACGAGATTTACCGTACACTTTCCGAGTTATTAATTGTTAAAGTTGGTGAATTAGTCACACGTAGACGACAAAATATGCCTGTCCTCTCATATATCGATTTTTTTGTGCTACTTGGAGCCAAGGAACACGTAAAAAAAACTGATGGTTGCGTTCGTTGAATCTTTGTGATCGATAAGGCACCTTGAATTGGAAAGCTCACCGCAGAAATAAGCAATAAATTTAGAAATAAAGTCGCAAAACCCGAAGTTTTCGGAGAGCGAGATTTCTCGTGACGTAACAGCAGCTATATTGCTCGACGTGTGGCAACGCCGGATACCCGCGCAAATTTGATTCGTCTATCGGATATTTTCAACGCGAATTAAAAATATGATTTTGCGAAGCCGTACATTTTTTAATGGATTATAAAGAGCCTTTCGTCGATATTTACTTGAAGTTCTTTTACGTACAGCAAAGGCATCTCAATTTTTCTGGCGATATGTACCTATACAACGCATCTATATATAAATTCAGCATGGGAGAACCGTCATATAAAATAAACGTTCCTTTTTATACCTGTAAATATTGTGAAAATTGGGAAAGGGAAAAATAACATAACAATCGATGAAATATGTTTTGACTTTGGACAGATTGGACATTGGACATTGACGTTAACTTCAACGCGACGTTTTTTATTTGCAATCGCAATATTATCTTTTCATTTTCTAATTCTTGTCCGTCAGCATCTACATTTGTCTCTAAACGGGACTTCAGGTACAATCCCGTTACTCTTTTGATAAACTTCCACAGTATTCTCATTCTCCATGTTAACCGGCTACAAAAAATAATAAGCCGGGCGCGTGGAACCGATGACAGCCACCGAAAATGCGACGATGCTAAACGTCAACGATATGACGTACTACTGAAGTCGAGTAGTAGATTATTAAGGTTGTTTCCATATTATAAAAATAATAGGAAACTCGAAATTCAATACTTGAAAAATATTTCTCGAAAAATAGGCCATATACATATATCTAAAACGTGGCGGTATTGCGACGTGAAATAGACTCTAAGTTTACTAGCATGGTCATCACCGTACCTCCTTAAGGCGCGTAGCAACGAGAATGAGCGACACATGAAATGAGAAGGCTATAGGTTTGTGTGTAAACACTGCATTTTCCATATGGGAGACAGCTCCAAAGATGACTTTGGTGACTAGTAACGTTGAATCGCCATCGTACGATTCGAACGTTCTGCAACGTTCGGTCGCAAAAACCGAGTCGACAATAAGAGGAATGCAACGACGAAAGTCAGTCTCCGGGTGGCAACCGACGAGGTCGGTCTAAAGGCAATGAAAAATTTTGTAATCCAAATGTTGCCTAGTTATAATAAAGCTAAATTCGTAAGTTCGTAATTCCCGAGCTGGAAATTTACTCGTTATTGGAAAAATCCCCGCTACCCGTCCTCGATCGCCCGATTCCGGTCAACAGACTTCTTGAGGGCGCAACGCCCAGGGCACAACTTGTCGACACAATTTCACGGTACAACATTGGATTAAACGAAAGCACATTTTCATTATACACGTGTGTGTGTTGGTTTAAATAAATTGTTTGAAAAACAAATTTATTTCACCGAAGTTATAATCTTCTCAATATATTTGTATGATATTTCGAGATCAAAAATAGATTATAATGAAGACACGATGTAACCTATTTTCCAAATAGTTCTCCTCGACACATCGATTAAACCTTCAACTCAAAATACCGAAACTTATGGTATCTATTGATATTTCTCGGGCACGGTTTCCATAGGCTTGTGTCATTTTTTAGAAGTTGCTATTTTTTCTGTTAAGTGTTTCTGTACGTTTTTACTCCCACGTGTCTACAGGCTCAAAAGATCGCCAACATTGCGTGTTGCGTATGAACATTATTGCCAGCAGAGATAAACTAGCCGCAGTATCCGGAGATTTTAGCACAGTCACTTATCGTTAGGCCAATTGAACCTCGGACCTTAAGGCAGAGCTCACACTACGACGAATTTGCGTCGGCTCGGACATAACTTTGCACTAGGTACATCGACTATATTTTGCAAAAGGATAGCGACAATTTTATTTTCTTCTTCACTCTAAAATGGAAAAAATGCTTTTCTTGATTTTGTGAGGATCGGAAATCTGATCATTGGGGCGACGGGATCGTGACTGCACACTGATCGAAAAATTCTATTGATATTAACGAACCGCGTCTATTTGATTTTTTTTAAATTTGAATCGACTAGATGTTTCGCGAAAAAGCCCAGTCGAATTAGTTCAAAAAACGGGCAAAGATTTACAAAAATTTTTAGCAGCAATTTTCTTTCGGAATTCGTTGGGGGGGGGGTCACTGGTAGTTTAAATTCAAAAAGTAGAGGTACCAGACTTTCCACTTCATCCGCCATCTTGATTTGAAGGGTTATTTTTTGTTTCTTGAATAACTCGTCCATTTTCAATTTTACACGCAAAATAGTTATTACAAAAGTTGTTTAAAATTAAATTTCCTACAATTTTGGTTCTTATCAACTTTTTCATAGGATCGATTTTTTTTCGATTTATACCCGAAAAGAGGGGGTGAATTTTTTGTTATCGAATAACTCGTTTATTTTCAATTTTACGCAAAAAATTGTAATAAACAAAGTTGTTTAAAATTAAATTTCCTCCAATTTTGATTCTTAACAACTTTTCGTAGGATCTATATTCTTCGATTTATACCTGAGAAGAGCGAGGGGTGAACCTAAGTATTCTATTATCGCGTTTATTATTGATATTGTATCATTATTTTTTCTGTCTGTTTTTTTGTTGCTGATTGTCGTTGTAAATTTGATGTGCTGAAAATGTTATTTGCTACAATTATGATTTCGATTTTTTCCAAAGTTTATATTTTTGGGACGCACGTTCACGGTAAAGGAAAAGAGGGGTGTAAATAATCAGTTTATCGAACAGTATAATTTTTACAATTGAACAAATGAATTTTATTTTCTTTTCAGTACACTTTCAAAAGTCTTTCGAAATTTCAATTACGTCTGTTTGGAACGTTTAGCCGATGGCTCGGCCAAGTTTTCGTCGTTTGATTCTTCCTCGTAATTGTCGACGAATTGTCCGGAAGCTCAGGAGGGTCGGGAGTGACTTGTTCTGAGCGGTTTTCGTCGCTACCAAGGTCATCTTCATCCAGCAGCTCTCGAATTGAGACAACGTTTTCGCAGGTTTCTCCGTTGCAGTTGTGGCATAAGACGGAACATTTGAGTCCGGATTTGCGACAACCACACATTTTTCCGCACGTCGTTTTGCATTTACATGATATCGTCTTCAGCAAAAATGCTGGTGCTGGATCGGCCATTGTAGCGACAAGTTCGAGTCCACGATTAGTTTTTTTTCCACCCCCATTCCGTAGCGTTGACTTCATACTCCGTCCACATTTGCACCTGCAGGTACGTCCTGTAGATATGTTGTTCTGCTGCTGCCGAGGTAGGTGGAAGCGTCGCAAAATTGAATTTGTTCCTCGTAACTGATTTTGTGACGTTCTTGAATCTCAGGTCGTCGAGGGTTTTTACATTTTCATCGCCTCCAAACAATGCGATTAGGAAACATTCTCCAGCTTGAGCCAAGCAATGTTAGTGAATGTTTGCCTCGCGGAACAAGCTCAGAGCTGTGTTCAAATTGTTGTTTTTCTTGAGAGTCTCGATGAATTTCAATTTTCCTACGTTGAATATTGAAGACGTAGTATCGCATCCGCTGAAGGCATGTAAGCACAAAATATGTTTTGCTACAGACTCTTCATTTTTGAAACTTGCCGGTGAGTATAATTGTTCCGGAGTCCGTCCTCTGCCGGGTTTCTTGAAGAAAACGTTTTTCAAATGATACCCTAAGGCAGTTAGTATCACGAGGAGATCGATGTCCTCGCCGATGATCGTAACTTCGTCGTGATTTGAGGCTTCTTGAATTGCCGCTCCTACGATGAAAGAATCGGCGTCTGCCGGTGCCTGCTGAACAACGACACCAGAATCTTGCAAAGCTTTTTTCAAAATATCAATAAGCCTTGCCTTGTTCTTGTCGTTGCCCAAAAATTTTTCCTGCGTCGTAGAAGGAAATGCGGTCGCGTTGACAATTACTTCAGGCGAACGGTGCTTGGCTGCGCGTCTTCTCCGTTCCCAACCCTTCAAAACGAATGTTTGTAAATCTTCAGGGTAACCATCGAATACAACCTCGACGTTCTTCTCGAAGTGTCTTTTCACGTATGACACGTAGTTATCGCATATCGTGTTGAACGTCGCGTTCGGTCGAGGCCACACAACCTTGTGCAACAAAAAGCCTCCGTCGACGACATCGAGACGTTTTTCTCCCATCACTGCAGAACGTTGTAGAGGCTCAAAAGCGCTGTAAAACGTGGACTTCGTACCTTTCCTCGTTCCTTCCTCGTTAAACGACGAAAGAGGGTACGGTGCAAGCTCATACCCAAAACAATCCTTCAGGTCTTCGTTCGTTTGTTTAGAAATGCTGATTCGTTGAAAAAGCAGGAGGGGGTTTATGGGCACAGACGTTTTTTCGATTGTTATGCTGCTATCAACTGCTGATAATGGTGACACTTTATCTTTTCGTTTGAATTTCACCGAATCGTAATTTGTACCGACCACATTGTTCAGCAATTTTGTACCAATTTCTGAAGCGAGATGGCAATTGATGTTTTCACTGCCGATGATATCCGAACTAATCGACATAATTTGAGAATCCGTAGGGAAAGGATCGTGTTCATCGAACCAGTGGTCAACTTTTTCCATATCTGAATTGTCTCTTCTCACACGACTCGATCTGAAGTCAACGTGCTGCTCAGTTGTTCCGCCATGAACATCGCAGGAATCTTCAATTTGTTGGCAAATATTTTGCATATGTACCGCACTCATGGTCCACCTTACTGCCACGCTCTTAACAATCAAAATTGTAGTACCTTTAATTTTAAACAACTTTGTTTATAACAATTTTTCTCGTAAAATTGAAAAGAAACGTGATAATACAATGATAAGATTTTACCCCCACTCTTCTCAGGTATAAATCGAAAAATATTGATCCTACGAAAAAATTTATAAGAATCAAAATTGTAGGAAATTTAATTTTAAACAACTTTGTTTATTACAATTTTTCGCGTAAAATTGAAAATAAACGAGTTATTCGATAACAAAAAATGCACCCCCTCTTTTCGGGTATGAATCGAAAAAAATCGATCCTATGAAAAAATTGATGAGAACCAAAATTATAGTAAATTTAATTTTAAGAACTTTTGTAATAACTATTTTGCGTGTAAAATTGAAAATGAACGAGTTATTCAAGAAACAAAAAATAACCCTTTAAATCAAGATGGCGGATGGAGTGGAAAGTCTGGTACCTCTACTTTTTGAATTTAAACTACCAGTGACCCCCCCCCCCCAACGAATTCCGAAAGAAAATTGCTGCTAAAAATTGTTGTAAATCTAAAATACTAATTCGACTGGGCTAAAATCAAATTTCTCCTATTGCATTCCATTATTGGAATTATTTGTTTTAAATATATTTATGTATTCAAATCAAAATCTATGTAATATCGTCTAATAACTAAAGATTTTATTTAATGCTAATAAATTTGTGATTCGGTTTCATCTGTTCAAAAAAACAATTTAGTTGAGTCCACTGAATGTGTCTATTTAATTTTTTTCAATGTAAAATAAATAGAATTTTTGGACAGTCAACCATTTTTCTATTTCATTGAACTAATGGCCTGTCTTTATCGCAACACACACATCAAAGAGGGGTGGGGGTAGAGGCGGTGGAGCGAGAGGAATTATATATATATATATATATATATATATATATATATATATATGGGTTATGTTTGAAAAATCTATAGCATGTTATTCGATAAAATTCTCTCATTATCACAATGATATTAACTAATTGATATAGTTAGTATGGTACAACAAATAATTATAGGAATTCATTTGGTCTCTTATGCCATATCTGCGACCAGTATGTTACAAGCACTCGGTAGCATAGTGACAGCGTGCGTAGCTATAGGTAGGTTCGAGGTTCGATTTTATATAGGCGAAATATTTTCTTCGAAAAAAATGATTCCCGAAGGCCGAGGAATAACGAATTACGAATAAAACCATTGTGGCAGAACTCTCAATTAAGGGGTCTCCTCACTTTAGACGCTGAAAAAGCCGGCTATGTTCATGAATTTTTTTGATAGGTTTATATTTAGCTTCTTGATAAAATCTTCAAAACTACTGAACCGATCCTTATGAAATTTTAACCACACATTCTTTACAACTATAGCTGTAGCGCATATCAAGGATTTTTTCTTGATCTTTTCTCTTTTTTGCCGAAAACGGTGAAAAAAAGTTTGTTTTCGTTTTTTCGAAAAAAAAAGTTAACTACTTTTTTCGTCTATAAATAGTGACTCAATGAATATATATATATTTTTTAAATGTATTTCGACAGCGTATTCATAAAGTGTAACAACTTTTATATCAATATCTATAATATAAAGGTATCAGAAAAATCGAAGCCTTATTTATTGAATTTGAATATATTTAATATTTAAAAAGAATACTGAAACTGAAACGAATAAAAAAATATCGTCGAAACAAATAAGATTGTAGTAGACCGTGAGACAAGGAACAAACCGATTTGATTCAATAGATTCGATTTAAATTGATTTTTTTTTCAGTGCACGCGACAATCTCGAGTGTGCGACTCTCCTGTCGCACCCACGCACGAGCTTGCCAATCGGGTTCGACCGTACGCACTGCAGTGCATGTGCACTCGCCGGTGCGAAACGATTTGGGTCGATGATTAGAGAAAACAAAAAACAAGTAAAAAATAATATAATGACAACAAGCTGATATCTTTTTTTGTGTCAAGTAATTTTGAGTTTGTTTATTACCAATATTAATTGTGGGCGTGCCAATTTTGACGATATGGCAGGTGCAAGGGGGGTGGGGAAGAGAAAGAGAGAGACTGCTGGTCCAAATGATCCAAATGTACCAGCTCAAGGAAATGATAACAAAATTGATATCGTTCTGATTCCAAAAGATTCGTGATTTCCCGCGGCGAATCCGATAAAATAAACGTTCGGACAATCAACTTGACGATATACGTTGTTCCGCCGGGTGGGTGAAGCGTTGAATTAAAGACGATCGTTATTCGGAGATCTTCTCAATCTTTGCCCGTTCCTCCTGGACAAAGAGAAGAAACATGACGACCGTCTCGAAGGTGCAGTCGAAGCAGTTGCTCCAAAAGTTCAAAGACTTGGGAATAAAAAGTGTGACTTTTACGAGGTTCAACTCGACGAGCGGCGTTTGTCCGATTATTGGTGAAGCGAATGGAACTGTCGTTGGAGCACGCCCGTTCAAGGAGATGCCTGGACCAGAGCCTGTCCCAATTGTTGGAAATCTCTTCAGATTTCTGCCCTACGTCGGTATGGACTCTTTTTCCGCCTTTACGATTCGCAAGGGTTAAGGGGATCAGCAAAATAGCGAATTGATCGGCCAGGCCCGTTAGAAATAGATGAGCTCCGTAGTTTTTTTTCCTCCCAAAGTTGGGCGATATTGGAGTATTTTTTATTTAGAAAAAGAGGTGGTGAAAAATGGTTTATTGGATTTAGAAATATCGGTAAATATTTACAAGTGGGGCTCCAGCCCTAATCGGCTGCAATTTTTTGTTCACGTGTTCGGGGCTATTCTGCAGTATGAAAATATGTTTTTGTTATTATAGGAGAGGGGTATTTTGTTAACAAAAAAAATATTTCCGGAGAAAATTCGATTTTTGAAGTACGTTTGTTTGGGTTTGTATCGGTTGTTTGCGTTGTTTGGTTGGGTTCGTTTGGGTTTGTTTGGTGACATGAAGTGGGTCAAATGGCAAGCCCATGTTATTTGACCCACTTGATGTCATCAAACCCGTTTCCTCCATACCTTTAAAAAAGTAAAAGAAAAACATTTGGGGGTTGAAATAAGGGTTGAAATGGTCTTCCCCTGCCTTAAATATTATAAACAAAGTGCCCTGAAATACATCGAACCGGTACAAAATTTATAAACCCCTTTTCTAGCTGGAGCCCCACTTGTAAATATTTACCGAAATTTCAACTAATGCTTGTTTATTAGATTTGTAATTTACACTTTTGTTGGTCGGAAAATTAAAGCGGCGAGAAATTTTGAATGTACAGCGAAATTACGACAAAATACAACCGGAAGTGTAGATAATGTAGAAAAGTGTAGCTAACCGATGCGACGAAATTGACATGACGTCCAAATTTCGTAGTACTTTAATCTTTATCTTTCACTACATTTTAATTTTCTGTTTTAACTTTATTTATTTTTACTTCAATTTTTTTTTGCTCATTTACTATTACTTTATTTATGTCTGCTTTATGTTAATTTTCTTTTTTTATTTTTACTTTGTTTTATTTTTTTTAACTTTATTTAAAGTTTAATTTATATTTTACTCAATTTTTTCTATGAATTTATAATTTTAGGTAGATACGGCAGTGAACATTTGCGAGAGCAGTTGGACCTGCTGCGGAGTGATTACGGCAATGTGGTCAGACTCGAGGGTGTGTGGGGACGCAGACCGACGGTTTTTCTCTTCGACGCCGACGAGTGCGAGAAAATGTATCGCCTCGAAGGACCATGGCCGGCTAGAATAGCTATCGAAACGATGAAGCGACATCGCGAACGGAATCCTCAAATTTTCAACGGAGAATTCGGACTTGTCTCAAGGTTGACAGTTATTTTTTTTTTGTTCTTCCGAGGCCGGGTTGAAATTTCGGAACTTTGAATTATCAGAACGCACAGAACTCCGAAAGAATACTACCCCGAAAGATCCGACCTTCGAAAGAATTTTACACGAAATATCAAAACTCCGAAAATCTGAATCAGTCAAAATAATTCGGCTATGGAAGTTTTAAAAGTTTCAAAATGTTGAATAAATAGCCGAATTATTTCAAGAATTGTTTTTTTTATTAAGAAGTGATTTTACGTCAATTTTGAAATTTGTCTAGACAATGTTATACGTTCTGCATTATTTACAGTCAAGTGTGTAGACTTTCGCTGGCATGATCTTCACGAACCTCGTAATTTCGGAACATTAAAATAAGGAATTTTAAACCGTCGGCGCATTCAAAGTTCGGAATTTCAACCCGGCCCCCATGTCAAGATCGTGCCAGCGAAAGTCTACACAGTTGACTGTAAATGATGTAGAACGTATAACATTGTCTAGACAAATTTCAAAATTGACGCAAGACCACTTCTCAATTAAAAAAAAATCTTCAAATAATTCGTCGATGTATTGAAAATGTTGAAACTTTTAAAACTTTCATAGAATTATTTTGACGGTGTTCAGATTTTCGGAGTTTCGGTCTTTCGTATAAAATTCTTTCGGAGCTTTGATCTTTCAGGGTAGTAATTTTTCGGAGTTTTGAGCATTCTGATCATTCAAAGTTCGGAATTTTAAACCGGCCCCATTTTGAATGCCGGAATATTAAAATTCCAGATGGTTCATAGCATCTCTTAAGGGGTAACACCACTTTAGAATTTTCGAAAAATTTGCTTTTTGTTAAATTCGCTTAAGAGATGCTTTGAACCATCTAAAATAAGGGGAACAAAATTTGGTACCTGTAAAACAAAGGTCCACAGGCCCATGTAGATCTACGGTGGCAGTGGCTGGCCCATGTGCGAGCCGTCGACCGTTTTTCTCGGAACACAATTTTTCAAAACGACGCGCAGCACAACTCCAATAATTTTCATTATTTTCACTCCAAATTTTTCAAAACGACACGCAGCACAACTCCAATAATTTTCATTATTTTCACTCCAAATTCAACATGTCTACACGGAGAAAACAGAGACCTCGAAGTTTAGAATTAATACTATGCTTCTAAAAAAATATCATTGAATATCAAAAAGCATTGGATGGGAGATAAAAATTGTAATTATGGTATAGTAATAATGGAGAAATTTAAATTTTAACCTACGATATGGCACGTAAACTGATACAAATAATAGTGAAATCTATACATACATGAAGATTCATGCTATACGTATAGTAAAATCCATATGAAAATATAACTCGCGCCTATGCGAGAATAGTTTCAAATGTAATATGCACGCATTATTTTTGCTATACAGCATATAGGACTCGCGCCTATGCGAGAATAGTTTCGAATGTAATAGGCACACATCATTTTTACTATACGGTGTGAGAATCACTTTTACACGTCTATAACAACAGCCCCCTATCTACGATTTTTCCGAGCCGGGGCAAAAACTTGACATTGGCGCCCCTCCCCTCCAGCATTTGAGATTAAGGGGGGAGATCTCTTTAGACGCCCGAAAATAAGTCATTTTTCATGATTTTTTAAAAAATGTGATAAGATAATCGCATCATTTTAAAATTTTGACATTATCTTATTACAACTTTCACGTGGTAAATCTTTTTTGTCTTTTTCAAACAAAACAAAATAGCGGCGTTATAAGGTATTCCTTTGAGGTCTTTTGAAAAACTGCTCATGGTATAGCTCAAAAAGTTATTCATCGATCTGGCTGAAATTTTGGTCGGATTCTCACTATAACATTATTGGAAAGATATACCTATAAAAATATTAAAAGGTATAAAATTGAAAATTAAGTAGGCTTTATAATCAAATGTTTATATTTTTTACCATTTTCTCGACAATTTTTACCCCGAAAAAGTAATTTATTTACGCGATAACCTTGAATCTTGAGGTATATCCTTCCAATAGTCTTAAAGTGAGAAATCTGGCAAAATATCAGCTAGATCGATCAATAACTTGTTGATCTATAACACGAGCAGTTTTTCAAAAGACGCCTAAAGGAATACCTCATCAAAGTTCGTCTCCTAGGCAGTTTTATTTTCGATAGCTAGGATCACGACGTCATTGAAACTCACCAAAGCGCCCTGGATATTAGGCGCTTTAGTGAAACAAGTTTTTTCAAACACAAGAATTTGGCGCCCCATTAAATTGCCGCCCAGGGCAGGTACCCCGGTTTGCCCCCCCCCCCCCCCCCCCTTAGATCCGGGGCTGTATAACAAGTCTTAGAATTCCGAACTGGCAGTAAACTGCTATACTTTTCTAGCACTGAATATTAGAATTCTGGCTACCAGTGTTAGAATTTGAGGTCGTATTTTTCTCCGTGTAGCGAGAATGGCTCCAGCGTCACCATTTTATATAATTTTTTTTTTCATCACTGGAATATATGCCTAATAACATCCTTGAAGATTATTATCCTCTTACTTGTCCTTCCACCCCAACAAAAATTGCGAAAAATCACTCAATTTTGGACGTTTACAGAGGTGTAAGCCTCTAAGCCAATGAAAAAAATCAATTTTTTGAAAATTCTACGTTGCCCCTTAAACCGAATCTTTTCGAAGAAGAAATCTGAAAAAGAATCTATTTGGAATATACGTGGCATGGGGCCTGCGAAGCATGTTTCTTACAGAATCGTGATAAAGTATCCGTTGATATGATCGAATAAAGTATCTGTTGATATGAGGGAGTATGCTCGATCATATCAATGAATGCTTTATCACGATTCTGTAAGACACGTGCTTCTCAGGCCAATCATTTTTCATTGGCATGAATCGAAAGGTCTTATCGTCGTGATGAGTAACTCGGCTAGGAAATATTCAAGTCCGTTTACAAACAGTGGTTAAGTTAAAGATAGTTAAAAAATTATCGTCAAGTTTTGGTTCGGTTGAATAATTACAGTTCATTAGAATAATTGACGTTTTGTTGAACCAAATAATTTGAGTTAGTTGAGAGAGGACACCACTGTGACAGGCCGAAAGAAGTCGTGTTTTCCAAATTTTTTCTGTCTAGTAGGCTATTTATTTTGGATTCGGGAAAAAAAAGTATGTTATCAAGCATACATTGAACTTATTTCGTGTAAACTGTGATGAATTTTTTTTTCAATTAACAATGTTATTGAGGTAAAGGTACAAAGGCCTTTGTATGAAAATGTCGTTCAAGAGCCGGATTGATAACTTGGCAATGGTTGGTTTGAAAAATGAATACAAAAAAGTTTTATCACGTATATAAATGTATTTCTTGTTGTACGTAATCGTTTGTCGAGAAAAAAAAATCACAAAATGGCGGATATTCACAAAAAATGAAATTTTCGTGGAATTTTTACTTATATTCGGGCGCTTAATAAGTACTAAATAAAAAAAAACTGCTACGTACAACGATAGCCACTGCAGTTATGGAAATTTTCGTTTTTGTCAATTGACAATCGGACAATTATAGCTAATTTTATGATTCCGTAACTCGGTCAATTTCCAATATATTAATTTGATTTTTTTACATATTCTTGAATGTGTATACTTTGAGAAATGCAAAAATAGATTTTTTAACCCCATCACAGTGGTGTTCCGCCTTAACGAATCATGAACATTGATGAGTTGAACGATGATTACAGTTAATCGAAACGATGAATATTGAGGTAAGCAGAAAAAGATCCCAACAATCTAAGGGCTATTTCATCGTGATAAAAATCTTGACTAATGAAAACTGAACTTAGTGAAGAAAAAAATCAATCGGAGTCAATTTGAATAATCAAAATTAAGTTGAAAAACATATTGAACTTAAGTGAATTTAAATAATTATAATTAACTCAAACGAGCCCAAACAAATTCACAAAAATTGAAAGATTGTTTCGTCATGATAAGTAATTTGACTAATAAAAATCAAGCTCAATTGGAAAACCGTGGCTAAATTTAACGTCATTGAAGATTGAAGTTAACTGATAAACAATAATTTAATTTCTATAATTTCATTGGAAAATAATGATCAAATCAAAATTCGTTTCAAAGCAATAATTAAGTAGATATAAAATTATTCAAGTTAATTAAAAAACAATCGTTATCGAATTTAATTTAAAGAATACACAGGTAATTGAAAAAATTAATTAAATTCAAAGAATTACGCTCAATTTTGAAAATTCAAATACTCCGATTCCTGGCAATTTTGATAATGAGAACTAATTTTAAAACCACAATTTTCGCTCCTATGTCAAATTTGTCAAAACATATTTCCATCATTTTTCAAGACTTCTTGCACGAGGTTTCCACCTCGCAAACTTTTTCCTCAAAAAATGGCAAATGGGGTAAAAATGTATTTCTTCCTATTGAACCGATACAGTCAGGGAAAGATGTGGCACGATTTCCGCAGCAACGTTAACCAGCACATGATGCAGCCTCGAGCAATCAAGCCCCACGTGGCCCAAGTGGACCAAGTTGCCGCCGAGTTTATCGACAAAATGCGAATACTCCGGGACGCATCAACTTTGAAATTGCCACCAACATTCAACAACGAGATGAATAAATGGGCCCTCGAATGTGAGTACTCTCTAGAACAGGCCCGCCTCTAACTATATCAATGACCTAGACTCGGGATTAAATACGAAAAAAAAAATCCGTTTCTCTTTTATTACCGTCGTAATGATTCACTTGTCGAGTCTCCTAACTTGATTAGGAGACTACACTGAGAGAAAAGTCCATATTATTCACTACAAACGCCCATGGTAAAAGAGGCGTTAATAAAATTCGTTATAGTTTATGACACCACAGTCATAAGATAGTTAAGGGGTCTTCTCACTTTAGACCCTAAAAAAGGCTATGTTCATGCATTTTTTTGGTAGGTTTATATTATAGATATTGATATAAAAGTTGTTACACTTAATAAATACACTTTCGAAATACATTTTAAACCAATTTTTTATTCATTTAAGTCACTATTTATAGACGAAAAAGGTAGTTAAAAAAATATCTTTAAAAAATTGTACGTCTGCGCTGTTGATGAAATCTCAGAGATGGATCATCCGAAACAAAAAAATCGAACGGTTTTAGATTCGGTATGTTAATGGCTATAGTGCATATCATACGATTTTCAATATATGCAAAAATAACACAATGGATGACATTTTTCGTAAAAATAAACAAATGTGGTTTTTTCACCGTTTTTGGCAAAAAAAAAATAGTAAATATCAATTTTTTTTAAATCCTATAGTTGTAAAGAATATGTGGTTAAAATTTCGTAAGGATCGGTTCAGCAGTTTCGAAGATTTTATCAACAAGCCGTCGAAAAACCTTGTTTCGACAAAAACGCGTTTAAAGATTGTTTGGGTATACATCAAAAAAATTGTTTATGTATTTCGAAAGTGTATTTACTAAGTGTAACAACTTTTATATCAGTATCTATAATATAAACCTTTCAAAAAAATTAATGAAAATAGCCTTTTTTAGCGTCTAAACGGGAGGGTAGGGGTTTCAGCGTGAAAAAAAAAACAATTTTTTGCGATTTTTTTTCATCTATATGGATAGAGTAAATTTATTGAAACCTTTTGTACATTGTTAAGTGTCATTTCAAGAACATTCCGTGAAATTTGTACGCGAAAATATCCACAAACAAGCCGGTGACAAAGCTTTTCCAAGAACGCCTTTGTAAAAACACGATTTGCGGTGTTCACTGTATCTCGGCTAGAAATTATCTGAAATCAAGTACCATTAAAATTTAGTCAAAGTATCATCAAATCCTCCCCCCAACGGTTTTGATAATTTTTTTCTTCAATTCTAAATTTTTCGTGGTCATGTAAAGTGAAAAGTGCTATTTTTCACGAAAAATTCCGTCATTTTGGGGGTGGAAAACCCCCTCAGTGTAAAAAAAAATCTCAAACTAACCGTTAGGGGAGGTATTTTATATGTAGAAAGTGTGTACCAAGTTTGAAATAAATCGGTCATGTAGTTTTCAAATGGCAGTGAACACGGACTTTGAAAGTGGTTTCGAGAAGAACGCGGCACCGGCTTGTTTGTGGATATTTTCGCGTACAAATTTCACGGAATGTTCTTGAAATGACACTTAACGATGTACAAAAGGTTTCAATAAATTTACTCTTTCCATATAGATGAAAAAAAATCGCAAAAACGTGTTTTTTTTCACGCTGAAACCCCTACCCTCCCCTAAAGTGAAAAGACCCCTTAACACGACTATAAGCAAAAAGTATACCTAAACATAGGATTTGAGTGGCGTGTTTTACTATCTATTATCCCGAAATGATTATTCACTATTGTAAAAGGCTTGACAATATGGATATGGTTAATTCAGCACTAAAACAAAATCGGCGTACACATACTAATGTTGTATACTGTACGTTAAGTTTTGTTCAGTCAAACTTCTACTATTTCTTTCAAGTTTGTACCGTTCATATGGTTAACATTATCGTTTTTTGGGTGTAATTTGTTAGAAGACCTTATGAAAAGGGACTATTCGAAAAAAATTTAGTAAAGTTTACTTATAGCGAAGACCCAAATTATTTGCAGTTCGAGCAACCGCAGCTTAATAGTTATAAGAACTATGCATGTCTCACAAACTGTCACATAGTATGTTTGTTGCATTGCAAACATCATTGCAAGTATCAGTTTAACACTTCTTCTTGTATTTTACCTTCTGTTCTTGTAGGACTCACATTACTATGCATTTAGCAGTTCAAGCAATCACTATTATATCTTACAAAACTCTTGCGAAGCGCCAAAAATCCATTGAAGGCGTTATATACGCCATTTCGCTGATTTTCGAAGATACCTTTCTAGAAGCGTTAAAAAAACGACGCATATATTAACAACATTTTTTTTACACATTTATGCTCATGGTTAAGTATATGTAAAAAAAATCAAAAATATTAACAAATGGCGGAGATATAACATAATAAAGCAATGCATTTTTGCGCGCGCGTTGATGATGAAAGTTCTCGGTATCGATGTGGGTGTCTGAAAAAAATGAACATATTTATAATTGCATAATGAATGTATCTTCAGTGCGACCCAACAATATTTTTTTTTTAATTTCATGATAAAAATTCGAAACTAAAAATTTTTTACTCAATTTTATGTCGGTATTCTATTTTTTATATATTTTTGTGTCATTGAAATTTTTGTTTCTGCGGTTCACACGATAGGTGTGAACCGCAGAAGAATATGAGATACTAAGAATATGTTGTACAAATTTCAAAGCGATCTTAACCTTCGTTGAAGAGTTAGAACTCTCACAAGGTTCAAAAAAGTGAATCGTGGAAAAACAGCTTTGAAGTTGGCGGTCGGGCGCGCCGCGCCGTATCTATTATTAATGCAATCTTACCTTAGTTTTGGAATTTTTCAATTCTGTAAAGCTTAAAATATTCCTAACCGTTCAGGCTAAGGGAATAAAAAATAATTTTTAAAAATTGAAATTTTTCGCGTATATAAGGCCTTGAACAGTGACTAAAAAAATATCTGTGCGAAATTTCACCTAAATCGTAGGTAACGGCTATTCGGTAGTACAGCCGGAATTACTTTCGTCTCTTGTGCCATATATGTGCTCAAGATGCCAAAAGTACTCGGTAGCGTCGTGGCAGCGTGCGTAGGATAGGCAGAAGGTAGGCAGTCAGGTTCTAGGTTCAATTACGATTGGGCGAAATATTTTCTTCGAAATAAATCATTACAGGGGTTCAGAGAATGGCGAATCATGATGAAAAATCATGGAGGTAAAACTCTCAGCTGCGTATTTTATTTTGTTTTTGGATTTACGAAATATTCTATGCATTTAGTAGACGGGCATTGATGCCTTGTACCAACACTTGAATAACACATCAAATACGTATATAGCAGATCGTATCTTATAATATGGTACAAATCACTATAAACATCGTCGCAAATCACAGGAAACATTTCTAATCAATGTATATACAGGGTATCCCTCTTATCTCTGCCATCCGAAATAATTCGGTAGTTACCGACGTCACAAAAAAATGTTCCAGACAAAAGTTGTGCGGTGTGAAGGGGGTCGTCAAATGCGACCATTTTTTTTTTTCAGTGGAGGCGCTGACGCACAGTGAAGGTCACCTCCACTTTTTAAAATGGATTTGTACATTTTTTAACCATATTGTGGACCACCTCAAGCCGCATAAAAAACATTAGGGGGTAAAAGTCGTTCAAGGTCATTCAAGGTCAGTATCAATTCTACAAATCTGAATATCTCGGATCACTGCCAAATATTTGGTAGTGCTCCGAGATATTTAGATTTGTATTTCATTTTACTAGGTGACCTTGAATGACCTTGAACGACTTCGACCACCTAATGTGTTTTATGCGGCTGGAGGTGCTCCACAAGATGGTTGCAAAAAAAGATACCATTCCATTTTGAAAAGTGGAGGTGACCTTCAATGTGCGTCAGCACCTGCACCGAAATAAAAAAAATTGGTCGCTTTTGATGTACAACTTTTGTCTGGAAATTTTTTTTGCGACGTCGATAATTACCGAGCTATTTCGGGTGGCAGAGATAAGAGGGACACCCTGTATGTATATTCTAGTTTACTATTAGAATCTTCGGGAAGTAAATTTTTGATAGTATCAGGGAATATCCATTTTATGAAAACCTCCTATATTATATAGAACTGAAGAATAAACGTATGTTCGTAAGATTGGAGGTTGCGGTTAACGTATGTGCATAATTCATGCAGCTGCTAAAATACCAATAAGCAGCACTATTGGTAGTAACTATGGCTATAAAATATTATTGTCTCCTCGGGGAAATATAAAATAAAGTGAAAATATGGTTGAGAACACTTATCTTAGTGTAATGGGTGGGTTTATATATCAATTCGCTTTTCAATTTGGTTTATGTTGTGACTCGTTATTTGTTGGCGTAACGATTTGGCCAAAAAAATAGCCCAACCCCTCCAGTTGTAGCCTGAACGCCTGTACGAGTTACGCCCTTCTGCTGCTCAGCAGTCGATGCAAACGAATGACAGCGATGATGTATTTGCCATCTGGCACGTAAGTGAGAAAAGAAAAATAATAAAGGTCCGAATACGAGATGAGGAGAAATGGTGAGAAGAAGGAAAAGGTGAACGACGTCTCTCGGCGTCGAGGAAATGAGTTGCGACACATTAGAGAGCGCCGGATAAAGTTTTACGAGTATACGACACAAAGAGGAAGACGAGGAATCTTATATCTACATAATGAGAGCTTTTTTCGCGTCTCTCTCTCTCTCTCTCTCTCTCTCTCTCACACAGTCTCTCTCCCCGTGATATATTTGCGGATGGCACTTTCCTTGTCCCTCCTCTTCATTCATTAGATAATGAAAAAGATCATATTTTTCAAAACTTTCGCCTCGTCGGCCGTCCAATCTCGCCATTACAAACTGCCAATTTTCGCCTTTTTCATTTCTCGCCTACTTTTCTCTTCTCTCGTTTTTCCTTTATTTTTTGTTCAGCTCTTTTTTTCTCAGCACGATCGAGTCGACTGTAACTCGAGCGTTATTAACTTTTGCCATGCACTCCGTTCTCTCGGAACTCTGACATCGTAGGAAAAAGACTTCCGCATTTTTTACGCGCCAGCTCATGTATATCGGGAGAACATCGCTCGCTTTTTGTTCGAGATCCAGAAACGGTTAATTCACTCAATTCTCTCGTCGGCCTTGGGCGAACTCGATTCAGCTCTACCGTGTATCGTAATCCTTTGTGTCGATCTCTTTTTTTCCTCGTTGTCGGCCTTTTTCTTTCTTCCAATCATTTTTGTATGATTCACGAAACGAGTTTACGGATTAATGAGATTTCTTTAGAATTTCGCAATACACGTATGTATGCAGGGCTACTGGTTATTAGTCACGATCCCGTGAAAGGGTTGGCGGCATGTTTTCCGCTATCCAATAACTCAGTAATGCTTTGTGCAAAAATGAGCCATTTTCGAGATATTATTTTTTTTTAAGTGGGGGACAACTTTAAAAATTTATTTAAATCTAATTGTTGTATGGAATGAAACTTTTTAATTATTTCTAGTTCGAGGACACGGTATCAAAGGATTATCAACAATAAAACAAGAATTATTGTCAAGCCTGGAGAGTTTTGGACCCCTGATCCAAAAATAATTGAAGATTATTCTTATTTTATTGTTAATAATTCTTTGTCACTGTGTCCTCAAACAAGAAATTTAAAAAAACGTTTGATTCCATACAACATTTTTTTTTATTAATTTTTTAAGTGGCCTATCCACGAATGAAAAGAAATAATAAAGATAATAATATCTCGACAATGGTCCACTTTTGTATAAAGCGTTACTGGGTTATTTAATCGCGAAAAACATGCTCTACAACGCTTTCACCGGATATATATATATATATATATATATATATATATATATGATCAAAGATGCATTTTAACGTGGATAAATGGAATCTAATTTCATTTGAAAAAAGTTTTTCGGAGTGTTTCGTATTCGGAATTTAATTATCTTCATTCTGCTGTATTCAAAAAAAAATTTACTCATCACAAAAATACGCTATTAACATTTTTTCAATATAAATATTTTTTTAAAGAGGCCTTGAAATACTATTAAATATACAATTTTTGTCGATCGCAAAGTCTCTGCGACCTTTGGAAAACAAATGGCCACCTTAGGATTGTCACTATATATATATATACATGCGATCCACAAAAATTGTATTTTTAATAGTATTTTAAGGCCTCTTCTAAAAAATATTTATATTGAAAAAATGTTAATAGCGTATTTTTGTGATGAGTAGTATGTGCCAGAAAAAAAATGAGCATTCTGAAAAAAAAATCAAAATTTTATTTTGAATACAGCAGAATGAAGATAATTAAATTCCGAATACGAAACACTCCGAAAAACTTTTTTCAAATGAAATTAGATTCCATTTATCTACGTTAAAATGCATATTTGATCATTTTGATGGCGAGACACACAAAAAAAGCTTTTCAGGAGTGTTTCGTATTGGAAATTTCATTATCTTCATTCTGCTGTATTCAAAATGGAATTTTGATTTTGTTCCAGAACGCTCAATTTTGTCCGGAAAATACTGCTCATTACAAAAATACGCTGTATTTTTTTTTCGAAGAGAACTTGAAAAACCATTGGAAATCATATTTTCTCGATTACAAAATCTCTGCGCAAGCCTCTTAAAAACACTATATATATATATATATATATATATATATATATATATATATATTTTTTTTGTTTTCCGGAAAATACTGCTCATTACAAAAATTCGCTGTATTTTTTTTCAAAGAGAACTTGACAAACCATTGGAACTCATATTTTCTCGATTACAAAATCTCTGCGCAAGCCTCTTAAAAACACTATATATATATATATATATATATATGTGTGTGTGTGTGTGTGTGTGTGTGTGTGTGTGTGTGTGTGTGTGTGTGTGTGTGTGTGTGTGTGTGTGTGTGTGTGTGTGTGTGTGTGTGTGTGTGTGTGTGTGTGTGTGTGTGTGTGTGTGTGTGTGTGTGTGTGTGTGTGTGTGTGTGTGTACACACAGCACATTTTCAAAACACGAGGCCTGGTGCCAGTATCATCGATGGATAAAATTCAAGTGTCTAACTCCAACATGACCAACTGCCCGTTAATATCAATGATAAAACGTAGTACGGAGTGTTCTTTTTCAATGCGCAAAGACCAACGATTTGGTTCCAAAATTGTGATGTGATAACTTTGATTAAATCCGTCAGAGATGTGAACGGATAACAATCTTTCGGGGAGTCATAGTGTGGTTAAGTGCGTAACTGGACAATGTTCTTATTGACTAGACGTCCACAATAAGCGATGGGGATTTTTATCGCACGCAAAGCTGAACTTCACCAGATCTGCTTGAGGTCCCAAAAACAGATCGGAATTAAATTTTACTGATAAGAGTCTTGCTATGACGAAGTTGGTGTTTTACACACAATCGATACATACTGCTGCCAAGGTCAAGTTTTTTTTTATCATCATAAATTATTGATAACCAATGAAGTCATCATTATTTGAACAAAATACGGTGTAGGTGCACTAAGAAAGAAAATCATTGATCCAATATCATTGGTGTTATTGAATGAAATTTCGCTGATTCAATTGTAAAATTGTTGGTGTAAATAATCGGATTTATTAGTCCAAACGAAAGGCTATTGACTTTACTAACATAATAAAATTAAAAGTTTTTTTCAAAAGATTTATTGTTAGCCAAGAACAATATATTATTGAAACTACCTAAAAAATGATGGCGAACAAATTATACAGTTTTGAATGCATTTTCTGCAACGAACAAAAAAGCGTTTCAATTCATAACATGAATATTGTTGATTCGACCACACAAGACAAATTGAATTTCGCTCGTTTGATTCTGATAAAATTTGTGTTGAGTGAATATGTTATTTAATTTTTTCACCATATCCGAAAATCTATTTAAACGCCGGAGAAACTCTAAAGAGTATCGCTTCTTGGCCTCTGGCTAAGATCTGTTCTCATCTGTTCTTATCAGAGTATCTGATATTCTCTCCATGGATATTCCATTAGATATCTGATCTTCTCTCCACTATTATCGTGGGTGATCATTCTAATGCTCACTTTTTATTTAAGATTTCGAACAAATTGAACAACTTACGTCTCATGGCATATTCGTTTCGATGCAGTAAAGAAATAATTCATTCTATTTATTATATTTTTGTACGAAATAAAAAATGTTGTAGCAACCGCTTAATTATTTAATCCACACATCTACGAATTGTATTTAGAATGATTTCAATAGAACATAATTTCATTTGAAGAATAATGTATGTATTCAGAGAACAGAAGAGATTTTCAAATAAAATAATATGTTATTTGAATCAATTACATTTTCAAATATTTTATAGTATTGTAACAATCTCATATTTCGGTGGCACTCCGCGTTTAGACATTTATTTGAATCACCCAATACATTTTTTTGATTCAATTGGTTTTTTTTCTCAGTGTGGTTCTGGCAACTAGGGTGATGTGACATGAGAAATAATAAAATTGTACTTTTAGTATAATAATAAAACTTCCGTATGACCGAATGCTTTTTTGAAATTTTGAAATTCCGAAAATGCCACGTTGCTGAAAAGTAAGTTCGATTTTCGACAAAAAACAATATAAAGGAGATTGGAGCGTTAGCCACAATTCAATATTCAATTTAAAAATATACATATGTTGTTGTTTAGACTATATTATTATCTAGAGAAAAAAAAACAGTTTAATGTATGTGGTTCTACGGGCAGTCAGATGGGCAAGACGTTCACGCTACAGGCGATGTAATTTCTTGGCTATTCAGCACCAAAATAAACCACTTCTAACCGCTGATTAACGCAAACCAAATCTTTGTAAACATTTAGAGAAAAAGAACGCCATTTTGCCCATCGTAAACCATATATATATTAAATATTGAACCATCAAGGTTTGATGAAAGATTACGAAACTTGGCTGGCGAATGAAGAGCATTGCTGTCAACCTCAATGTCACTTAATATTAATGAATGGTAATCATAAATAATCTCGTGACGTAAAGATCAATAGGCGTAATTATAAATGACACAAAGTTTCATTCTTAGTTGTATAAAACATTCGCTGATACTTTTTTGAGTTCGTAGTAACCCAAAAGTTTTTCTTATTTATGTAATGAAAATATAAAAATGCATAATTTTGCCTTTTAAATATAAATTTCATGAAAAGTAGCATCTACAGAATAAATATATACCTCGTATGCTTTTTTTTTTAGAAAATTCATAAACCGTCATTTGAGTCAACTGGACTACTCCAACCTCCTTAATCATTTCTTATCAACAAATGGATAGACATATAAAAAAAATATCCGGTTATACGATAGAAATGTTATAAACTATGCTATGTCTGAATTGGAAGTGAATGGGACTCATCGATGTTGAGAAAAAGGCAAAAGAAAAGGGGTCATTGGCAGCAGGGCGGTTCGCCGGAGCGCCGTGGGAGATCTGACTCTTCACAAAAATCGTCACAACTGGGTCAATTTTTGGAATTTTTCCTCGCAATCTTTGTTGCAAATTAACGTTAAGATTCTCAACTATAAAAATCTGTGAAACAAAAATTGTATTATTAAACTTCAAGCTTGCTTGTACAGACCCAATAATTCGAAGAAATTCGAAAAAAAAGTAAACACGTTTTAAATTAAATTCCGATTCGTCCGGATTTTTGCAAGTTCTGAATGGAGACGCAATTTAACGCGACAGGTACCACTTTCGATTCTCGACTCACCCTCCTATGACGAGCGATCATTCAATTTTGATTTTTCACGAAGATCGTTTCGTTGCGCTTTTTTCCAGCCATATGCGTGATAGCGCTGGACCATCGTATGGGATGCCTAAGTGATAATCTGAGCGCGGACTCGGATCCCCAGAGAATGATAAACGCCGTGCACGAAATGTTCGAATTGTTTTTCCTGCTGGAGATCCGACCGTCATTGTGGAAGATTTACGACACGCAAAAGCTCAAAAAGCTTTTTGCCGCTCTCGACAGAATAACAGGGTACGCAAATTACGGAGCAAAGTACGCTCTTAAGGGATTATTTTCCAGAGAACTTTGAGGCGCTGAAAAATTTTTAATCTCCGAAAATAAACGTCCATTTGGATACTCGTCTATTTAAAACGGCCGTTCCGGTAATCCCCTTCGTGTGATTTTTTGCCGGCAGAACCACCCGTAAGTACATTGACGCCGCAAAGGAGAGATTCGCCAAAAATGAGGATGACAAAAATGGCGAACCTCGGGATAGGTGCATCCTGGAAAGTTTACTCAGCATTGATGAGCAAACCGCGTTGATAATGGCCACCGACATGTTGACCGCCGGAATCGACACCGTGAGAATTCATTGATATATTCGTAGTTTATTTATTTTTTAATCACTCCCTTATCGAGGCAGCTCACAAGAAAAGGTCGCGAGGCCGACTTTCCGATTTCGATGAAATTTGGCACAATTGTAGAGTGAGTAGAAATAAGCGTCACGCATTTTTTTATATCTGTGGAAACCAATTTTTAAGGGGTGAAACTCACCCTCGAAAATAGGGGTGTTTTTCGTGATTCGTTTGAAATTTGTTGTTATCTGCATCGTTCTCATCTCCAATGTATAGTACTCGGAAAAATCAACGTTGTTGCAATGTGAATTTTTTTCATATCTCGTACCGTTGAAACGTTATCGACGAAAAACGAAAAGCACCCCTGTTTTCGAGGGCGCGTTTCACCCCTTAAAAATCGGGTTCCGCAGATATAATAAAATACGTGTCGCCTATTTTTAGCCATTCTACAAATATGCCAAATTTCGTCGAAATCGGGGAGTTCGACCTCGCAACTTTTCCTCGTTGGTTGGAAAAAGGAGCAAAAAATTTCAAGATTTTCATTGAGGGAGACTACTAATTCAGAGCCCGGATAAAAGTTATTTTCGACCATTTTTTATGAGTACCCAGTTGATGAAATGAAAAGTCCGTTTAATGGCCTTTATTCTACATCTTCATTCTCCATACATGACGTAATTGGTTTTTTACACCCCCCACCCCCTCCCCCAATCGTCCTATTAATATTACCATCATAATCCAACTAACGTTACCATCACCCAACAACCAGACCCTCCTCTATTTTAAAATTACGTTATTTATAGACCGCCCCATGTCTTCGAATATCTTTACAAATTTTGTCACAAGACTTTATTACGATTTTTAACCTGCAACGAAAATTCAAAATAATTTGAGTTTTACATAAAATGAGCCTTCAAAGTTCGCAGAGAAATCGGAAAATATCGATTTTCGATACGATGTTGCATGTTTCAACAAAAAATAATTGTTTTCGGTGAAAAAAAAAAGGCGCCGGAACGAATTTTTTTCGGTAAAAGTTTTCAACATATTGGAAATTCCCTAGGTGCTTCGGGGTTAGAAAGTTGGTATAAGGTTGAAAAAAATGTCAGGTCCATCGGTGAAGTATTGGCGATGTAATGATGCCGGTCGCAGGACACTATTAGACAAAGCTGACTCGCTTCATCCAGATTCAGTGCCGCCATTTTTGTTACAAAATCTTGTAAAAAAATTGTAAAGATACTTGAAGATATGTTGAATAAAGTCCACCAGAGGGAATTTTTATTCTATCTACTGGGTATCCATGAAAAATTGTTGAAATTCAACGGTTTCAAATTAAAAAATCCGACGGTGTAAAATTCCGAATTTTAATGTTCCGAAATTCAAGAGGGGAGGGTTTGATATCCCGAACTTTGAATGGTCAGAACGCTCAAAACTCCGAAAGAATAGTACCCCGAAAGATCAAAATTCCGAAAGAATTTTACACGAAAGACCAAAACGCCGATAATCTTAACACCGTCAAAATAATTTGGCTATGGAAGTTTTAAAGGTTTCAAAATTTTCAATAAATCAACGAATCATTTCAAGATTTTTCTATTTTATTAAGACGTGATTTTGCGTCCATTTTGAAATTTGTCTAGACCGTGTTATACGTTGTACATAATTTATAGTCAACAGTGTAGACTTTCGCTGGCATGATCTTGACCTGAGGGCCGGGTTGAAATTCCGAACTTTGAATGCGCCGACGGTTTAAAATTCCTAACTTTAATGTTCCGAAATTACAAGGTTCGTCAAGATTGTGCCAACGAAAGTCTACACACTTGACTGTAAATGATGCAGAACGTATAACATTGTCTAGATAAATTTCAAAATTGACGTAAAATCACTTCTTGATAAAAAAAATTCTTTAAACAATTCGTCGATTTTTTGAAAATTTTGAAACTTTTGAAACTTCCATAGCCGAATTATTGTGACGGTGTTCAGATTTTCGGAGTTTTGGTCTTTCGGCGTAGTATATTTTCGGAGTTTTGATCGTTCTGATCATTCAAAGTTAGGAATTTCAACCCGGCCCCATGATCACGTTAAAGATCAAGAAGATCATGTTGAGAAAACGAAAACAGTGAACTCCCATTACTGGGGAGATGCAAATGATAAATTATAATATTAGCAAGAATCCCTAAATTCTAAAATTAAAAAGGCTGCTGAGTATTATTTTCATAAAAATTGATGCAGGCATTTTTCTATTCGACCATTTTTCTAAGATCTTCCAATCGCTGCAATTTCCATCAACATTCGATTTTTCATGAAAAAACAGAAAGGCCAAGAATTTCCTTTCTTTTTTACAAGCAAAGTATCATGCCTTACATTTATTTCTGTAAAAAAAAAATTGTCGTAGACGAGCAACGCGAGTGGAGCACTCTTGTATTACATATCTACGAATCCAAAAGTACAAGAAAGATTGCGAGAGGAAGTTTTTCGAGTTTTGCCGGAAAAAGACTCGCCAATCACGTTTGAGACTCTGATGACCGGAATACCGTACTTGAAGGCGTGCATAAAAGAGACCTTAAGGCTCGCACCCATAGCTATTGGAAATCTGAGGACCATGGTGAAGGACGTTGTTCTCGGTGGATACACAATACCCCCTGGCGTAAGTACCATTTTTAACGAGATTGAAAGCAAATGCAAATTCCAAGTAGTACGAGCACGTATTTAATTATTAGATCGCGGCTGAATCTTTTTCGACTGCTACCGATAATGCAAATAGACATGTGTGACTTTTCAAAAACTCAAGCAAGCCTACCAGTTATTTAAGCTGAATAAATCAATCCTAAGTTGGCGGATTCCACAGATTTCGAGGTTTAAGGCGTTACCCTCACTTGTAGCGCAAAAAAAAGCTTTTTTCATGAATTTTTTTAAAGAAAACTACAAAACTTTTTAAATCGATCAATATACCATCTTAAAGAACACATCTTGAAGAACTTTCAGTAATTTTTTTATTGAAAAATATTACATTGTTTAGTGGCAAATGGCCGTCAATGAAATAATGTTTTTATATACACGGTTTGCGGTGACCAACATTGCGGCGAAGTGGATCATCTGAAAAAAAATGCGGATGGATTTAGTCAAATATAAGTATAAACTAGTCTTTAATCGAAGGATTTTAAAAAATATTCATTTTTCACAAAATGGCGGACAGTCAAAGTTAATGGTTCGATTTTAACGAAAAAAACGGCCGTTTTTTGGCTATAAAACGGCCATTTTTTTTTTCAAAAAAAAAATCGAACGATTAAAGACTACATTTTCATGTATTAAATAAGCCTGCAAAATTTCAAGAAGATCGGTTCATTAGTGTTCGAGTAATCTTGGTCACCGACTTCAGAAATGCCATTTTGAGAAAAACGCGTTTAAAGTTTCTCTTTCAACGCTCTTTCAACGCGGATTCTTCTCTTTCAACGCTCATATCTCAGTCAATTTTGTTCGGATCGACTTGAAATTTTCAGGACATATTCTCAGATACTTATACTACAAAAAAATGCAATAAAAAAAATCGATTTTTTCAAAATCGCAAGTGGGGTTAACCCCTTAAAGTGGTTTTTGGAAAAAAATAGCGGTCACGAATGTTTCAATGAGAATTATGTGGATAAGACCTTATATACCTTCGGATGGTTGGAAATCAAGGACTTTTTGGATTTTTTTTTTCTTTAAACACTTGTGAAGCAATCAAAATGAGGTGCAGGTGGTTTATTTTACATATCCGTAGGTAATCATGTCATCTTTTTATTTTCCAAAAACGTCCAAATTGGCGGCCTAGTGGCCGGTAGAAAAAAAAACCCTTCTTAGGCCATCGTTGGAGACCCACGGGCTCGTTGGAGACGCACATGAGCACCAAGGATTTTTTTTTCGTAATCTGCATGAGTTTTACTAGCGAAATACACACGATTATTACAAAATAGTGATTTTTGCAAATTTGTCCACCATTTTGAAAAAAAGTCGCATTTTCGACTAAAAACACGACCTTGATTTATTTATAAAAGCCGTAATTGTCAATCGATCGTAAAAATCGTATGTACTTCACTAGAAAATTTATCGAAGAAGCGGCACTTGAAGTTCGAAGTCAATCGGTCGAAAAATGTAGGATCTACGAATCCACCCGCTTTTGAAAACATGCTTTCACAAGAAAACGCGTTTAAAGTTTTGAAAGAATTTTTTTCTACATGTCTAAAAAAATGCCCCCTAAAATGACTGTTGCATATGATTTTTCGGATGCTTATGCATCATTTAGGACAATAAAAAAAACATTGTTTCTTTCAAAGCTATATAAGGCCTTAACGGAGTATACCAGTGTGAACGCTGAAAATTTGGGTGATTTTCGGGAATTTTTTGGAATAAAAGTACTCAATTAAATGTTTCGGAAAATTAAGAATATATTTGGCTATATTTGACCTATATTACATAATGTTGCCATAGAAAAATATTGAGATCCAAGCAACTTATGCGCTGCCTTCGGAGGCGCAAAAAAAAAGTTCCTCCACTGCTGACATGATTCCGGCCTATTGAGTACCTGAAACCGAAAAAGGAAAAAATGTCGTTAAACTGGAAGGTATTTCCTGTACAATGACGTAGGATTTTCGAAAAATATCGAAATCTAACAAAATGGCGTAGTTATGAAAAAAAAAGTCTGTTTTCTTGCCGATAAAATGGTCGTTTTTTTAAATGCCAAATCGTCAATTTTCATCCAATCAAAAATATCCTACGTCATTGTAGAGTAAATATATTCAAGAGTACTGAGTTCAAATTTCAAGTCAATCGGATAATTGCTCTTTGAGTTACAATGTCAGCAAATTTGAAAAATCTCATTTCAGATTCTTGAAAGTATAAAAATCGTGAAATTATAAATCTTGAAAGTATAAAAATCATGAAATTATAAATCTTGAAAGTATAAAAATCTTACCTTATATTCTTAAAAGTATAAACTGTCGAAAAAGGCAAAAAAATATCGATTTTTTAAAAGTATCACACTGGTATAGCCCCTTAACGGCAGCGATTGATCTACGAGAATGAGACTCTCTCTGCGTCAAGATAGTAACGCTATGAATTCGGGACCACTGATTTGTCAGCCCTGCCAAGTCGTTGCCTGAAAAGGACAGCCCGAAAACGCGGCAAAATCCGTGAAATTCGTGCGAGAATAAATCATTTGCAAAATTATACTCGATCGCAAAACTATAGCGACAAAATTTCTATGTTGAAATGTACATTTGGCAAATTATGCTCGCGTGTCAAATATTTCTCCCAGTCAAGCAGTGCAAGTGGAAACTTTCATTTCCTCGATACCTTGCAGATCGTACTGCATAGAATCAAATGATTTTATGCAAATATCAATACTCTATCATATTACGACTGTATCGAAATCAAAGTAGAGATATTTGAATATTTTTTATACTGTACCACCTACGACCTCCAATCTTGAATCTAAAAATATTCAACCTACCCTAACTTACTAGAACCCCATGGCCGTTTTTCCAAACAGAAAAAGATCAGGAATGATTCATGGCTACAGCGAATGGATTGTCCAATAAAAAGTTGTAAGACAGGGCTCGAAGTTTGCCTCTATGTAACTTTTAGGTCTTTGGGTACAGCGAGAAGAGTAAGGGCGAGGAAAACAGAGGGAGGGGGGGGGGGGCTGTGGTAATAATTGTAAGTCGCTGGCCACGCGGAACACAAGCGCGCTAAGCGCCTTACCAAGCGGACATGCCAAGCCCTCCTGTTTAGCGAAATTTCTGTATTAAATACACAACTTTGTTTCATAAGATTGATTACGTAGTCCACTAATTGAGGGTAAATAGGCGTACCGGAGCGTTCTACGAGCGGGCTAATAGCATTAAATTATCGTGGCAAGCCGCGGGCAAAAGCCAATCATAACAAAGGCAATGACGACACGAATATCGGTAACAATGGTGGCTTCCACTTGTTCAATTTTGGCTCCCTCGTAGAGGATACGTCGGGATTTTTTTTTCACATTGTTTAATGAAAATGATATCTGCAATTTCCAAAACGTCAAATAATGACATACGGAATAAAATATTCTGTGCCCGTAGGTACGAATCTTTTTTGTACTCGGAAGAACGTCTAGTGGTGAGATACCCAAATTAATTGTAAATCAAGTCACAGGTAACCCGTGGACAGCTTCAACTTTTCAAGTTGATGTTATTTTAAAAACAATATTTGTTTAACGCCATTTACATTTTTTTATGTTTTTTGGCACCATTGATAATTTTCTTCGATGCCCGGTTAATTTGTTTCCGAAAATAAAGTATCAACCTCGAATTTTATTTTTCGAAAGTTGGCGGAAGAATTCAGAGGTTTAGGGGCGTTGAAGATTCCGAAATTTGGTTTTTACGATCCATTTTGAAATTGAAGAGACCGGAAAAAATGTTTGTCGGAGTAAAGTATAACGTACGAAATGTTCGCGTTATATTTTGCGAAAAGCGAATGTTTATTTCGTGGCCGGAAAAAAAGAGGAATTTTCGTGAACTTTGTCTGGGAAAACGTGTGCAGGTTTAAAATTTGTTTGCTTTACATTAAGGGGAGATATACACCTAGGAGCCGGAAATGGGTCATTTTTGTGAATTTTTTCAAGGACAACTATTTGAAATTTCGGATTGGGGTTTTAATTATCTAAGAGTATATACATTCAAAAATAGGTTTAATTTTCTTTATTTAAAAATATCAAAAATATACAAGGATATTGTATGATCCTTGGAGCGTCGTAAAAAAATCTGCGTATACGGTACCCACTGGCGTTTCTTCAGAAATCATCTGAAAAAAAAAACCAAAAAGATTATTGAATTAGATACTATAATCTAGTACTTGTCATAGCCGATTTTGAAAATATCGTTTTATGACAAAATGGCGGACGTTTGAACATAAATAGTGATTTTTGGGCCAAAAATTAGTTATTATTTTGCCTATAAAACAAAAACTAAGTAACGGAAAAAAAATCCTATGACAAGTACTAGATAATGGTGTATAGAATAACCACAAAAAACCTCAAGGCAATCGGTTCATTGGTTTTAGAGAAAGTCTGGGTACCGATTTGAAAAACGTGGTTTTGAGAAAAAACGCGTTTGAAAATTTGGGAATGAATAAATCGTGAAATTTGTCATCTTACATGGAATCATCGATACCAGGCCCATAGCGTGGGTCTTCTACGGTCGACGGAATGTTGATAGCTTCTAAATCCTCGACCTCGACCATCTAGGTGTATATCTCCCCTTGGAGAGTATGGTTTTAAGTATCTTGTATAATTTTTTTATTGAAAAAAATATACAAATGTGGTAGATACCATATCTTGTGCCAACGCTGTTGGTAAAACGTATTTAGTTTTATTCATGAAATTATCTAGTGCTTGTGCGTTATTAAATTAAATTCAATATTTAATTAAATATTGTTTTTTGAAAATATTACCGCAGTCCCAACAAACCCAATGAAGCCCAAAGTAAAAGTATCGATTTTCACTTTTAAAAAACGCTCTATTTTCGTTGATAAAAAAAATATATTTGGAAAAAAAATCACTCGTTCAAGCACTGTTTTTTAGTATATGTAAAAGAAGCTTGGAAAATCCGAAGTGGATCAGTGCATTGATTTGTCAAATATCGAGGTCACCGATGTTAAAAAAGACATTTTGAGAAAAACGACTTTAAATGTTTCGAGAATATTTCTGAAATGCTACACTTTGAAAACCCATAGAAAACGACGAAGCACGGTGGAAGTATTGGGTGGAAAAAGATATTAAGGGGTTACCCCCACTTGCGATTTTGAAAAAATCGATTTTTTTATTGCATTTTTTTTTAAGTATAAGTATCTGAGAATATGTCCTGAAAATTTAAAGTCGATCCGAACAAAATTGACTGAGATATGAGCGTTGAAAGAGAAACTTTAAACGCGTTTTTCTCAAAATGGCATTTCTGAAGTCGGTGACCAAGATTACTCGAACACTAATGAACCGATGTTCTTGAAATTTTGCAGGCTTATTTAATACATAAAAATATAGTCTTTAATCGTTCGATTTTTTTTCGAAAAAAATGGCCGTTTTATAGCCAAAAAACGGCCGTTTTTTTTCGTTAAAATCGAACCATTAACTTTGACTGTCCGCCATTTTGTGAAAAATGAATATTTTTTAAAATCCTTCGATTAAAGACTAGTTTATACTTATATTCGACTAAATCCTTCCGCATTTTTTTTCAGATGATCCACTTCGCCGCAATGTTGGTCACCGCAAACCGTGTATATAAAAACATTATTTCATTGACGGCCATTTGCCACTAAACAATGTAATATTTTTCAATAAAAAAATTACTGAAAGTTCTTCAAGATGTGTTCTTTAAGATGGTATATTGATCGATTAAAAAAGTTTTGTAGTTTTATTTTAAAAAATTCATGAAAAAGGCTTTTTTTGCGCTGGGGGTAACGCCTTAAAGGAAAGGATAAGGAAACGTTGGCGAAGATAAGGTGTGGAAATGTAGAGAGTGATGGAAATTAGGGGGAAATGGAATGGACTTGTAGAATATGTAAACGAGAAAGAGAAACAATGGAACACCTGATTACGTGTGACAAAAGACGAGGGGTGATATCTGAGGAAGCGAAAGCACATATAGAGAAGTGGATAAAGGGGGAAACAGATAGGAGGAGAGTAGATGATAAATTAATAGAGTTGCTGAGAGGGGAGATAGATGTAAATATGTGTATTTTTTTTAGGGAAATGGAAAAACAGTGTAAGAAAAGAGAAAGTGAGTGTGACGAAAATTAAAAATAATGGAAGAGAAAAGATATCAATTAGATTCTAAGAGGGCGATGTTAAATTAAGACCTTAGGCCACTCTAGAGGCCGAAAAAATAAGCTTTTTGGGGATTTTTTTTCAGAAAAACTACAAAATAAATCGAGATTACAAAAAAGGGTGTTTATCATATATATTTTCAACCGATTCACTTGAAATGGTGAATATATCTTGAGAAACACTTTGTCTATAGAAGTACGTAGGATTTTTTTTATATTGCATAGTTCATTTGTTATTAACAATTATCTGACGATTTTTTAGGCAGATTTTGGAAAAGTGAAAAATTTGCCTAAAAAATCATCGCCTAACAAATGAACTATGCAATATAAAAAAAAATCCTACGTACTTCCATAGACAATGTATTTTTCTAGATATATTCAACATTTCAAGTGAATCGATTGAAAATTGTCTGAGTTATGTTTGCGGCCAACTCAAAAAACGCAGTTTTGAGATAAACGCTGCACAGCCGGCATTTTAAAATTTATCCTATTAAAAAGCCTATTTTTTCGGCCTCTAGAGTGGCCTAACCCCTTAAGGAATCATCTCAGTGTGACGGGTCGAAGAATAGCTGATTTTCGCGATTTCTTTTCGATGGTTAAAATACTCATAATCGGTCTAATTTTTTATGCCACATCAAAGCACTCATGAAGAACAGAAAATAATTTTTTTAACGTTTATTTTGATTTTTTTAACGGTTGAAAATGTCTTCGAAAAAAAGGAGTTTTCACGGTGGACACGGTTGTGGCCGTGAATATTATCTGAAACAAAATTTGTAAAAAGATTGTCAATCAGTATGAAAGCCGCTATTTTGCTATGGAGGTTTTTTTAAATCAAAATTTGACAAAATGGCGGCGTTTTGAAAAAAAAAGTCTCGAATTTAGGCTATTTTTACAACAGTTTTTCGTTAAAAAAAATATGAAGGTTGAAAAAAAGCTTCAATAGCAAGATAAAGAATAGCGTGAAGAATTTTATCTTTAAATTTGAGACGGATAGCTCGAAAACTCTTCCTTTGAGAGTTTACACCGTTTTTACAGACGACATTTCGAGAAAAACGCGTTTAAAGTTCCGAATGCGGAATTTTCACACAAATTGTCTACTTACGTTCAATCGGCGAACCAGGTCCATGTTTAAGACCATCTATACTATCGGATAATGCAAAGAAAATCGTTTTTTTTTTTGGAAATTTTACTTTTTTTATTTATAATTTTTAATTTTTGATTTTGCAATGATCCCTTAACGGTGTAGCAGCTTCATAAAAAGCCGAAAAGGCAATGCAAAGAAAACTTCTTACTACTACTACTTTGAAAACCCGTCAAAAACGAAAAATCGATGTTTCCAAAAATTCCAACTAGGTGTACTCCCTTGAGGGGGGTATGAGTTCTAAGATTGAAAAAAGCTTTTTCACGCCATATTTATTTTTGCTCCAGACCGACGTGATAGCTTGTCACTCGTCGCTGGCTCGATGTCCGTCTCATTTTCCAAATCCGGAAGCTTTCATACCCGAAAGGTGGCTTCGTAATAACACCGAGGCGATTTCGGCCAAGGATACTCATCCCTTTGCCTACATGCCGTTCGGCTTCGGGCCGCGCACTTGCATCGGCCGCCGATTCGCCGAGCTCGAGATCGAAACTCTCGTGTTAAAGGTACGAAAACGTTTTTTTTTATGAGACTATTTTCATCGACTTGAAAAAAGGTGCGATTGCCTCGATACCAAAAGGTATATTTTTCCGAAAATAAAGCTTTTTTTTCAAAACGCATGCAACATCCATTTTTTTTTTCCAATCAAAAACTCCTTACGAAAAAAACATTTGAGTTTCTTTGTACATTTTATATTCTATTTTTAAATAAACATTCCTAAAGACGGTAAATAAAATTACGTCTAAATTCTTCATCAACGAAAGTCTCATTTTTGCCTCCCTGATAATTGTATTTCCCGTTGAACGAGACCAATTCATTCTCACAATTTGAGCACGAAAAATGACAACTGCACGTTTCACATTTCTCCCATTACAGATGGTGCGAAACTTCAAAGTGGAATGGACCGGACCACCGCTCGTAATAAAGACTCGATTCATTAACACGATTGCCTCGCCCCTGGAGTTCAAATTAACGGATTTATGAACATGAACTGACCAAAATGTCACATCGTGCCCAATGGGCGAATTAGGTTAGGTTGCGTATGACGAATAAATTATCATTAAATTAATTGACCACATGGATTTTTCTTCGATTGAGAGACGATTTTATTGTTCGCGGAGTTTTTTTTTGTTAATGTGCGTGATACTACAATTGTACGTATAACTATAATAATAAAAATGATCATAAAATAAAAACAATAATTGTTGCGATTACAAAATAATAATCGATAAACAATAATAGTTGTAATAATAATAATAATAATTGCTGTAATAATAATAGTTGTAATAATAATAATAATAATTGCCATTATTATAGAATAATAGTAATGACAATAATTCAATAATTATTCGTATAGTTTCGATAATAATAGTTATATAGATTTAAATTTCTATAATAATTATTATACCAATCACGATGATAATTATCGTTCCAAAATAAAGGGAAAATTACGATAAGTCACGAAGTCACTATTATTACTATTACTATAATTGTTTATTTATTTTTATTCTACGATGACATTAATTGTTATTTTTCTTGAAATCATCATAGAATCGAAGTAAACAAACAATAATAGTAGCAATGATAATAATAATTATAGTGATAGTCGTAATTTTCCCTCTTATTCTATAGTGATAATTATTATTATATTATAATTATAGAATAGAAGTGAATAAACAATCGTAGTAATGATAATCATTATTATTATGATTATTATTATTATTAGAAAATGGAAATAAATTATAAATAATAGTAATAATAATAATAATAATAATAATAATAGTGACGATCGTAATTTTGCCCTTATCGTGTGGTCCTCTTGTGAGCATTCCAGGCGTGCTGAATCCCCCAGATAGCCAGAGGCCTCATATAACCAAGAGCACGATAAACCTTGTTCTCGTGCACCGCCTCGGGACTTTCAAAAGCAAGACCTATTTTCTCGTATACCGTTCTATAAACACCCTCCGCAGTGCGAAAAGCTTCCTCGATCATACCCTGGGGGCATAAAAAAAGATCCGGGATTGCAGACACGGCAATTGCCAATTGCAATTATTTGCGAAAGCAAAATAGATTATTCTATTAATTCTTGTAGTTGAAAGAGGTGAAGATTTTCAAGTTTATTGACGATTAAGGTTGTTATGGGGTTAAGTCAACATGTTACCACCGATGTGAAATTTTTTCTGGACGATAACCTCTGCTGATCATCCTGTGCAGTGTGAATACGATCCACAGTACCGTTTTTTAGAGGAACAAATCGGCAAGGGATCGTCCATCACGTGAGGTTTTTTGGCCACTTTGTGAGTCCCCCCCCCCCCCCCCCCGCCCCATGGTGATGTGGGGTCGTCCATAATTTACGTGAGGCTCAAATAGCTTCACGTATAGGGGGGAGGATTTGGATAACAGAAACATCACCACATATCACCAGGGGCGGGGGGGGGGGGGGGGCTCAAAAAGTGGCCAAAAAACCTCACGTGATTAATGGACGATCCCCAACTCGACGTATTTCGTGGGGTAATCACATTACGCTTATGGAAAACTCCCGATCATTTTTCAGTACATTATTAATATCTGGTAAGTCAATGTTACCACGGAGCTGAAAAAATAGGTACGGTTCGACTAATTATCGGGCCTTGGTACCGTTAAAATGAGGATTCACATTGGTGTTATAAAATTATTAGTGTTTTTGATAGCGAATTTGTGCGAAAATCAAGCACACAAAATATTAGACTGTGCAATCATGGCAACGTCGTAGACGGCAGAAATGCCTATCTTATCGGTATTCGGTAATTATGCCCGGAAACCTCAAACTACCGGTCAGGATAATTAAGGGGCCAGGCCACTTTGAAAATTTCAAAAAATCGATAGCAAGCAAAACTCGAAGAAATCGACAATGATGAGCAATCAGAAGGGATTTTGTACGGTGCAGGAATTGCCGATTGAGTTTAGGTAAGAGTTTTTCATAGTATTAACTTCAAACGCGTTTATCTCGAAACAACGTTTTCAAAATCTACCTCCATCTTATCTGTAAAACTAATTAACCGATTCTCTTGAAATTTCTCAATTCGCAACAAGATGACCCTCGGCGGTTTTAAAATTTTGATTTTTACTCTTTTTTTTTGCGAAAAAAACGCGTTTTTTTTACTTTTATCGTTTTTCATCTGCCATTTTTTTATTTTTTGGTAAAACTTTATATCCGAGGGACATTTTGTAGCTGGTGTCATTCTGAATCCACTGGACTTGGATTTTTTTGTTTCAGACAAGCCGTTACCGAGTTGCGATGGAGCTACCTGGCCCACCTATTTTTGAGGCGTTACGTTGAACTATCGTTTGTGTACTTAAAAATGAATAAAAATGAATTGCATTTTTTAAATGTGTTTCAAGACTTCATTTATCAAGCCCAACAACTTTTATATTCATATCTTTTATAAAATCCTAAAAAAATCGCGATAATAGCCTTTTTCGTGGCTCCAAAGTGGCCCCTTAACAACGAATATTATTGGTACTTATTCTCTTGATTAGTAATCATTACTCAATATGAATTTGATAACCATTTTCAGAAATTATACATTTCTAGACATTACTAGGCAGACAAAATAACGCGGATTTGTTTTTTCATACATGAATTTTTCTTCAATGTCGGAAAATTATTAAAGTTTTTGATTTGTTCGAGACTATGGACAGCTTTAGTACACACTTTTTCTTTCCAGGCTATTTTTTTACTCGGGTCGATATTCATTTTTGACAGCTCCTTGGGCCGATATTGAGGTTAGGAACGGGGCGCATATGTCTCTAACTTCGCGACACTTCTGCCAACCTGAGCCTTATGATATACCACGATTTACGACGTTGCCAATTCGTTTCGCGTTAATTGGACGAAAAAAAGTTATAGGAAAGAATTATACAAAGTGATGAAAACACTTAATGTGATCACCGAATGTTCAAAAATGGATATTTTTACAAATAGATGTAGAAAAATAGTTTGAAAATGCACGTTTAATATGACGATTATTTGAAAGCTAACGGTAACAGTCAATCGGCTCCGTGCATAAGCATGGGGCACTCTCCTCGTACTTCACCCCGACGGCTGAACCCCATAACAACCCTAAATGGGGAAAACGAATCAATCGATTCTTTTTTATTACTCATCGCCGGTTTTTTGGTCCGGAAGCACAGTCAGGAAAATATTTTTGAAAATGTCTTTTTCGAATTCTGATCGGGGTAATTATTTTAGGGTACTTTTGTTCCATGTGGAGACTTTAGGTTCCACCTCTTAATTCTTTATTTACAATGCGATGGAGAAAAATTGTTCTATGGTGAAAAAAGTCGGTAAACCTAGATTGGACACATTTTTCTACTTTTACAATAGTCTCGAACTCCCGTGACTTTTCGTCTCGATCGAAAATGCGGTAAGTATATCGTCGCGGAAAGGTCGCGAGGTCAAACTCTCCGATTTCGACGAAATTTGGCATGTTCGTAGAATGGGTAAAAATAGGCGACACGTATTTTTTTATATTCGCTGAACCCGATTTTTAAGGGGTGAAACGCACCCTCGAACATGGGGGTGTTTTTCGCTTTACGTCGATAACGTTTCAACGTTTAAAATGTCAAATTGCAACAACGTTTATTTTTCCATGTACTGTACATTGGAGATGAGAACGGAGCAGATAAAAACAAATTTCCAACGAAAAACACCCCTATTTTTCGAGGGTGCGTTTCACCCCTTAAAAATCGGGTTTCGCAGATATAAAAAAATACGTGTCGCCTATTTTTACCCATTCTACAAACGTGCCAAATTTCATCAAAATCGAAGAGTTCGACCTCGCGACCTTTCCTTGTGAGTCAATTTGACCCGAATAGAACTTCATCCACATGCCCTTGACAACCCTTCGGTCGGTTTTTACTGAAAAAAATCCGGGATACACTTTCAACGTTTCTTAATATGTCTACATCTACAAAATTCTGAAAGTATAAAATTTAATTGTTGTAAAAAATTATTGCAATTTTCAGTTTTAGAAAAGTGAGTTTTTTTTTTACTTTATTTAAAATTCTACCGGGTCGAAATGACCCAGTGTGTCAAGGAAGGGTTAAAGAAAAGACGGACTCTTAATTATTTACGTAAGCATATACACTAACGCGTATTCCTTCTACACTAAAGTAGGAGTGGAGGAAATAAATCACTGAAAAAAATAAATATCGAAAAGGAGATGAGTGGCTTATTGTTTATTAATTTTTGTAAATATACCTCGTGAATCATCAGAGCTGCCAGACCATAAGTTACGCCGGTCCACATTTCTTCGCTCTGCATCGTCATCCTGTCGATACCAACTCCGGGTATGTAACCATTTACAGCACCCTGTTCGCCACCCTTGAATCTCATTACGTTATTTTGAAATATCGTCTCGAGAGACGACCTGACACGATCCTTTGGAAAAATCTATAGAATTTTTTATTTCGCTTTTATTTCGCTTTTATTTCTTTTATCAAAGTGTTTCAATGACTATTTCGATATTTTGGACGCACCTCGTGACCGAAACCGCAGGCCTGCATATACCATTGTCCGCAGAGCTGATCGCTCATTATGGATTTGCGCTGCTCGGACTTGCTGCTGTCGAAATTATAATATTTTCCTGGAAAATGTATTAACCAACAGATGATGAAAAAAAGGCGAGCATTTTTTTTTTTGTTTCGATAATAAACCATTTATGTGTCGACGGAATTTCATTTGTCTCTTATAGTTTTCTTTCAGAAAAAGACACCAAAGTTGACGATTTTTCCGACTAACAGTGTGAATTTACGCGATTGAGGGATCTGCACAAGCTTGAAATTTGAAAAATACGATTTTTGTATAATAATGCAGCGAATAAATTTGAAAACTCAAACATGTTAAGACTATGTATCAATCGTGTGTAAAATCCTGACTTCGTCATCCCAATACTCTCATCGGTAGAAAATATTGAAAGCCGACCCGTTTTTTTGGTCCCAAGGTAATGCAGACCCCTTAATTCTTTCTTTCATTGATCGATACTCCCGAAAACAAATTACTCGGAGATTTTTTTTTCAACGGATCATCACAGTCTTAATGTGTTCAAAAAATCGATTTTCCTCGAAATGTCGTCTTTCAAAACGGCGAACACTCAAAGGAAGAGGTTCTTCTCAAAGGAAGAGTTCTTTATGCCATTTATCTTGGCATGAAAACTTTTTTATTTTTTGCAAAGTTCATCTTTTTTAACGAAAAACTGTCGAAGAATAGGGTAAATTCGAGACTTTTTTTTCAAAACGCCGTCATGTTGTCAATTTTTATTTAAAAAACCCTCCATAGCAAAATAGCGGCTTTCATATTGATCAATAATCTTTCTACAAATTGTGTTTCAAATAATATTTACGGCCACAACCGTGTACACCGTGAGGACTCCTTTTTTCCGAAGACATTTTCAACCGTTCAACAAATGTAAGAAAAGTAAAAATAAATGTTTAACAATTTATTTTCTGTTCCTCATGATTGCTTTAATTTGTTACAAAAAATCAGACTTATTAGCGTATTTTAACCATCGAAAAAAAAAATCGGCAAAAATCAGCTATTTTTCGACCCGATACACTGTGATGATCCCTTAAGGGGTCTTCTCACTTTAGACGCTAAAAAAAGCTATTTTCATGGATTTTTTTGGTAGATTTATATTATAGATATTGATGTAAAAGTTGTTACACTAAATGAATACACTTTCAAAATGCATTTAAAAAAAATTATTCATTTAAGTCACCATTTATAGACGAAAATGGTAGGTTAAAAAAATGTCTTAAAAAATTGTAGGTCTGCGCTGTTGATAAAATCTCGGAGATTGATCATCCGAAACAAAAAAAAATCAAACGGTTTTAGATTCAGTATGTTAATGGCTATAGCGCATATCATACGATTTTTTATATATGCAAAAATAACAAAATGGCGGACATGTTTCGAAAAACAAAAAAAAACGTGTTTTTCACCGTTTTTGGCAAAAAAAAGTAAACATCAAATGCGAAAAAAACGCGTTTTTTTTTACTTTTTTCGTTTTTCGTCTGCCATTTTTTTTTTTTTTTTTTTTTGATAAAACTTTATTTCCGAGGGTCATTTTGTAGCTGGTGTCATACAAAATTAATTAAATTTTTCAAATATTTTTTAAGACTTTATTTATCAAGCCCAACAACTTTTTTATTCATATATTTTATAAAATCTTTTTTTTTTAATCGCGAAAATAGCCTTGTTTAGCGTCTAAAGTGAGAAGACCCCTTAAGGAAATCTCTGAAGCCGACACATTGAATGTGCATTGCGTTGAACTTGCCGTTCCACAATTTTTCCTGAAAGGCCTTACTGCCCTTGGCCAGTACAGCTTCGTATTCGATCGCTGTTTCTTTATGATCGAGAATCTCAGCAATTTTTGTGAAGCACCTTAGGGCACCGAGCCACAGGCCACCGCAGTATGAGCTTAAAAAGAAGAAAAAACGAAGAAACATAGTGGGGAAACGGTATATCAACCCCATATTGAATTTTTGCACTGGACGCACCAAGCGGAAGTTATTTTATCGCGATATTCGCTAAAAATGGGCAAATTCCGAGACAAAAAGCGAAATAATGTCACTCCCGCGTGGTATTTTCTCGTTTTCTCGAGCGCGATTTTATACCTCGGGCCCTCGGGCATCCAAATGTCGTAAGTCTGATCGGGAATGCCCGAATTCTCGATAAGACCGTCGCCATCCTTGTCCCAGATCATCAAACGTTCAACGACCTCCTTCAAGGTTGGCCAAAAATCTCGCAGCATCTGCCGATCTCCGTTTATCGTGTAATCCCGGTAGCAGGACAAAATGAATTTTGGATTCAGGTCCTTCCAGTCGGAAACGTCGTGAATCGGATAAGAATTTATCAGCTGGAACGGCTCCTCGCCTGCACGATGTTTTTTTTTTCTCTTTTTCATCTCAATTTATTTTACGAACGCGCGAAAAATAATGGATTTCATGACAATATGGGGAAAGGAGTGGGGGGTGGCCCTGGCCATTTGAAATTATGATTCAAGTTCAGAACACGAGCGTAGAAAAAACCGTAGGTCAATGATAATCATATGTGTGGCACAAACGCGATAAAGCAAATTTGAAACCAGCTCGGCACTTAGACGTGAGAGTCATCCAGTACACGTGACCGAATTTCGATTAAAAAAAAGGCCCTATTGCGTTTTAGCAAGAAAAAGTACGTATTATTTATTGGAGTTTTTTTTTCAAGCACTCTGTTGATATTAAATGTAGAGTGTCGAGTTTGGTAATGCTAATAAATGGGATCTTAAAAGTTAAAAGACCGTGATTAGTATTGGTGTAAGATAGGCTTCGACATTTCGAATTATTTTCGTCTTGAGGCAGTCCTCTAGTTTCTCGGGTCGAAAAATTCGATTTTTTTTTCTTCATAAATCACGTCTACAACATGTGTAGAAAATGTGTGCCAAAGGATTTTTCGATATTCGAAGTGGTTCACAAGTTACGGCCCTGGAACGGAGCAGGTATGAGCTTCTCGGAGAGGCTGAGCAATTCAAACACAATAAACCGCCTCTTTCTGAAGCAGTTCAAAAAGTTATAAAGCCAATTTATGAGGATTTATCCAAAGAAGAATTGTTAAGCAGATGCCTGGGAGCGGAAACTCAAAATAATAGCGAGTCGCTCAATTCGTTAATCTGGACTTTTGCTCCGAAGCACCTCCATTCTGGGCCAAAAGTGGTTGAAATCGCCACGTTTCTCGCTGTCATAATCTTCAACGAAGGATTCAAATCTATCCTGAAGACCTTGGAAACTATGGGAGTGAAAATCGGCCCACAAGCTAAAGGATATGTTCAACAGCGTGATAGCTCTCGGATCGACCGTTCAGAAAGGCGCACGAGTTATGTTGTAAAACAGGCCCGAATCGCGAAAAGGGAAGACGGAGCAGCTCTGCGTGACTTCCAAGAAGAAGCGGAAGGCCTATTGTATGGTCCAGGCATAGCAGATTGACGGTGAGATGAAATTTTTAGTATAAATCACATGCGCGAACTTTCAAACGCGTTTTTCTCGAAACACCATTTTTCGAAACGGTGACCACGATATTTCAGAAACTACTGCACCGATCTTGTTCAAATTTATACAGCATCTTTAATATGTTATAAGCCAGCGATTGAACCAGAATTATCATGATTGCTTCCATAGTTTTTTTTTTGTACGAGCGAAAAACTTAAGAAAAAATGAGTAAAAAATAGAATGTAATTTTCAAAAGTGTATAAAAAAGTCAATTTTTGTAATTTAGAATTCACTCTAGTTTAATCGCTACTCTTAAATATGAAGATTAAAATGCCGTTTGATTTTTTGATTTCAGATAAGCAGAACAGCCGCAATCTTGGTCACCGTCAAGCACCTCTTTTACTTGTTGTCTTCCTGTCGGCCACTATTACCTTTATTCTATTATATATTTTGACTTCAAAAAATTTGTAAAGCTTATTCAAATGTTAATGAAGATTATGCAAAAACAATAAGATTGATTATTTCGATGCTTTGCCCGTAAAAAATTATTGAAAAAGCCATAAAAAACAGCCGAGGAACTAGAGGACCGCGTTAACGGGAGATATACACCTAGATGGTCGCGGTCGAGGATTTAGAAGCTATGAACATTCCATCGACCGTAGAAGACCTGCACTATGGGCCTGGTATCGATGATTCCATGTAAGTTGACAAATTTCATGATTTATTCATTCCCAAATTTTCAAACGCGTTTTTCTCAAAACCACGTTTTTCAAATCGGTACCCAAAATTTCTCGAAAACCAATGAACCGATTGCCTTGAGGTTTTTTGTGGGTATTCTATACACCATTATCTAGTACTTGTCATAGGATTTTTTTGTCCGGTAGATAGTTTTTGTTTTATAGGCAAAATAATAACTAATTTTTGGCCCAAAAATCACTATTTATGTTCAAACGTCCGCCATTTTGTCATAAATCGATATTTTCAAAATCGGCTATGACAAGTACTAGATTATAGTATCTAATTTAATAATGTTTTTTGTTTTTTTTTTCAGATGATTTTTGAAGAAACGCCAGTGGATACCGTATACGCAGATTTTTTTACGACGCTCCAAGGATCATACAATATCCTTGTATATTTGTGATGTTTTTAAATAAAGAAAATTAAACATATTTTTGAATCTATATACTTTTAGATAATTAAAACCCCAATCCGAAATTTCAAATAGTTTTCCTTGAAAAAATTCACAAGAATGACCTTTTTTCGGCTCCTAGGTGTATATGTCCCCTCAAAAGGCCGGTGAGTACGGTTGAAACAAAGTTTGTGGGTACAGTTGTGACGTTATATTATTTTGTTTGTTTGATTTTCTATACCAATGAGAAGATCACACACGGTAGACCAAACTGCTAATGGCATAACTGTTAGTCAGATTGACCCCTTCCTGCAACCCAATACAACAAATCTCAATTTCAAAAGCGTTTATTTTTCCTCCAGTCGTAAAGATGCTCTAAGTTCTATTGATTAGATTGTATTCCTTCATCTGTCCTAGCAGAGGTGCTTTATTTCATGTTAATAACTTCTCTTCGTCATTAAAAAAAAGTTTTATTTTAACTAGGTCGGTTTAGTTTCCACGTTCCGTTCGGTTTTTGGTTAGGAAAGAGCTTAAATGTTGTGTTAGCTGCTAGTTTATTGGTGCCTAATTCCATAACATCATAAAAAGGGTGCCATGTTAGCCAGAAAATGGTAAAAGGCTTTTCTCTGTAATATAAGTATTAAAAAAACGATATTAAAAACATTTTGTCGTTGACTTTTTGCGTCCGTTACAACTGACCCGACTAACAGGGTTGGTTGTAACAGAGGCTTGTTTCGAAATTAATCTAGTCCGGTAACTATTGCATCTGGAATGACAATTGTAGTACTCATTTGAAGATAGATAAACACCATTCGATTTGTGTATTTTCCTCAAAGCTTGGTCATATAATGGCAATGCTAAGCACCATAGAAGCAGAATTGTTACAACCGTACCCAGTCTACCCTACTGTCGTATGTTTAGCCCAGTCTGTAGAATAAAATTTCCCGTTCGCTTTCTCGAAAGCCAACCGTACACTTCCCACTGGATAACTCCCAATTCTAGGCTCTAGGAAAACCAGTTGCCTGCACCATGATGGAATCATTTCTCGGCAACCACCACAGTTCTAGCACAAACCCGATGCATTTGTATCCACACCACGGGCCAATTTTGCACTTTTTATTGCCCCAAATCAGTCATATTTTCAACAATACTCAACTTAAAAAAAAACATTCATTCCCGCTAGATTTCGACTCCACTCATTGCTACAGGTCGGAACGCAACAGGCCATCAGGCTCAAGCACCCGCGCTCAGTGAGCCACAAACGCCCGCAGGAAGACCGAAACCCCGATAGTAAACACGAGGCAAGTATTTTTTTGCAACGGCCGAGGCCACCCCACATTTAACGGAAGTAACTGCGGGGGAAGCGAAAAAAAAATGCAAAACAAACGGGAAAGAACAAGATGGGACCCGGTTCTGCCATGATTTATTGTACGTTTACTCACTGGGATCTCCAATGTCGTGAGGCACGAAGCCCGCGACCTTTCTCGGCGCTTTCGTACCAGTGAAAAGCATTGTTCGCGATTCATCGTCCGTTCTTTGTACGCTATCGCGAATCTCGTACTGCAGCGAGGCTTGCAAATTTGGCCATAAAATTGTGAGAGCGAAAGAGGCGTAAAAATGTACGTCGTAAGTATTGTACATTCTGTATTCGTGACCTTCGAGGTATGCGAATCGTCCGTACTTGTGCCTGACATTATTTCACGTATTATTTCGTATAATGATAGTCGACGGTAATCGTAACCGTGATCATAAAAATACACGATAGGCCTCACGGGATGATGGCGATAAACATTGATGGACGGTAATGAGCAGGGTCGATCGATAATGGCAGTGGCAAGTGGAGAAAATCTGATCAACTACTCAATTTTCGTTTTAAACTGCGTCAACATTTTGGGCACGCGGTTTTTCGAACGTAAGCAGCTATTGATCCTACGAGTGGGGTCGTCGTGACCCCAACACAACAAAGCTTCTAATTCCACGTTTTCCGACAAATAAGTTCTTTTTTTAACCCTTCGCCTACACATTGGGTCATTTTGACCCCATTTATTTTTGGTGCAAGTACGTATTTTTCAAGGCAACTCCCCCTTTCAACGAATGTTTGGGCACTGGATTTTTGTTTTTCTTAAAAATATATTTTGGGCCATAAAATAAGGATCGTTGTCTCTGCAAAAAATGCATATTTACTGAAATACAACGATCTGAAAAACGTCTGGGGTCCGATCGACCCCACATACAGTCAGAGGTTCGTGGCGGAAGTGTGCAGTCGAAGGGTTAACTGTCTGCTTTTTGGTGCATGGTTCTCAACATATCGAGCCGAAAATATCTCGGGGTCAATTTGACCCCACGTGGGCAATCCAAAGATTAAAACGAATTAAAAAAAAACGTAAATTTGTGGCTGACTAAAATGAAAGGAGAAATTGGTAAATTAGTGATAAATTACCGAGGATCGGTGACCGGAAAATCGTCGGTATCGGTACACCTCAGCCAGACCGTACCACCGTCCGCGACGAAATACAATTCGTTGAACAATGCGCTCTTGTACCAATCTGGCAATTCTATGTCGTTCAGGACATCGCTCTGCCATTCGTATATCTCCTTCTCCCAGAGGGTATAATTGTCCAACGAGTAATTCGATATCTCAGGGGCCACCGATTTTTCGGGATCGTAAAAGAAATTGGTATAATATCTAAAATTCGGATTCAAAATTGTGTTCACGTATATGTTTCGGCGTATTTCGTTTTTATAAATACTAACCTCAGGTACTCTTGCCGCTTGCAAAAAAAATGAATCTTTGGCATGTCCCAGACCAGACTGAATTCCATTTCGCCTTTTTGGCCAGCTCTGACGAGACTCGACGCGGACACTGCACAGGCAGTGTGATTTGCTGTTGGTGTTTTTTGTAGATTTAGTTCAAGGATTTTCAATTGATCTGCTCTTTATGGTACGATTTGTTGCGAGGAAAAAAAAATTCCGTTGATTTTGTTTTTCGGTCACATTTAATATTTTGCTCTATCAAAATTCGTTTTCAATTCAATCAAATATCAATGAGTGTAACGATGTGTTGTTTTTTTTTAATCATCAAGTTACGCCACAACGATATCCAGTTCACATTATCCCACGATCTCTGAAGCTCGACGCCTCCACAGAAAAATTTGGGGATTTTCTTGCAGAAAAATTCGTCTCGTTATTAACAATGGTACTTATACAGTATGAGGACTTTTCCGAAAAACGACGGAAATTTTTTGTTCACCGTGAACTTTTTTATTCCATTATATTGGGTGATATTCCGTCGGGGGAGGCTGACATTTTCCATGAATTCCATAAGTTATGGGGTTTTGAAGTTCGCGGAAACACGTGATAAAATAGGGCATTTTTTAATATTTCGACGCCTATATTAGGGAGTATGAAGTATTATACAATTGTACTAGGTTGGTAACTTTTCTGGCCCTAATAAGGGCCGATGAAAATCTTGAAAAAGACTGATGTCGAAAAGTGTCGAAATTTCTATTCTTCCTTCATGGCTCCTTCAACCCAACCCTGGCTTCCTTCAATACAAACAAACCCACACAAACTCAAACCTATCGCGTTCCACTGAGCCTAGTTCCCCACAAGTTTGACACTTCACAGTGCGAAACAAAACGTCGTGGGCTTGCAGGAATTGCATAAATTGTTCAGAATCTTCAGACAATCAATGAAATTGGCGTAATCCGTACGAGCAATTGGTACAATTCATTTCGAAAGAAAGATGTTTGATTCTTCACGATATAATCGAGACTGAGCTGTTCTTGTTTTCTTTGCGGCCCTTCGGGAAGTAATAGAAATACAAGTAGTGTGAGAGAGGGCAGTTGTGGGCACCGAAATCAAAACATATCTCATCATTCCAAATTATACATTGTTACCTTCATAATACACTATTTTTTATAAGGAAACACGTAGCTGTTTAGCGAGGGCTCGAAATATTACCTGTTTCTGAAAACTTCAAAACCCCATAACATATCGAATTAATGGGAAATGTCAGCCTCCCCCGACGGAATATCAAACACTATAATGGAGTAAACAACATCATGGCGAAAAAAAAATTCCGTCGTTTTTCGGAAAAGTACTGCATAATTACCTAAACAATTTAGACGATGTTTTTTCAAAAATAAAACTTTTCCCGAATGCTTTCCACTGAATAAAAAATGAATAATATCCCGAATCTTTGTCTAGTTATTATCATACGGATTGCGGGAAATGTTGGATTTTGAATAATTAATTGTAACTCAACGGTTTATAAGCGACGCAGCACGAATCTAAATTCAGTGCAGTTCAATTTTGATCAAAGCATTACTTTAATTTAAAAAACCAAAGAAAGAAAGACGTTCGGGTTCCAGGAGGCGTGAATTTGACAAAAAGTGCACACCAGCTTTTTCTCTCAGTGCTCCACGACAATTTTTTTTTCCACGCATATAAAAGAATTAAACGTCCCCCCGTACTTGTTTTTTCGCAAAATCTTTCCACCTCCGTGTCGAGTTTTCCCGTGTTATGCAGCTGTTGCCACAAATTTTTCCCATTACCAACTGGATCGAAACTGACCTTACGCGATATGACGAGGTCGTTTCGTGACCTCGCTGCGACCGCATATGTGCACGACATGCCACGCAGTTCTTGGTGTATCATTACACCGATCGCGTTGTCATTGTGCTCGAACGACTCGTTCCATTTGTCACCTACGAACGATGATCGGATTTTTTGTTCAAATTCAATCACCGAGCAAGCAATCAATGGACGCTTCAACGTTCCTCTCTAAATGTGGGCCATAGCAGCGAAATTGCCGACGCGGGATACTTTTGAAAAAACGAAAGAGAGAGAGGACAAGGGAGAGAGAGAGAGAGAGAGAGATAGAGCGCAAGCGAGATGTGTGTGTGTGTGTGTGTGTGTGTGTGTGTGTGTGTGTGTGTGTGTGTGTGTGTGTGTGTGTGTGTGTGTGTGTGTGTGTGTGTGTGTGTGTGTGTGTGTGTGTGTGTGTGTGTGTGTGTGTGTGTGTGTGTGTGTGTGTGTGTGTGTGTGTGTGTGTGTGTGTGTGTGTGTGTGTGTGTGTGTGTGTGTGTGTGTGTGTGTGTGTGTGTGTGTGTGTGTGTGTGTGTTCTATTAGTGCACTAGGATAGAGGCATCTCTGAAAAGCAATCGACACAAAATTCAACAATATGTAATAAAAATAATCTCGATTTTAAAAAGTACAGAAACAAAAATATCTATAGTTCGTTTGATCGTATGGTATCAAAAGTATCTATAGTTCGTATCATGGTATAGTTACGAAAGTATCTACTATTTGTATCACCGTATAGATAGAAAAGTGTCTATGGTTCGTATCATCATATAGATACAAAAGTCTCTATAGTTCCTATCACCGTATAGATACAAAAGTATCTATAGTTCCCATCATCGTATAGATACAAAAGTGTCTATAGTTCGTATCACCGTATAGATACAAAAGTATCTATAGTTCGTATTGTTGTATAGATACAAATGTATCTACAGTTCCGATCATCGTATAAATACAAAAGTATCTATAGATCGTATCATCGACAGATACAAAATTATCTATAGTTCATATCGTAGTATAGTTACGAAAGTATCTACTGTTCGTATCACCGTATAGATACAAAAGTATCTATGGTTCGTGTCATCACATAGATACAAAAGTATCTATAGTTCCCATCATCGTATAGATACAAAAGTATCTATAGTTTGTATCATAGTATAGATACAAAAGTATCTATAGTTTGTATCATAGTATAGATACAAAAGTATCTATAGTTCATGTCATCATATAAATACAAAAGTATCTATTTTTCGTGTCATCATGTAGATACTAAAGTATCTATAGTTCCTTAGTATCTAGAAAGAGGGGGGGGGGGAGAGAAAGAAAGAGAGAGAGAGAGAGAGAGAGAACTACAAATCCTTTCACAATATTCAATAAATATTTCTCTCACTGATTACGCACCTTCGAGATTTTCGCCCTGTCCGCTCTGAAAGGTAAAAGTCACGCTAACGTCCAAATCACGACTCGACGAGTTCTCAATTTCCCAAACGAAAACGGCGCAAGGCAACGAACTGTCCCTGTAGTTTTTCGGTATAATCGGGGATATCTGACGACAAACGAGCTTCACTGAAAATTCGGAAATTTCATAAACGGTCCACGCGCGTGGATAAAGGGCCGTGTACGAGGCGTCCTTGCCGTCGAAACTCCAGTCCCAAGACGAGAGATTCTTTCGCTTGCTAAACGAAGAAAAAAAAATACGTCGAGATGTGCGGATAGAGTGATTGAAATATCCACAAATTCTTCCCACCCTCGTATACGTTTGCGCGAAATTTATTGAGGTATCTTACTGGCCCGATCCTGGCGACAGAACCTTCTGATAGAGTGTATTCCCATCTGTGCTCCTGATCGTTGCGATAAAACGATTCGCGTCTACGACGTTATATTGATAAACTCCTGGTACGAGAGCGTAACGACAAAATTCACCTCGGAAACCGCGTCCTATAGTACCGCCTCCCAATCCACCGATCGGTGCGCCTTTTTGTTTATAAGGGAAACAAAATAACGAATGTGCCAGTCGAGTTGTGTGAGGAAAGTTTCATTCGTAAAGTGCAGTGGAAAAGAGTTTTATTACCTCTTCTATAGCTATTCTATCATTTTTTCAATGAAAATATTCAATTTGGAATCGGATGATAAAAATGGACAGTAATTTATTCATACATATTCTAGCAGTTCATAGATATGGACACGGGCGACGTGAAACAATCGATATTTCTTTTTCGAATTTTGTATCTATGTATATGGGGCATTTCATACTAATTCGACCTGGGTCTGACCCTCGACCCCTCAAATCTGGTTCCCGATTTTTCCTATCATTACTCTCACTCTATCAAGCAATTACAATTTTTTCAGATTTTTCAAAATAAATTTGAGCGCGTCATGAATTTTTGAATTTTTTTTTAACACCTCCATGGCCGTAATCGAAAAATCTGAAGAAATTCCCAAAAATACAGTTTCAAATATAAAAAATGTTGGTGTATAATTCATAATGTCTGGGCTTTTGCTTCAACCCCTAATTAGGGTTTTTGTCAACCACGATAAAAAAAAATCGAAAATTACTATATACACTTTAGAAAAATTGGAGAAATTTTTTAAAACATCTGGTATTATGCATACAAAATTTTGAGAAACAGTCTTCAGTAAATTGACCTCTGCTTCTTATTTTTTGCATTTTTTTTTGTTAAAAAAGCTAAAAAACGGGTTGAAGCAAAAGCCCAGACATTATAAATTTTACACCAATATTTTTTATATCTGACACTGTATTTTTGGGAATTTTTTCAGATTTTTCGATTACGGCCATCAAGGTGTTCAAAAAAGAAATTCAAAAATTCATGACGTGCTCAAATTTATTTTGAAAAATCTGAAATAATAGTAATTGCTTGATAGAGTGAGAGTAATGATAGGAAAAATCGGCAACCAGATTTGAGGAGTCGAGGGTCAGACCCAGGTCGAATTGGTATGGAATGCCCCATATGTATTAGAGTGATGCTCAATACAATCGATTTTTTTCCCCTCGTTCCTACGGCGAAGCATGCTAGTTATAAACTAACTATGGGTAAAAAATTCTCGCTTCAATTTTCAATTCAATCCAATTCAATTTCAAAACTCATATGTCGAAGGTTCCCCGAACCATTTTTAATTGCACTTTATTCACTTAAAAAAAATTAATTACATTTATTTTTGTAATTTTCAAGTTGTAATTCAATTTCGTTTTTAGTTAAATTACTTTTTTTAATTTTTGATGTAATTTACTTTAAAAAAATTTAATTTATTCATTATATAATTTACTTTTTTAATTTTCAACTTAATTGAGGTCTATTATTTTTATTTAATTTCTGCATAAAACCATTATTTTTCACGTGTTCAATGAAAATAATAGTTCGAAAATACGTACAAAAATATTATCACGTTATCGGTCTCATTGAACCCGAAAAACGGAATGCTGATCGCGCTAGGGAACAGAACGGCGAATAACACCCTGCATCGTCGAGCTACAGCGCTCGGATCGTAAGCGATTGATGCTCATTGATATTCCTTACGACGATCTCAATTATTAAAATTTTTACATATTTAGTAACTATTATTTTTATTTGATACGTGACAACGCACGGTTTTGGGCGAAACATAGAAAAATTGGAAAAATAGCCTGCAGCGTCTTTCAAAATTGATTTTCAGCGCTCCCTTTCTGCAAGATTTTTTTTGCCATATATCAACGCACGCCTATGCCCATGTAGAAATATACATATATTTTTTTAAATTTCCTTATTATATTTATATTTATATACGCGTAGATGCAACTTTTTCGAGATTTTGTAGTATTTGTAAGCTCACTTGGAAGTTGGACACAAAATAAACAACAAACCGTAAATTTGCATCGAAGTCTTCGGACTGATGTAGTCCATAATGGGCAACCGACCCTTTTTCACGATGTCCCGATAATAAAACAAGTATCTGCAAGCATTTTGAAGGAAGCGTTCATGTTACTATATTCCAGTTCAGCTAGTTAACATTTTCTTAATTTATTAATAAAACAAGAAGGCCTTAGGACTATTCTTCCCATCTGGCCAGCGGTTACAAAAATACATAGACTTTATCAGGCATTGAAGAATTTACACTTAGTGTTATTGGGAGTACAGATAAGTCTCCGCCGTTTGACAAAAGATGGCCCCATCAGGAGGTTATGGTTGAAATTGTCAGATATGAAACGTCATATCGCAAGGTGGGACATCTGGCAAGACCGTAACCTTGAAATATTAGCGATTTCGTATCAGCATCACATAACTTTTTTTCGTCCGAAAATGTCGTGTTTTGAGCCGTATAAGCGTCATTTTGCGGGAACTTTATAACTATTCGTTACTTCTTTAATTTGAAGAAATCTGCAGCTGAGGCGCATCGATTGCTTGTAGAAACATATGGTGAGGCTGCTTTAAGTGAGAGAAGTTGTCATGAGTGGTTTCAAAAGATTAAGGCGTTACCCCCACTTGTAGCGCAAAAAGGCCTTTTTCATGAATTTTTTAAAAGAAAACTACAAAACTTTTTTAATCGATCAATATACCATCTTAAAGAACACATCTTGAAGAACTTTCAGTAATTTTTTTATTGAAAAATATTACATTGTTTAGTGGCAAATGGCCGTCAATGAAATAATGTTTTTATATACACGGTTTGCGGTGACCAACATTGCGGCGAAGTGGATCATCTGAAAAAAAAAATGCGGATGGATTTAGTCAAATATAAGTATAAACTAGTCTTTAATCGAAGGATTTTAAAAAATATTAATTTTTCACGAAATGGCGGACAGTCAAAGTTAATGGTTCGATTTTAACGAAAAAAAAAACGGCCGTTTTTTGGCTATAAAACGGCCATTTTTTTCGAAAAAAAATCGAACGATTAAAGACTATATTTTGATGTATTAAATAAGCCTGCAAAATTTCAAGAAGATCGGTTCATTAGTGTTCGAGTAATCTTGGTCACTGACTTCAGAAATGCCATTTTGAGAAAAACGCGTTTAAAGTTTCTCTTTCAACGCTCTTTCAACGCGGATTCTTCTCTTTCAACGCTCATATCTCAGTCAATTTTGTTCGGATCGACTTGAAATTTTCAGGACATATTCTCAGATACTGATACTTCAAAAAAATGCATTAAAAAAATCGATTTTTTCAAAATCGCAAGTGGGGGTAACCCCTTAAGAACGGAGAGTATGACGACGAAGACAAAGAACGTAGCGGAAGGCCGAAACAAAGACGCGGAATTGGAAGGATTATTGAAGGGAGATTCGTGCCAAACGCAAGAGTTCCCGCAAATGACGCTTATTCGGCTCAAAACTCGACATTTTCGCACGAAATGAATTATGTGATGTTGATACAAAATCGCTAATATTTCAAGGTTATGGTCTTGCCCGATGACCAACCTTACGATATGACGTTTTACATCTGACAATTTCAACCATAACCTCCTGGTGGGGCCATCTATTGTCAAACGGCGGATACTTATTTGTACTCCCAATACTTCTCATAGCCCGCTAGATGTCCCTCCAAAAGAGCGGCCACTCGCACGATATCTCATCTTATCACATAACGGAACGGAAAAATTGAGGTTGCAATAGGTCATCCTTATAATCAGTGTTGGGCGTTTATCAATTAAATTTTCAGTCCGTTCATTAATTGACTAAAAAAGTAATTTCTTATAATTTAATTGCAATTACACTATTAATTGCATGTTGCAATTAATTTATTTGGATTAATCCATGTTAATTACAACTCGCGATTAAAAAAATTGCAATTACCTTTTTTAATTGCTCTAAGAAACAATCAAAACTAACAATTAAGCTATTGGACTTTACAGATAACAGATAAAAAAGATTTCGAAATTATTATTGATTATTATATATATTATTGATGATAAATATCAGTCTTTTATTTGCCACTCATATACGTATTTCAATAACTTACACATTTGTTCTGACGCCACTCCGCGCCCTATACAATAATCAGTATTAATTGCTAGTTTTTAATCAAATACATTGAAAAAATTGAAAATGGATCAGTTTCTAATTGTGGAAAGTGACGATTAACATTTGGTTAAATGTTAATTGCGAATACAGCAATTAAAAATTAATTAATTGTTAATACAATTACAATGAATTAAGTGAACAATTACAATTAATTAATTGTTAATTGTTATGGTCGTGATTAACATCTAATCAATTGTTAATACAATTGAAATTAATTGATTGTTAATTGTCATAATCGTGATTAACAATACATTAATTGTTAATATTTAGTTACCCTAGAAATTCAATTTTTCCCAACACTGATTATAATCTATATGAAAGTTTTTGTAATGGAATCATATTGCAGCCTTTATGTTCATACTACAGCTAGAAATATAGGAATTAGACTTTATAAAGCACATATTCATATTGAAGTTACCTCATTCGCATGCACAAGAGGTAGTCAAAGGAAAGGAAGAGAACATTAAAAATTTTAACTTGAAACGAACGACATATTAAAAATCAAAATAAAAATAATAATAAGTTCAGCTAGTTTCTACGACTCGCCCTCCATGTCCATCTATTTCTTTTACCAGCCGAGCACACGAAACCTCATCGTGGAGACAAAAGTTCAATCGGTCAGAAAAACTTTGCTCGGCCGGTGAAAGCGATAGCGACATTGCCGACGGATGGTCCTCACGACGTCTGGTCAATGTTGCAATCGACCAACTGACTCTGCCGTTTGCCACGCGATGCCGCAATGGGCCGTGCGCGCTTGCAAATTAAGACGGAATGACACCTCATCGCGGTCGGTATGGTAGAACAATTATAGATTCCCAAAAATCTCTAAAACGACTCTTCAGATCTCGTCGAAACTTTGCCAAACGACGTCAAATAGATAGACGAACAGCTGTCTGCCTCTCAAATTTTCTGAATTTGAGAAAAAAAAACGTAGATTGGCTCATCATAAGTCAATCTGATTTTTTAAAATCAAAAACAAAAAATTTTTTATGATCTAGACTGGCTTATGATAAGCCAATCTACGTTTTTTTCCCAAATTCAAAAAATTTGAGGGGCAGACAGCTGTTCGTCTATCTATTCGTTTCTGCTGTTTTGTGGGATTATCGACAATCGCAGTTTCCCGCCGCGTTTCGCGTGGGGTCGACGAATTGCAAAGCCAACGTGTCAATATTGCCGGTATTTATATTTTGCAGGTGATGAAACTGTCATCGCTTCGACAAGGATTTTTAATTCTATGAGGTTTCGGTTATTTTTTCCTGACGGATATCGACTGGTAATACAATATGCATTTTTTCCACGATTTCGAAAACTCATTGAGTCATACGCGCGCTAGAGTAATTCGTACACTTTGTACTTGTGATCAATTGTTTTCGTTCAGTATTCAGTGCGAGCGATTTGCAAATTCGTAATCGAGATGTGCTGTATCGTGCATGCATTTTTTTAATCCCAAAAAACGATAAAACAGACATCCAACTTCAGCTATATTGAAGTACGAAATGTAATATAAATGTATATACGCATTCGAGAGATAAAAAAAAATAGACTCACCTGAAACTAAGCGGCAGAATATGCGGCAAGTGGGAAAATCGTGGGCGTAAATTTTGTGACCACTTCTCGGGATATTTATGATCGAGACGAACTTTAAATCCGTACTGTGGTATTCTTGTAATATCCCCACAAGTATCCCCTATTTTACTTTTATTTTCCTCCATCGTAATCGTCGATATTTGTGTATATCTCTAACGCTGAATATTCGTGAACGGATCTTCTTTGTCCAATTTCTGTTGTTGCGGTGCCGAGGACGCGATACGATTGTGCCACAAGTACTGTCGTGCTGAATTCTCCCCGCAAGACCAAAATTCCATATCACAGCCTCATTTATTAACGTGCGCCTGGTACAAAGGGTACAAAAACAATGGTCGTCGTGTCATGTCCGACTTGTTTCTCATGACTTGCCGTAAAGTCAAATTCGATAATATTGACCATGAAGAATTTTTCTTACCGACTGATGATAAGAACGGAATCATTCTTTACCGAATGCTGGGAAGGCGGTGTTGTTACCGAGAAATGGCAAGGGCGTAATCTCTCTCGTCTATCGCCCGGCTACAATACCGACCGTTGATCGGAAGATATTATACTCACCGCTTGGACCACGACCAGGTCTGGAACGCGGTCTTGCATACCGGTCTTGCAACGAAGCTAAATTTTCGTGGTGGGGGTAGACACGCTTATCATCTCCATTTTTCGATTCACTAGGCGCCGCTACGCGTCGCCACTAGCGAGGGGAAGTACTTTCCTCTTACCTCTTACCGGCGAAACGGGCTAAGGTGTTTACGACTGTTTTTGTGTCGCGATTGTCGAAATAACCTTTATTTGCGACCATATACCACGAGGTTCTACGCGATTTACCGTGATACATATTTTATCGTGTTTTTACGCATAAATGTTAATTTTTTTGGTAGTGTTTTCGAAAAAAAAGCGAAATGGTTAAGGTTTGCGCGATTCGCCATGGTAAAACAGGGTACAAAAGTTTTAAGCAAAAATGCTCCGTGTTTCGAGTGCCCAGAAACGTCGAACGATACAAAAAATGGCTCGATGCGATTCCGGGACTGAAAGTCTCAGTACGTGTGTGAAAAACATTGCGAAGAACGATGTATTGTGAGACATTGGAGAAAAAAGTATGTCAACGGTCGTATTATCGCTTTTTATTGGTTTCGCATATTATGCAGTTTACACGCCAGTATGATACATTAAGTTAGGGCAAACGGCGTGTGTGCAGTCAGGAGGGAAAAGGACAGAAGAGCTATTTCTCTCTTCGTTGCACACTACTTCCCCTTGCCGTCATGCACCAAGCGGCAGAAATCGTAATAGAAAACAGAGCCGCGAAGGGTGCCTACCCCCACTACCGCCGTTGCCAGACCTATATGCATGGAGGCTAGAGTGGGAGGAGGCCGATCTATGCATTTCAAAGTGGCTACAAAAATGTGGTCATACTGGGATGGCGCCACTATTGCTAAGACGTCGAGAAGTGAGCTGCGTGTGACAGAGACGGAACAAGTAAATAATGAGAAGTGAACTGTGCATAAGGCAGCATGATACTTGAGAAGTAGGCTGCGTGCGAGAGAGATGCAAAATGATATATAGCCAGATCGCGCGCAAAAGTTACCCCCTCTCTAGCCTCTTACGCGCCCATCACACAATCATAGTAGCGCGTGTTCGTGAGCGAGCGACGCTCGGACATCTTCGCAAAGAGCCGAGCGGGCCGAAGTTTCCCGACCGCGCCTTCGGCAGCTACACCAACACATGGACCATGGAGCCTAGATACCAGGAGGTTCAGCGAGGCCTTTCAACTCGTCCCCAAAACGAGAACAAGAAATGATGGCGCTGGGGTGCTCCGGCACCTATATGTATATAGATATACGCTAAACATGGGTGCGATCTAAGACAGATCACAGATGATGTACCGAACCCTCATTAGTGTTAAGGGATAACACCACTCTAGGATTTTGGAAAGACGATTTCTTTCCTAAAAATATTTTGGTGTCATGAAAAAAATATGCAGTTGGTCCTGTAGCAATTTTTTTTATTTAAAGGTTCAATTATCGATTTGGCCGCAGTGCCTTGGAGCGCGCGCTGAGTTGCTCGTACAACTTTAAACGTGTTTTTCTCGAAACCACTTTTTTCGATCTCGGAAGACGGAATACTCGACCACCTTTGCATGCATCGTTTTGAAATTTTGATAGCAGCTTCACAATCATATTCTTTATGGGATTACGTAGCCGTTTTTTTTATTAAATGTAAACTTCTTTTTATAAACAATTTACTACTTTTTTGGCAAAAAATAGATTTATTTCCTTCAAAGTGTAGGTAGTCTCATAGCTAATTATATATAAATTATCATTTTTTTGGTTTTTGTTTCACGTCTTATATTTTACGAAAAAACCGTTCTCCCGTGAAGCTATATGTAAAAAAAACACGTTTTTCTAGATGGGCTGTATCGCCGCCATTTTGAGTTTGAGTTTGAGATCTTTTCTCGCTTTAGCGTTTTTTTTTTCCAAACCGTCATGAGGAAATTATGAATCGGCGGATATTTCGACGTTTGATGTCACGATCGGTCTGTCGTGAGGTTAGAAACTCATCCGATCACTTTCACCTCGTTGACCAATATATTACTATATATGTAGGTGCCGGTGCACCCCAGCGCCATCACTTCGGGACATTTTCGGGGACGCTTTTTTCAGCGCCTTTGCATTGCCGCTGAACCTCCTGGTATCTAGGCTCCATGACATGGACGCCGAGCTCGTTCATGTGCGGCCAAGCCGAAACGAAGGCTTCGAGGGAAAAAGCAATCTGAGCACGACTCGCGCGTGACGTCACTCGACGGAACGCGCGAGGCTTTTATACGATTTCAATGCTTATTTAGCTCTTGATTGTCTGCGTTATCAATGTATACAAAAAAATGTATCGGACACCCTGATCGCTTTTTTTTAGTTTATACATTAATTTAAATATAACAATAAATCCAAATTACAACTTATTTGTCTTCTAAAAAATTGTTTACACTCTACTCACACCCATCCTTATGCCAAATAAATTATAATTAATAAAAGTAAGCGGAAATATATTTATATTCGTATTATTATATTAATTCTCATACTTTCATCAAGCGATAAAGCATTATCCCCAAAAACAAGCGAATCATTCATCTGGCCGCGAATCGTCAGTACCAGAAAGTGCATATTCTACAAGCGATGAGATGGTCCCGTTGGTAGCGTTCCTGGCTTCGGTCCGCAGGGGCGCGGGATCGTTCCCCGCGCTCAGTGCTTTTTTTAAAATTCTGATTACCATTAATTCTTATTTGATTAGTTATTTTTATTAGTTATCATTATTATTTTAATTAGTTATATTTTAGTGTCGAAAAATTTATCGCGCACTCCGACCGCTTATTTGATTAGTTTGTACGTTAATTTTAATTTAATAATAAATCTAAATTACAACTTATTTATCGTCTAAAGAATTGTTTGCGCTTTACTCACACCTGTCCCTATGCGAAATAAATTGTAATTCATAAAAACTAAGCGAAAATATATTTATATTCGCATTATTATATTCATTCTCATATACTATCATCTAGCGATAAAGCATTATCCCCAAAAACAAGCCACATCCATCCGGCCGCGAACCGTAACTTACGAGAATGAATATAATAATACGACTATAAATATATTTCCGCGCTAGCAATTTTGGCAACTGCAAAGTCAACCGAAATAATCAACGGTTGAATTTGGACAGCTTTACAACTATAAAGTCGACCGTAAAAAAAATCCTAATGTTTGATTCAACGGTTGTTTAACCGCGGCCATTTTGTTTTCACTGGATGGTTGTCTCACTCCGTCGCACAATCTGCTGCGGATATTGCCCCCCCCCCCCCCCCCCCAGTGTTTGATGACTCAATTCTCCGCAAATCATCAATTTAATTATCAAGACAGTATAATTTGATTAATCATTAAATATATTGCGTCGAGTCAACCATCCAATCAACCGCCGAGTTAACCATCGAGTCAACCATCCACAGAAAACGCAGGATGGTCGACTTTCAAAGATGAACAGTTGAGAAGCTGTCCAAATTCAACCGTTGAACTTTTACGTTGACTCAACTGTCCTGTACAACCGGTTGACCAAAATGACAGGGCGCTTACTTTTATGAATTACAATTTATTTGGCATAGAGACGGGTGTGAGTAAAGCGCAAACAATTTTTTAAAAGATACATAAGTTGTAATGTAGATTTATTATTACATTCAAATTAACGTACAAACTAATCAAATAAGCGGTCAGAGTGTGCGATAAATTTTTCGGCACTAAAAGATAACTAATAAAAATAATAATGATAACTTAATAAAAATAACTAATCAAACAAGAATTAATAGTGATAATAATTTTAAAAAAAAGCACTGAGCGCGAGGGACGATCCTACGCTTCTGCGGAGCGAAGCCAGGAACGCTACCAACGGGACCATCCCGTTGTTGTTCTGTATAGTATAGTATAGTATAGTATAGTATAGTATAGTAGTATAGTATAGTATAGTATAGTATAGTATAGTATATATAGTATAGTATAGTAAAGTGTATATTCTACATCGCTTGTAGAATATACACTTTCTGGTACTGACGATTCGCGGCCGGATGGTTGATTGGCTTGCTTTTGGGGATAATGCTTTATCGTTTGATGAAACTATGAGAATTAATATAATAATACGAATATAAATATATTTCCGCTTACTTTTATTAATTATAATTTATTCGGCACGAGGACGGGTGTGAGTAAAGCGTAAACAATTTTTTAGAAGATAAATAAGTTGTAATTTGGATTCATAATTATATTTAAATTAACGTATAAACTAAAAAATAAGCAATCAGGGTGCGCGATACATTTTTTTGTATACATTGATAACGCAGAGAATCAAGAGCTAATTAAGCATCGAAATCATCTAAAAGCCTCGCGCGTTCCGTCGGGTGACGTCACGCGCGAGTCGTGCTCACATTGCTTTTTCCCTTGAAGCCTTCGTTTCGGCTTGGCCGCACATGAACGAGCTCGGCGTCCATGTGTTGGTGTAGCTGCCGAAGGAGCGGTCGGGAAACTTCGGCGCGCTCGGCTCTTGGAAAATGATCGCATACGTTATTAATGTATGAAAAAATGATCGACCCTGATCGCTTATTTTTTTAGTTTATACGTTGATTTAAATATAATAATAAATCCAAATTACAACTTATTTATCTTCTAAAAAATTGTTTACGCTTTACTCACACCCGTCCTTATGCCAAATAAATTATAATTCATAAAAGTAAGCGGAAATATATTTATATTCGTATTATTATATTAATTCTCATACTTTCATCAAGCGATGAAGCATTATCCCCAAAAACAAGTCAATTAACCATCCGGCCGCGAATCGTCAATACCAGAAAGTGCATATTCTACAAGCGATGGAATGGTCCCGTTGGTAGCGTTCCTGGCTTCGGACCGCAGGGGCGCAGGATCGTTCCCCTCGCTCAGTGCTTTTTAAAAAATTATTATTACTGTTAATTCTTGTTTGATTAGTTATTTTTATTAGTTATCATTATTATTTTAATTAGTTATCTTTTAGTGTCGAAAAATTTATCGCGCACTCCGACCGCTTATTTGATTAGTTTGTACGTTAATTTAAATGTAATAATAAATGTAAATTACAACTTATTTATCTTCTAAAAAATTGTTTGCGCTTTACTCACACCCATCCCTATGCCAAATGAATTGCAATTCATAAAAGTAAGCGGAATTCATAAAAGTAAGCGGAAGTAAGCGCGCGATCTGGCTATATATCATTTCGCATCTCTCTCGCACGCAGCCTACTTCTCAAGTATCATGCTGCCTTATGCACAGCTCACTTCTCATTATTTACTGGTTCCGTCTGTGTCACACGCAGCTCACTTCTCGAGGTCTTAGCAATAGTGGCGCCATCCCACCTTGACCGCATTTTTGTAGCCACTTTTTTCAAGTCTCTCCATAAGAGATCGGACTCCTCCCACTCTAGCCTCCCTGGCACTGCTGTTAGGTCGGCATACTTTTACGGACGCGTCAAGAGGCAGATTGCGAACTAGTTTCACCGAAGACGGTGCATTGTCCACACCGAGAAAGAAGAAGAAGAAAACCGTGCAAAGAAATACGAGAACAAGCGAATCTTCGTAACGAAACTCGATCTTGAACATCGTCTTGTGTACCGGCTCGCGCGAATTACGATCATGGATTACTTCGTGACGAACAATTCGTTGGCACCAGCACCCATGGGCATTCAAAGTACAGCGGGCGCTGTGCCCGTAAAAAATGACAAAGGTAACCTCTAAACCGTCGTTGACAATAACTATACTTACAATCACAATAACATTGACGAAAAACTCGACAATTTTCATACCGCAATGAAACTTTGCTACGACCGCATATTTTTTTCAAATTTAGAATATCCCGAATTTGCAAGCTGTAGAAAATAAAGTTCGATTTTCGACCAAAAAAGAACAACTTTTTTGTCGTGATTGCATTTAAAATTGGACAAGTAGATTTTGAAATACGACTTGTGCCGTTTCCTAGGTGAACTCTCGATGAAGAAGGTCAAGGTCCACCGGTACGTGTCCGGCAAGCGTCCGGACTACGCTCCTGCCGCAAGTTCTGATGAGGAATCCGAGGAGGAGGATTTCATGGACCGATGTGCGCACAAAACGTACGACGAGGTCGAGGCTAGTGCCGTGGCTCACGCGGCACCTTCGCAGCCGAGGGAGCGCGACGAGGATGACCCGCGTCTGAGGCGACTGACGAGGCTTGAAAGAGAACGAGAGTTCGAGTCGGAGGCCTCGCCGGAGCGACATCGGCAGATACACGAGCCAGAAATTTTGGAGGCCGAACCGGAGAGAGCGAGAGAACGCATAAAACTCGACAGCTCCGACTCCTCGGAGGACGAGGAGTTGTCCGACACGGAGATTGAGAGACGCCGCGTCGCGCTTAAGCAGAGAGTACTCTCCAACAAGGAAACAGACGAGGAGCTCGTGCATGACATCATCGACGAGGAGAAATCCGGCGAGAGCTCCGACGAAAGCTCCGAGTATGAGGAATACACAGACTCCGAGGAGGAAACCGGACCGAGATTGAAACCGGTTTTCGTCAGAAAAAAGGATAGGATAACCGTCATGGAGAAAGAAAAAGAAGCTGTCAAGCAAAAACAGGCGGAAATTGAGGCGAAAAAATTATCCGACGAGCGGAAACGACAGACGCTTAGAGTAATTATTTTTTTATATTTTTACCCAATGGGCTGAAGTTTGCATCATTGGAATGCAACGAACAGTCCTTTTTTTTATTGTTAAGGGGCTATGCCAGTGTAAACGCCGAAAGATTGGGTGTTTTTTGGGATTTTTTTGGAAGAAAAGTACTCAATTAAATGTTTCGGAAAATTATGAATATATTTGGCTATGTTTGACCTATATTACATAATTTTGGTGAACTTCCGAAATGCTGTTACACCCGATGTGGCTGAAATTTTGCACAGATGTTCCGTTTGATATATAAAGTCATCCCCCAAAGGGATTTTTGGCGCATTCCAATAGTATCGAATTTTTTTAGGTTTGTTTGGGTTCGTTTGTTCGGGTTACCCCTGCAATATAGATATACTTGCGGGGCCAAAATTTCAGCCGAGTCGGGTGTAACAGCTTTTCGAAAGTTTATCCCATAATTTTTGCATAGAAAAATGTTGAGACCCAAGCGACTTATACGCTGCCTTCGGAGGCGCCGAAAAAAGTTCCTCCACTGCTGACATGATTCCGACCGATTGAATAGCTGAAACCGAAAAAGGAAAAAATTTCGTTAAACTGGAAGGTATTTCCTGTACAATGACGTAGGATTTTCGAAAAATATCAAAATCTAACAAAATGGCGTAGTTATGAAAAAAGTCTGTTTTCTTGCCTATAAAATGGTAGTTTTTTTCAATGCCAAATCGTCAATTTTCATCCAATCAAAAATATCCTACGTCATCGTAGCGTAAATATATTCAAGAGTACTCAGTTCAAATTTCAAGTCAATCGGATAATTGCTCTTTGAGTTACAATGTCAGCCAATTTGAAAAATCTCATTTCGAGAAAAACGCGTTTAAAGATTTAACTATCGATTTTTGCAAGATAAAATGATGATATAAATGATATCAATGATAATGATATTCTTGAAAGTATAAACTGTCGAAAAAGGGGGGAAAAATCGATTTTTTGAAAGTGTCACACTGGTATAGCCCCTCAACTCATTGTCCAATTTGTTTTGGCACTTTTAGACTACGAGAATCACCGAAACGTTTTTTTAGGATTCTCCTTTACGACCTTAATGTGCAAACCAATATTTTGGATAGCGAACATTTTCGTTACCTTCTAGACCATTTTTATCCATTTACAAAAGGGCAAGGGGGCGCAGATTTCTAATCTCCACAATTTTTCAATTCTCTCGCAGATGGTGGAAGAGGTCATCCGAAAGGAGACCCAAGTCACGAAGACCGTGGACCAAGAAGGCAAACTCGACGACGTTTGCACCGACGACGAGAACGACGAGGTCGAATACGAGGCGTGGAAGTTGCGCGAATTGAAAAGGATCAAGCGCGACCGCGAGGAAAGGGAAACGTACGTGCGATTTTTCTCTTCACCAAATTACGTGATAATCATTTATAATCTGTGAAACAAGACGAAAAAGAACAAAACTGCCAGTGGCACAGTGCGTTAAATATGCGCACTGCACGTTTAAAAAAAAAAACTTTTCGATTTTCTACCGTTGAAGCATCGTTCCAATACACTGGAAATTCTTTTTTTTTTTTCATTTTTATTCTTATTCAGTCTTTTTCAATCGATTCGGGTCTCTAAGGCGGATCACAAAACACTGTCAAAAAAAAAAATTGCATTGCAAAATAAATTCAATCCGTTGCGTTTTAACGATGAAAACTTCAATGTTGTCCGATTTTGGCGTAGTCTCTAAATCATTAAGGTGCCAGTCCACTTTGGGGCCACGAAAAAGGCTATTTTCGCGATTTTTTGTTGAAGTTTTTCTAAAAGATGAACATAAAAGTTGTTGGGCTTGATAAATAAAGTCTTGAAATAGATTTTTTTTAATGTTAATTCATTTTTATTTATTTTCAAGTGCAAAAACTATATTTTAACGTAACGCCTCAAAAATAGGTGGGCTAGGTAGCTCCATTACAACTCGGCAACGGCTTGTCTGAAGCAAAAAAAATCAAAGTCCATTAGATTCAGTATGACACCAGCTACAAAATGACCCTCGGATATAAAGTTTTATCAAAAAATAAGAAAAAGGCAGATGAAAAACGAAAAAAGTTTTTTTAAATGCGTTTTTTCGCAGTTTTTCGCAAAAAAAGCGTAAAAATCAAAAATTTTAAACCATCGAGGGTCATCTTGTTGCGAATCATGTTTACAATATATGGTTCAAATTTCAAGAGAATCGGTTTATTAGTTTTAGAGATACGATGGACCTAGATTTTGAAAATGTTTCGAGAAAAACGCGTTTGAAGTTTATACCATGAAAAAGTCTTACCAAAACTCAATCGGCAATTCCTGCACCGTACAAAATCCCTTCCGATTGCTCATCATCGGCGATTTCTTCAAGTCATGCTTGCTTTCGATTTTTTGAAATTTTCAAAGTGGACTGGCCCCTTAACCTCGCAAAATATTTCCAATAACTTCCTCCGAGCGTAAAATTTGTCAGGAGCGCAAAGAAAGAGTAATCCGATCAATCAACGGTACAATATATATATATATTTTTTATTCGGCTCTTTCATTACAATGTTTTCTCTCTTTTCAGGATCGAGAAGGAGCGCCTGGAGATCGAGAGGTTGAGGAACATGACGGAGGAGGAGCGTCGACAGGAAGCGCGCCTCAATCCAAAAACCATAACAAACAAAGCCGCCAAGGGAAAATACAAATTTCTGCAAAAATATTATCACCGTGGCGCGTTCTACCTGGATCGTGACGATACGATATTCAAGCGCGACTTCTCGGGTGCCACCCTCGAGGATCATTTCGACAAGACTGTGCTCCCTAAGGTGATGCAAGTGAAGAACTTCGGTCGCAGCGGACGCACGAAGTACACGCATCTCGTAGACCAAGACACGACACAATTTGACTCGCCCTGGATCTCCGAAACGGCGCAAAATCTCAAATTTCACAATAATCAAGCCGCGGGCATGAAGCAACACTTTGAGCGCCCGTCCCTCAAGAAACTCAAAAGCGCCAATCGGAACGAATAAAAATTCTCGCACACGTGGAATTCATCAATTGTGTATATAGCTCTATCACTACGTAACCCGAAACGCGTCAGGGTGTCGCGAAATAATGGAAGAAAAATCGACTCCCAGCCACTCAAACGATATTGCGTAGATAAAAATTAACGCCAGGTATTAACTCTCACACCCGAGGCCAAGTGCTTGGAGCCCGATCAATTTTCTCCCCGTTCGATTGACGAAGAAAATTTGCTCTTTGCACGAAAAAGGCTTCTTTTTTCAAAACTCGGTATCGTTATTTTTACACAAATTACAACTGTTGGAGAAGTGCATTTTATTTTCCGCAGTAAACACGTGCATTCAACTTGCGGTCGGAGAAAATGTTGTGTTGGTGTGTGCGCAGTTTTCAAAGCTGTAAAGGACACCTTGAGAATTTTTCAAAGTTAAGATCAACTTTAAAGAGATTTCGCGTTATTAAAGCTCGACAAGGGCGACTTCTCCGTGTGAATTAAACGAGGGAAAAACATGACCCATCGTTACCAAACTTGAGTGACACAGTTCAACTTTGGCACGATTTTTACCCCGACGTATATTTTTACGACACGATTTGAAAAAAACCCGGAGGCGGATCCCAAGGGAGCACTTTTGTCGCGGTTTGAGGCGTTAAGGCGATGCTAAACAGCCACGACGTTAATCGATAGCTAAAAACTCACCCCCAAGTTCTGTCCTGAATGACAGTTTGAAAAAAAGCGAGACGATTTTGTGCGCTGGTCAAAGCCCAAAATGGTTCATTCTCCCCGACCGCGAGTCGTCTCGAAAAGACAAAGTGGAAAAAATCCACTAGCCGAACGTGTTTCGCATCGCCTTGACGTCTTCGACACAATAATTACCCGAACCGGATCTCGACGAATAAAATTATGGATATTTGCGAAACATCGTTTGAGAACTGGGTCTAAATGATCGCTGTAAATATAGGATATCAATAAAAAATATAAGAAACAAATCCTTTGGGAGGAGAATTATTCAACGGGAATTGAAGTTGATTGTGCGATTGTTGCGTCAGATTTTGCTTCGAATGCATTTCAAGGCCTGCTTGGCAGCGGCGCACTTGGCTTGCTTCTTATTGGCCCCGAAGCCGTGGAACGTTTTCGACTTTCCAGCGACGGTCACTTCGAGCGTTACCATGACAGTATCGGTGCCTTCGACGCTCGTCGGTTTCCTGCAATAAAAGACGATGGAAGGTAAGTGTGACCTTGGGTCGTGCACGAGTATTTATTGGGATGTTGAATAAGTTATTGCTGTTTTTCCAGTGAAAAATAAGGCTTCATTAAAAAAAAATCATTCCTAATGCTTTCTGCATGCTTCCAACAGAGCATGGTCGCTGTAAGTCTCAAAAATAATTGTGTCCTTGAGATGCAGATTTTTGTTTAATAAAGTAGCGCAGTAAAATTCCCCGCAAATATTTTTTTTTTGGCACGAAATTTGACATGTCTAAAACTGAAAAAAAGGTATTTACACTTCGGAGAAATGGCAAACAGTGAATTTCAAGCTTGCCTATATTGCCGTCATGGAAGAAGGCATCTACAAAAAAAAAATCGAAAATGCGTTTCACTATACAGAACGATGGGAAATGTTCTGATTCCAACGGTACCAAAAACGAATTTTCGATTTTTTTGTTGTAGATGCTGCCTTCTAGTACAGTCGTGCTGTATATTAGAATCGGAAAAAATTAGAAGGCTAGTTTTTTGACAGGTGATTTTGTAGGTGCCGCGGGTGCTAAACCCAAGTTTGCTTAAAAATCGGAGTGTAGGGTTTTCTTTTAGGGGATGGAAGTGGATTAATGCCAAACTACAACCCCCACGAGGTCGGCGCCGGAAGACAAAATGTTCAGAAAAATCCGGGCTTCATTTCTGTCCACAGCGCCGAAGGCGTGGAAGTTCACTTTGGGTGTGAAAAAGTGGGGTGAAATTTTGAAAAATCAGTTCTCATTGGATAACTCTTTGGGAAAAATTCATACAATTTTTGTTCAAATGGGAACGTTGTAGCCCTTGAAAAGACGCCGCGATGGGGTATTTGATCAACCCTCGCCGAAAATATCTTCACCCCCAAAAGAATAGTTGAAGTATGAAAAAAAAAATCGTTTATTGAATAACTCAAAAACAATCGATTTTTCGGGGATGTTTTAAATGTATGAAATGTAGAGAATAATTTTCTCTGTATTTTCGTTCCTATGGACCACTCTTGAATTTTGCTTTTTCGAACCCCTCTCAGAGGTTGAAAATTCAAAATGAAATTCCGGGACAACTATTGACCGAAAATAAAGAGACACGAGTTTGGGGCTGTGGACAAAAATGTAGCTGAGGGTTCAACCTACAAATTCTTCCACAGCGCCGAATTCGTACGGTCAATAGTTTTCCCAGAATTTCATTTTGAACTTTCAACCCCCGAGGGGGGTTGGAAAATCAAAATTCAAGGGTGGTCCATAGAAACGAAAATATAGAGAAAATTATTCTCTACATTTCATACATTTACCCGAAAAATCGATTGTTTTTGAGTTATTCAAGAATTTTTGGTATTTTAACCATTTTTTGAAGGGTGAAGATATTATCGGAGAGTGATGATCAAATACTTGGTCGACGGATCTTTTCAAAGGCTACAACGTTTCCATTTGAACAAAAAATGTACGATTTTTTTCTAAAGAGTTATTGAATTGAAACTCGATATTTCAATATGGCCGGTCAAAGTATAACCTCAAACGTAAACAATAACTTCCATCTTAATTTCCTGCGAGTAGGCTATTGGATTTACCTCCATGGTAGATTGTAAGATGCTACTGCAGTGAATAATTCATTTCCCGTTCTTTTTTTTAGCTCCGTCAGCTCTGGATTTCAATTTTCGTGGGTTATGAGTGACTCGCACGTTTCGAGAAGGAGTAATTCTATTTTTCAGAGCATACTTTTTACAAGTCTGAAGAATTGTATGTAACAGGAATAACTTTCAATATTGCTCGCCTTATTATTTATAAAGATACAAACTCGGAAAGAAAAGATCTTCCGGACTACAAACGTGCCTTGATGGCCTAAACAGTCATTCTCAGAGCAAGCAACCACTTTTTTGAAAGACTATCTTTAGGTGGCTTATAGAATGACAATTCACTTTTATTGTCCGTCTTCCACCCTGGAACACAGCAGAATCTCGAGTAATTTTTCGTTTTTCAAGTGGTGTCCATTGTTATCATTGTATTTTGACAAAGTTTACCATACTAGTAGAGCTTCTGCCTTAGACCGCCAGAGGGGTCGACACTTTTGGGGATCGCGAATTAAGATCGCGTTAAGATCTCAAGGTAATCCTATCGCCAGGCTTCAATCCATAGGATTTTCATTTTTTTTTGAGTTTCACTTAATATATTAATAATCGTCTCTGTAAAATTTCAGGGTCGTTTATCGACCTAATTACGGAGAAAAAATATTAAAATGATTATTTTATTTTTGTGAATAAAATTATTAGCGTATTTTTGTGAAGGAATTCCGAGACATGCAAAAACCTAATTTCCGGTCGCTACAAAAGTGTATATAATAGTGGAAATCCGTCAGATTCTTTAAAATAATCAGATTTACATACTTATCACTTGTAGTAATCCAATGCTCTCAGAAAAAATTACGCTCATTGACCTAATTTTTGTGTAATATCAAGTTTAATTTGAACTTCCGGTATTCGATTTATTACCACTTGCTACGATAAAGAGACGTGACAGCAAGGCAACAGCTGACTGTAGTCCTAACCTCATCTCACTCATTCGAATTTCCACACATATTTCATTGTTAAGGAGGTACGGCGATGACCATGCTAGTAAACTTCTATTTCACGCCGCAATACCGCCACGTTTTAGATATATGTATATGGCCTATTTTTCGAGAAATGTTTTTCAAGTATTGAATTTCGAGTTTCCTATTATTTTTATAATATGGAAACAACCTTAATAATCTACTACTCGACTTCAGTAGTACGCCATATCGTTGACGTTTAGCATCGTCGCATTTTCGGTGGCTGTCATCGGTTCCACGCGCCCGGCTTATTATTTTTTGTAGCCGGTTAACATGGAGAATGAAAGTACTGCGGAAGTTTACCAAAAGAGTAACGGGATTGTACCTGAAGTCCAGTTTAGAGACAAATATAGATTCTGACGGACAAGAATTAGAAAATGAAAAGATAATATTGCGATTGCAAATAAAAAACGTCGCGTTGAAGTTAACCTCAATGTCCAATGTCCAATCCGTCCAAAGTCAAAACATATTTCATCGATTGTTATGTTATTTTTCCCTTTCCCAATTTTCACAATATTTGCAGGTATAAAAAGGAACGTTTATTTTATATGACGGTTCTTCCATGCTGAATTTATATATAGATGCGTTGTATAGGTACATGTCGCCAGAAAAATTGAAATGCCTTTGCTGTACGTAAAAGAACTTCAAGTAAATATCGACGAAAGGCCCTTTATAATCCATTAAAAAATGTACGGCTTCGCACAATCATATTTTTAATTCGCGTTAAAAATATCCGATAGACGAATCAAATTTGCGCGGGTATCCGGCGTTGCCACACGTCAAGCAAGATGGCTGCTGTTACGTCACGAGAAGTCTCGCTCTCCGAAAACTTCGGTTTTTGCGACTTTATTTCTAAATTTATTGCTTATTTCTGCGACGAGCTTTCCAATTCAAGGTGCCTTATCGATCACAAAGATTCAACGAACGCAACCATCAGTTTTTTTTACGTGTTTCTTGGCTCCAAGTAGCACAAAAAATCGATAAATGAGAGGACAGGCACATTTTGTCGTCTACGTGTGACTAATTCACCAACTTTAACAATTAATAACTCGGAAAGTGTACGGTAAATCTCGTGGAAACTCCGCATACGCATGGACGAAGGTCTCAACAATGCTATAAAAAAAATCGGGCTTTTATCTTGAACTCGCTCCAATCACCGTACCTCCTTAACCGCCATATTTCGCCGACACTAATTTTCCACGCTTTTTACCAGTCGTGGCCCGAATACAATGCTTTATATTTCCCGCACCTGACATTGCTTTGACATTTCGACGTTGAAAAGCACGGAGGTTACACTCGCCTGGTTGAGTAAAAAGAGACAGAGATAGATCCAATGTCGCCAAATATCAAACCTAGAAATACTGCGCGAATCGTTGGAAGAACTATTTTTTCATTTTTCTAATTAAATGTAAACATTCACTAAACAGTTTACGCAAGGGAAATTTTAGTTATTACAAATAATTTTTTTTGCATACGTTGAAAATATTAATTGTACAAGTGTCAAGTATGATGAGTGGTATGCCTAGAACGAAGCGATAGGATTACCTTAAACTACACGCCCGCCGTTCTAGTTACGCCATCTTTTGGAAAACAGCGAGAACTTATTCAACGTCTTAATACTTACAAGAAACGTGGATTGGCTCCGGGCGTTTCGTAGATGACGCGAATCGGTTGCTTTGGAACTTTCTGGCTGAAAGCGACTGAACGATCGAGGACGAAAAAAAACATGATTAGTTATTGATTTAACGTTTTTTCCTTCGTCAATGTTTGGAAAACTCACTGATTTCCTTTTGCATCAGACCGTAGACGATTTCCCAAACTTTGTGGAGATTTTTGCCGGTGTCGAGATAGATGGCGCCAACCACGGACTCGAACAGATCGCCCAGGATCTTCGGCACGTCCACGAACTCGGCCATTTTACAGTCCTCCTCTTCGAGCAGTATCCACAGGAGCTTTGGTCAACCGGATATTGAGTCGAGGATATTCGATTATTCCCGTATACGTTTCGACTCGTTTCGAGAGGGCTTACCTCGTCGTCAACGACGTAGTCTCGATCCGCTTGAAACTTGACGAAACGCTCGATGATCTCCTGAAGCTTCGGCGCGTACGCCATCAGGGCCGTGTGGAAACCGTACTTCACAGCGAGACAGGCGAACGTGATGTTGTTCACGAGGGCCGATCTCAAATCGGTCAATGCACCGGGAGTTAGATAACCGCACGACTCGTAAATGTGGACCGTGATCAAGATATCTGCAGATCAAAATGTCACGTTATTCAAACACCGTAACTCGTTTTTCAATGATTGGAAACGGGAAAACAAAGTTTTTTTTCAACTAGCAAGGAAAAAAACGAGCCCAGGCGTTTTCAAAACACTACCTTACGGACAACATCGGTCAAATTGGATCGAAAAAGTTCTCGTTTATACATTTTATATTCTACAATATGGAAAATCCCCGATAACGTAAGAAATCAAATAATCAAATGGTTTGAAAAAGTCTTTAACGCCAAATATTCGAAAAAAAATGAACGTTTTCACTTAAGGGGAGGGTAGAGGTTTGCACTTTTGAAAAATAGATTTTTTTTTTGTTGTCTTTTCTTATAGTTAAACATTTCAAGAATATAATCCCAAAATTTCAAGTCAATCAAAGCAAAACTCTCGAAGTTATTGACTATTTAGTCCCGCGCCTCTAACCCTGTAGCTCCGACGTCTCTAAACTTCAAACGCGTTTTTGTCGAAACCACTTTTTCAAAGTCCGTGTTGACTGCCATTTGAAAACTACATGACCGATTTATTTCAAACTTGATGCACACTTTCCACATATAAAATACCTCCCCCCAACGGTTAGTTTGAGATTTTTTTTTACATTGAGGGGTTTTTCCACCCCCAAAATGGCGGAATTTTTCGTGAAAAATAGCACTTTTCACTTTACATGACCACTAAAAATTTAGAAATGAAAAAAAGAATTATCAAAGACCGTTGGGGGGATCATTTGATGATACTTTAACTAAATTTTAATGGTACTTGATTTCAGATAATTTCTAGCTGAGATACAGTGAACACCGCAAATCGTGTTTTTCCAAAGGCGTTCTTGGAAAAGCTTTGTCACCGGCTTGTTTGTGGATATTTTCGCGTACAAATTTCACGGAATGTTCGTGAAATAACACTTAACAACGTTCAAAAGGTTTCAATAAATTTACTCTATCCATATAGATGAAAAAAAATCGCAAAAAAGTGTTTTTTTTTCACGCTGAAACCCCTACTCTCCCCTTAAAATCATAAGTATTTCAATTTTCAATATGTTTTCGTAACATTTGAGGGTGATGCTATTGGAATATGGTACTTCTGCACAAAAATAGTCTCATTTTGGGCGGTCCCAAAAAGGTCCCGACGCTCTTGGGAATGAAAAATTGAACGACTGATTCAGGGTTGTTACGCATCATTGACTCAGAAATTCCCTGACTTTTACAGGTTTTCCATACAGGTTTTGCAGAAATTCCAGGTTTTGCAAATGACCCAGATTAGAGTCAAATGAAGAACACGTTGTTTTTATCAAAAATATATATTTTTAAGTTAAAGACTACCAGTTAAGCCTCGTTTCGACCATACTAGTATTTGTAAACCTTACAAACTATACGGGAAAAATTATATACGTAGAAATAGCAATGAATCATTTTTGTGAAAAAAAACAACATTTTTAACCGACTTGAAAAAATCAAGGAAATTCTCAATTCGATCCTTCCATTGAAAAATTATGTTGAACTGGATAACATAATTTTTTTAAGTAAAAAATATGGAAGTGTTAAAGATTGATATAAAATGTTAAAAAAAACTGAAATTCCAAAAATTATTGAAACATTGTAAAGTAGAAAAAAGTAAAGTAAGAAAAATACATTAAAAGCCAATACAGAACCTGTTTTTTTTTTAGTATAAACAGACATTTTTATGCTGATGACACTAAATAAAAAATAAATATAAACGCTTATCTACAATAATAATATGGTTGTGTATCGACAGACCGAATGCATTTGTATAGAGCTTTACATTAAATTATTGGGAGTACAAATAAGTCTCCGCCGCTTGACAAAGGATGGCTCCACCAGGAGGTTATGGTTGAAATTGTCAGATGTAAAACGTCATATCGTAAGGATTTTCGAAGTCATATACCGATTTCTTCAAATTAAAGAAGTAATGAATCAAAAGTTCCCGCAAATTACGCTTATTCGGCTCAAAACTCGACATTTCAGCACGAAAAAATTATGTTTTGCTGATACAAAATCGCTAATATTTAAAGGTTATGGTCTTCCCACATGTCCAACCTTACGATATGACGTTTTACACCTGACAATTTCAACCATAACCTCCCGGTGGGGCCATCTTTCGTCAAACGGCGGAGACTTATTTGTACTCCTAATAGTTTTCAGTTTTTTCAATGTTTGGCACTCACATAACATTTTTGCATACAATGAAGAATAACATAAAGATAAAAAATATTTATTTTTATACTGTTCAGTTTTTTTGTCAAGTCGGTTTCATTTTTCGTAATTCTTGCAAAAATGAAATTCTGAGAAAGTTCCAGAGAATTTCCAAAGTTCCCTGACTTTTCCCTCGTTATTCCAGGAGGAAAGAAATTCCCTGAGTTTTTCCGGTTTTCCATGTGCGTAACAACCCTGTGATTGCGATGAGAAAAGAGCGATAATGTTACCTAGTATCGCGTCACCGAGAAACTCCAATCTCTCGTAGCCGGGTGTTATGTTGTTGGGCGTGTACGACGGATGGGTGAAGGCCTGAAGCGTGAATTGACAAAGTTTGTTACGAATGAAGAGAATTATTTAGTCGCGTTACTCGATTACGAGGCAACCTGACGAAAATGTACCTGCATGAGGAAGGCGCGTTCTTTGAACTTGTATCCAATTTGGTTCTCGATGTAAGTTGCCTGGGGCATGTGATCATTCGGATCGCCAAGGCCGATCCTCGGACTCGCGGGCGGTCGACAGAGGATTTCTTCGATTTTGAGATTCGTCGGTAGTATCGAGAACCACGTAAGTATCTTGAAAGCTCCGGTCAGACCCATGCTCTGAAATTCATTCTCATGGTGAAGGCATATTCTTAGGTCTGTGTTAACTTGAAATTTCAAAAATACGATTTTCTTTATCGCACAGTTTTATAGCGTAGATTAATAAGGTATTTATTTCGCGGAGGGCCGTATTTTACCGGGGCCTAAACAGGGCCTTTCTGAATCGTTGGTAAATTACAGTGGCGCTTGATAAAAATAAGTCACAATCAACTATTGTACTCAACGATAAAGTGGAATAAAAAATGTCGCGCAACTTTAGTGTTGGGACGTTGAATAAGTTCGCGCTGTTTTCCAACAGATGGCGTAACCAGAACTGCGTGCGTGTAGTTTAAGAGATCATCGAAGTGTAAAGTGGTCAAAGAATTTATTTTTTATTGCATTATCCGATAGTTCAGACGGTTATAACCATGCTGTTCATGCGTCTATATAAATGTACGTAGACAATTTATATGAAAATTCCGCACTCGAAACTTTAAACACGTTTTTATCGAATTGTCGTTTTTCACAACGGTGTACACTCTCAAAGGAAGTCCGTCTTAAATTTTGACACAACACTCTGCACGCCATGCTTCATCTTGCCATGGAAGCTTTTTTTTAATCGTCATATTTTTTTAACGAAAATCTGTCGAAAAAATAGGCTAAATTCAATACATTTTTTTCAAACCACCACCACCTTGTTAATTTTTATTTAAAAAAAACCTTCATAGCAAGATAGCGGCTTTCATACTGATCAATAATCTTTTTACAAATTTTCTTTCAGATAATATTTACGGCCACAACCGTGTACACCGTGAAGACTCCATTTTTTCGAAGCCACTTTTAACCGATAAAAAAATGTAAAAAATAAATAAAAATAAACGGTTAAACATTTATTTTATGTTCTTCAAGAGTACTTTGATGTTACATTAAAAAATCAGACTGATTAGCGTGTTTTAACCATCGAAAAAGTCAGCTATTTTTCAACTCGTTACACTGTGATGATCGCTTAAGGCGGGATATACATTTACAACGATCGAAAAATCGATTTCTTTATTTTTTCTTCAAACGATAGAATTATATATGTAGAATATTTTCCTAAAGTTTCAAATCGAAATTTGAAAAACTTCAAACGTTACAGCCCGTCAACGCTGTGCCTCACGGCCGAATTCGGAGCGGGCGTGAACTTCAAACGCGTTTTTTTTTTCAAAACTGCATTATCGAAATTGACGTGCAGAATTACTCAAAAAATATTAAGTCGATTGAGTTGAAACTTGGTGAAAATATTGATAATATTGGTACCTTCTACTTGACGAGAATTATTTTTGAAAAATTGAAAAAAAAAAAACTACTTTTTTTTTCAATAGCGCGCTCGGCCGACCTATAATCCAGGTAAGAATTTTTCATAGCATAAACTTCAAACGCGTTTTTCTCTAAACAACGTTTTCAAAATCTAGCTCCATCGTATCTCTAAAACTAAAAAACTGATTCTCTTGAAATTTGAACCACATATTGTAAACATGATTCGCAGCAAGATGACCCTCGATGGTTTTAAAATTTTGATTTTTACTCTTTTTTTTGCGAAAAACTGCGAAAGAAACGCGTTTTTTTAAAACTTTTTTCGTTTTTCATCTGCTATTTTTTGATAAAACTTTATATCCAAGGGTCATTTTGTAGCTGGTGCCATACGGAATCTTTCATATCCTTCATACTTCGATTTTTTTGTTTCAGACAAGCCGTCGCCGAGTTGCGATGGAGCTACCCAGCCCACCTATTTTTGAGGCGTTACGTTAAACTATAGTTTTTCTACTTAAAAATGAATAAAAATGAATTAAACATTTTTTTTATGTACTTAAAGATGTTATTTATCAAGCTCAACAAATTTTATATTCATATCTTTTATAAAATCCTCAACAAAAATCGCGATAATAGCCTTTTTCCGTAATTAGAAAAGGCTCCTTAATTTTAAAAAATTCCATGCATCGTTTGCTTGAAAATAATTACGAAAAATACATCCTCGTACCGCGCACGAACCCCCGTGCGGTTCCTTAATTAATTTTTTGTATTTTTTTTTTATTAAATTGAATTTTTAATTGAAATCAACTTTAATTTTCGTCGAAGATATTGTAAAAATTCCAAAATTTGCCCGCCTTGGGGTGATTTTCGTAAGGGTTGGATCGTTGAGCGGTTTGGAAACTCACACTAAAGTAGACACCAATGAGCGCTTCCACGCAATCGGAGACCGACTTGTCCGGTACGCTCTGAACATCCAAGAAGGGCTCCATCCCCGTGTGAGTATTCGTGTCGTTCCAGGACAATACTTTCTCTTGTATCCTAACAAACGTAGCGTCCGATGGCTCTCCGGTCAATTGCTCGGTCACCGGTATTATCAATTCGTACAGTACGTTCGGCGACGTCTGCGTGAAATGGACAAAGAAAAAAATTCAACGAGCAGTTCCGCAAGGAGCTCGTATGTGAATTTCCAAATAAACGAGTTTGAAAACGCTGGAAGAACGGGACGGATATTCGTTAGAGTTGAACGTATACCTCGCTCGTGAGCAACAATCGTTGAAGTGGCCGGAACACGGTGAACGCGGGTGCGATGTAATTGCTCATTGCTTCGAACGTGTCGACCTTCATGCGTCCCGGTATTTGCTTGTTCTCGCCGCAATAAAATAAATTGCGATTCCCGACCATCTTGCCCTTTATCGCGGTCAACTGTCCCTCGGTGTACATCGGATAAACTTCGTAGAGATAGAGAGACACGGCGAATTTCAGCAAAGAATCGCCGAGGGTCTCGAGCCTCTCGAGATCGAAAACGTCGTTGGCCATCTTCGACGTGAGGGCCTGCATTATTACGACCGGACTTGGGCCGTTGGGATCCTTCTTGCTGAGTATCTGCAACCGTGGCGCCCTCACCGAAGCTCTCGTTGGGAACGGGCGGGCCCGGTTCTGCTTTTTCTAGAAAATTCGCACGTTCGATAGATTTATTTTTGGTGGATGTATTTGTTGAATATCAACCGAAGAGCAAACTTAAGGGGCCACTCCACTTTGAAAATTTCAAAAAGTCGAAAGCAAGCAAGACTTGAAGAAATCGACGATGATGAGCAGAAGGGATTTTGTACGGTGCAGGAATTGCCGATTGAGTTCAGGTAAGAGTTCTTCATAGTGTAAACTTCAAACGCGTTTTTCTCGAAACAAGTTTTGCAAAATCTAGCTCCATCGTATCTCTAAAACTAATAAACCGATTCTCTTGAAATTTGAAGCACATATTGTAAACATGATTCGCAACAAGATGATCCTCGATGGTTTTTAAATTTTGATTTTTACTCTTTTTTTTGCGAAAAACTGCGAAAAAACGCGTTTTAAAAAAACTTTTTTCGTTTTTCATCTGCCATTTTTTTATTTTTTGATAAAACTTTATATTCGAGGGACTGGTGTCATACTGAATCTACTTTTGAGGCGCTACGTTAAACTAGAGTTTTTGTACTTAAAAATGAATAAAAATGAATAAAATATTTTTTTATGCATTTCATGACTTTATTTATCAAGCCCAACAACTTTTATATTCATATCTTTTATAAAATCCTCAAAAAAAATCGCGAAAATGGCCTTTTTTCGTGGCTCCAAAGTGGACTGGCCCCTTAAGGTAGAACAAGCGCGCGCTCTTGATTTCTATAGATTTTGTTCAAATTTTAACCAGACATTGTTCATGTCATTATGCATGTTTGAGTGAAATTTCAGAACAGTCGACATGATCCAGGGGTTTTTCAGAAAACAAAAAAACGATAAGGCCCCCCAAATTTGGTGTATGTTAATAATGTTCAACTCGTTTTTGTTTTAAATGGACTGGCAAGACGGTGAAGCGCCCCGCGCAGACCAAAACACGCCGTGCGTGGCGTGACGGGAGCTGGAGCCGCCATTTTGGATTTTTTTTCCATAAAGAAAATTGGAATTTACTCTCCATTAATAGAAGAATAAAATACGTTGAAAACCATTTTAAAAAGTATTTATATTATATAAAGAAATCCGGTTAATGGATTTTTCATGCCTCTCGACGGTAACCACCCCTTAACCCTTTCAATACGGCGAAAAAATCAATTTAGTGCGCCTCATTATCGGGAACAGTTATTTCTCCTCCAAGTGATTGTTAAGATGAAATAACTTCTCTGTCTGAAACTTGCTCAATGAGGGTGCGAATTCCTCACCACTGAAATGCGCCTATGTTTTTCAGTAACGGGGACATTTGTTGTCCTAGCCGTAATTTCAAAAATTTTCCAGACTCGGACAGCATATGCCCTGTCAGGTGTAAAAGGGTCGAAGTATTCCTTTCGCGAACCCGAATATTTAACATTCAACTGACTTTTGTTAATAATTAAGTTAAAACACATCCGAGCATAGTGGTGAAACTTCAAGCCAAGTTTCCGTACTTTTTGCGAAAAGCTACGACTCTAAAAATCGTCTCAGTTACATGGCGATTTATGCGATTTTATACGGAGATGAAACGCTGGCCACATTTCTATCTGATAATCTACAGACTAAATAACTCCAGATGCCCGATATAAACTGCTCACGCGTGTAAAAAATTCTAAACATTCCGTAACGACAATAAACACAAGGCGTCACCGAATGTTTAAGGAAGCATCACAGTGTGAAATGTTCAAAAAATCGATTTTTTTGCATTATCCGATAGTACAGACGGTTTTAAACATGGACCTGGCGTCGCCGATTGATCGTAAGTAGACAATTTATATGAAAAATTCGCACTCGAAACTTTAAATGCGTTTTTTCTCGAAATGTCGTTTTTCAAAACGGTGTACAGTCTTAAAGGAAGAATTTTCAGCTATCCGTCTCAAATTTTGACACGCCATTCTTTATCTTGCTAAAGCTTTTTTGAAATCGTCATATTTTTTTTTAACGAACATCTGTCGAAAAAATAGGCTAAATTTAATACTGTTTTTTTCTAAGCGCCGTCATTTTGTCAATTTTGATTTTTTAAAAACCACTATAGCAAGATAGCGGCTTTTATGCTGATTAATAATCTTTTTACAAATTTTGTTTCAGATAATATTTACGGCCACAACCGTGTAGGGTCAAAGTGGGAACAGTGGAAACAGTGGGTACACTAAACCTTTTCTGTTTCTCAGAAGTGGACATGTCTATATGTGCGTCTTTTTCACATGAGAACCGCCCTCGGAAGCCAATAGATTTGAACCTGTTTGTGAGTCGCTCTCGCGCAATTCGGTTGTGAGAGGTGCTTTTATATTATTTTTGGTGTCAAACGTTGAAAAACCAGCTGAGCTTGTATGTTGTTTGCTTCTTTACCTATCGCAGTTATGTTCGAAGTCATTGTTCTCCCGCAATATACAGCTATATTGCGATATTTGAGCATCGTGTTTGTTAACCTAACGAAAATAGAAACTTGTCAGTACCCGCTTTAGAAAAAAGCGGGTCGGTACACAGTGGCTCAATTTTTCGAGATACACAAAGGTAAGTCATAATATGAATATTTTCGCGTTGTGATTTAGATAGGTACTGGTACTACCTCATTAGGTAGGTACTCATTGTTGATTAATATTCAATAAATGATTGTGAACGATCTCATAATATGCTGTCTTTTTTAATTAATTTTTCAATAGTTTACAGTACAATACTCCCCATTGTATAGAGAAAAGCTCTCCATTACCTTCAAGTGTACAGTGGATCAGGATAATTTTCTTCAAATTTTGCTTGATTTTGAAATTTTGTTTGACTGTAAAATTAGGCATGTTTCACTGTATACACCCCCAAGTACACAGTGGACCAAATCCCATTTTTTGTAAAATGGTTATTATCTCAATATCTATTGGGTTCGGCCGTTCAGTGTCTTTTAACCAAATGAAGCCATTAAACACATCTCACGTTTAGTCAAGGTTTCATTGAGATTGTGTGAACGGTTAGGCAGCTACAGGCCTCTGAAAAAATGAGCCACTGATTCCACTCCGACCCCACACCGTGGGGACTCGTTTTATTCAAAGACATTTTCAAGCGTTAAACAAATGTAAAAAAATAAATAAACGTTTAAAAATGTATTTTCCGTTCTTCGTGAGTGCTTTGATTTGACAGAAAAAAAATCAGACTAATTAGCGTACTTTAACCGTCGAAAACAAAATCGCGAAAATCAGCCATTTTTTTGACCCGTTACTCTGCGATAATTCCGTAAAAAAAGATTAACGATAAAAGTTAGAAAAAAATTACTAGCAGAAGAATTTTCGTAGTCGCTCCTTTGCAAAGAAAATGTAAAAATGTCTAAATCCACTAAATTTGAGCGAAATGTTCTATTCCAGTTTATCGTTGGGTGTAATGATTGATTGTGACTTATGTTCATTAAGCGCCACTGTAATTTTCCAATGTTTCAGAAGGGGCTTCCTTATGACCTCACAAAATACGGCCCTCCGCGAAAGGAATACCTTAAAAATCGATTTTTCTATTATTGATAATTATTCTCTGGACTTTTACGTGTATCAAGGGGTCTTCTCACTTTAGACGCTAAAAAGGCTATTTTCATTAATTTTTTTGATAGGTTCATATTATAGATATTGATATAAAAGTTGTTATACTTGATAAATACACTTTAGAAATACATGAAGTTCGTTTGAAACGTTTTTATGTAACCCAAACAAACTTTAAACGCGTTTTTCTCGAAACAACGTTTTTCGACGGCTTGTTGATAAAATCTTCCAAACTACTGAACCGATCCTTATGAAATTTCCACCACATATTCTTTACAACTATAGCATATCAAGGATTTTTTAAATTTCGATATTTACTATTATTTGCCAAAAACGGTGAAAAAACACGTTTTTTTCGAAAAATCTCCGCCATTTTGTTATTTTTGCATATATCAAAAATCGTATGATAAGCGCTATAGCCATAAACATACTGAATGTAAAACCGTTTGATTTTTTTGTTTCGCATTATCCATCTCCGGGATTTCATCAACAGAGCGCATACATACAACTTTTTTAGGAAATTTTTTTAACTACCATTTTCGTCTATAAATAGTGACTTAAATAAATAAATAATTTTTTTCTGTATTTCCAAAGTGTATTCGTTAACAAAAAGCATACCTACAACTTTTTTGGGACTTTTTTTAACTACCATTTTCGTCTATAAATAGTGACTTAAATAAATAAATATTTTCTTTTATGTATTTCGAAAGTGTATTTGTTAAGTGTAACAACTTCTTCAAAGACCCCCTAAAGTAAAAACGGATTTTGGAATCGCAATTGGAAAGGGGATTTCCTCATTACGCGATATTTACCAAAATATCGTCGTTGGTGCTCAACGGAGTTGCCATAAATTGATTATAATATTCAACATCGATCAGTTGAATCTTCTCAATGTCTCTGTAGAGATTGGACGGTTCGGATTCCCTCTTCCATGGATAAAGATTCGATTCCAATGCTGCGCGAACAAAAAGCGTGAAATTAGTCGTCGAATATTTGGAATGAACTTTGCGGATGAAATTGATAAATTCGTCATTGTTGATTTTCGCCGTTCGACCGTTAACGTTATCTACTGACTGTCGATTTCCGGGCCGGCGATGTCGAGGGGCGCCGTCGACGGTTCGACGAGCGACTCGTCGGCTGCGGACACTTCGAGCTGCGATTCCGGGTGCTGCTCGACGTCGATGGGTTTGATGACGAGAGGCGGCCACACCGAGCCCTCCGGGAGCCTCGGTACACCAAGACGAGCCTCGACAACGATTTGCGCGCGAAGATCCTCGGCCACGAGCAATTGACAGATCCTGTGGAGTACCGACGGCAAATAGCTCGCCTTGAGCCAATACATTGGCGAAAAGTTCGTTATGTTGCACAATTCACCGACAAAATGTTCCTCGAAATCCTCCAGTATGTCGGCGTACTTTCGCTTGCTGAGACCGGCCTTGATGCCTCTGAAACAAAAACAATTATGCGCTTCGGAAAATAGAAAAGCAATTTTGCAAACTGGTCTTTTTTTCCTTTGTAAATTAACGGGTTATACGCAGTTAGATATTTCAAAGAAACGATTTTTTTATTGCATTTTCGGAATGTACGAATATGTGAGTATATTCCCTGAAAATTTCAAATCGATCCATCGAATATTCTCGGAAATACACACATATTTGTAAGTCCGAGAAAATTCAAACGCGTTTTTCTCAAAACGGTTTTTTCAAAGTCGGTGAGCACGATTTCTCAAAAACGGCTCAACCGATCTGTCTGCAATTTTAACACAACCTTGTCAGATATATTCTTCAGGTATTAATCGAAGGAATAAGATTTCCGATAATTATTTCTATTTTTTTTCAACGATTTAACGAAAAAAATTTGGTCGAAAATCGATATTGTTAGTGTGAATAAATTGAAGACTCCATGTTAGTGTGAATAAATTAACTTTAAGGGGCTACACGAGTGTGAAAAGCTTCAGCCTCTCAGCAGGCATTATTCGAGGAAGAGGAGGGTCTATTGTATGGGCTACTATTGGAGGGTCTATTGTATGGGACTTGTATGGTATATTGTATTGTAAAACTGCTAATCGGGTATAGCTGATTAGCGGTTTTGATGGTAAATATCATTTTATCTTGCAAAAATCGATAGTTAAATCTTTAAATTCGCGTTTTCTCTCGAAATTAGATTTTTCAAATTTGCTGACATTGTAACTCAAAGAGCAATTATCCAATTGACTTGAAATTTGAACTGAGTACTCTTGATTATATTTACTCTACAATGACGTAGGATATTTTTGATTGGATGAAAATTGACGATTTGGCATTGAAAAAAACGACCATGTTTTTTAATTGTGATTTCAGATGAACCGTTCTCGAGTTATCATGTCCGGCGAAACTGATGCTCAAAAGAAGGCGCTCCTGGAAGACAGCTGGAGTTCCGCCATTTTGAAATATTGCTGAATAAAAAACATTTATTGTCCGGTCGAAAGAAAACCAAGAAAATCACGTCACTTCGCTCGCTACGAGTGTATATAAGGCCTTAAGAACGAATGGGTATTTTGAGTTTTGAAGTGACGTAAAAGATCTTGAGGGCTCGTGATACCCAGTCGACATTGCAATGGACCGAACGGAACTGCCGGTTACCGCTCGATTCCCCAATGAGCCGTTCGCACTTGCAAATTAACAATGCTACGGTGCTGCTCTCCCTTTCCAGTTTGCTCGCAACGCCCCTGGCAGGCTATCCTCCAACTAATCTCGAAACTGATTGAGTTTTAGGCACTCGCTCGAGTAATTCGTACCTTACGATATGACGTTTTACATCTGACAACTTTAACCATAACCTCCCGGCGGAGCCATCTTTTGTCAAACGGCGAAGACTTATTTGTACTCCCAATAGTAGTCTCTTTTTTCACTGTGTGAGTAAAAGATAGCTGTAACGGTTAGTATTGTATAGTATCGTATAATAAACTTTAACCGCGTTTTTCTCGAAACGACTTTTTTCGCCTGGCGTTGGTGATTTCGGAAAAACGGCTCAACCGATCGAGCTAAAGAATGTACTGCATATTCAGCATACGTATGGCTATCGCCAAAACTAGAATTATTAAAAAAATATTAATTTTAACTTATACTTTCCCCCGAATTATAACGAACAAAAACGTGTTTTTCGAACAGTGACCCTGCGTGGGGATCGAATGTTTCGCATCAGCGGCAGAGCCAGAGAGTCGGAGAACGTCTTTCCCCATCACCTTGATAAGCAAAATCTCTTCGCACATTACCTGGGTCGTATGCAATTGATTTTTCTCGATATGGCCTTGACCTCGAGCATCGGCTGCCTGGTGTCGCGGATGATAATACCGTGACGATCCTTGTAGTAATGCACGTAGGAGTGGAAATCGCCGTTCGGAAAGGCCGACTCGGCCATAATATCGTCGCATATTTGCGTGACAACGTACACGCTTGATGACGATCGATAGTTCGGCTTCACGAGAGCTTGGTCGTATTCGAGAACGTTCAACGGATCGGACGGTGGTGTCTCCTCGATGGTCTTGTACTTTTGAATCGTCGACCAGCATATCTCGCCCTTCTCGTTGGCTGAAAGATCATTCGGCGAATCTCAGCAACGCGACGTTTGCACGTTTTTTCGCTCTTCATAAAATGTTCGCTTCCCTCGTACTCACTCGGCACTATCAGGAAGCTGTTGCTCAAATTCTCCTTGTCGAATACCATGAAGCTTTTGATAATGTTCAGCACTTTGTTGAATATTATCCAATGGAAGAATCGAATCTCCGCGATCTCCCGTTGTGACAATTTAAAGGTCGCGTGGTTGACTTTGACGTGCACGTTCAGCTCGCCGACGTTCATAAATACGGGGAAGTCCGCAAGCTGGGAAAAGAACAATTTCAGCGCGTCGAAAAAGGCGGTAGGCATTTTTCACTAAAAACCGGATATGTCTGTGTGAGTACATGTAAAAATGACTGGGAGTGCAATAGCATTAAGGGGCCTGCATAGAATTGCAATTTATAGCCTAGGGTCTTAACTTTAAGGCCTTAGGCCACAGTAACGGGTGTGAAATCATGCGCGAATTTAACAATTTTTTTTCGTCTGAAAAAGTGATTCACTCATAACATTAATTACACATCTATTTAGTATAAATATCAAGCTTTGAGAATAATTTTTTTTCGATGTACAAAATGGCAGACTATTCGAAACTTTTCGAGACAGCTTTTTTCCAATTGGCGTGACAAATAACTTCAACAATTTTCACTCGATTCACTTCAAATTTAAAAGTTATGTTCCTAATTGCATTTCGCAGAGAAATACGTACGGAATTTCTGATTAATGGGCCAGTCCACTTTGAAAAATTCAAAAAATCGAAAGCAAGCAAGTCTTGACGAAATCGACGATGATGAGCAATCAGAAGGGATTTTGTACGGTGCAGGAATTGCCGATTGAGTTCGGGTAAGAGTTTTTCATAGTATAAACTTCAAACGCGTTTATCTCGAAACAACGTTTTCAAAATCTAGCTCCATCGTATCTCTAAAACTATTAAATCGATTCTCTTGAAATTTGAACCACATATTGTAAACATGATCCGCAACAAGATGACCCTCGATGGTTTTTAAATTTCGATTTTTGCTCTTTTTTTTGCGAAAAACTGCGAAAAAAACGCGTTTTTTTACTTTTTTCGTTTTTCATCTGCCATTTTTTTATTTTTTGATAAAACTTTATATCCGAGGGTCATTTTGTAGCTGGTGTCATATTGAATCTAATGGACTTTGATTTTTTGTTACAGACAAGCCGTTGCCGAGTTGTGATGGAGCTACCTAGCCCACCTATTATTGAGGCGTTACGTTAAACTATAGTTTTTGTACTTAAAAACGAATAAAAATGAATTAATTTTTTTTAAATGTATTTCAGGGCTCTATTCATCAAGCCCAACAACTTATATTCACATCTTTTATAAAATCCTAAAAAAAAAATCGCGAAAATAGCCTTTTTTTCGTGGCTCCAAAGTGGACTGGCCCCTTAATCGAAAACTTTTCATTTTATGAGCAGTTTATGGGCAGTTATAACGAAATTTTTCACTAAAAATTCATTTCTTAAGTGCAAATACTTACAACTTTTGAATAAAACAATATTTTTTGGAATCTCGTACGTACTTCTCTAAGTATTCTAATGTAGATTGATGAGAATTGTTGTTTTTTGTTCTAGGTAAAAAATTGTGGATGCGAAATGTCCCGCCGCGGAGCGACTAAAAAAGATAACAAAAGAAAATATTAGAGGACGGCCATTTTGTACATCGAAAAAAAATTCTAACAGCTTGATATTCATACTAAATAGATGTGTAGTTAATTTTAAGAGTGAATCACTTTTTCATACAAAAAGGTCTTAATTTGCTATAAAGATTTTATTGAACATACTAAAATTGACGGATTTATGACGATCTTTGTGAAGGGTCGCCTGCCGAAAATCTATTCGTCCGTTTCACTTCAAATTCGGACGGGGCATAGCTCATACCCTTTTTTATCGTATGGCCGGATGATTTTTTTTTCATATGTTCGTCCATTTGGTGATAAATGATTGAAGTTTTGGTCAAAAATCGAACTTTTTCTACGGCTTGCCTTTTCGTAATTTTCAAAATTTCAAGAAACTGTCCGGTTATACGAAAGTTTCATTATTATACTAAAAATACGTTTTCAACCCTAGAACTCATGTACGGGGGAGAAACCCACCCTAATTGACTTTCCAAGTGCGCTTTCAAGCTATAAATCGACATTATCGACTGGGAACCGCGATCACAATTAAGATTCACTATTTGGCTGCAAGGGCATGCCAGTAGTGACATCCGTTGCTCGCTGGTTGTCAAGCAGAACGAATTTCAAGAGCGTCTGGGGCTGTTTTCTACCTCAGTCTGAAATTGCCGTTGGTCTTTCGTGGCGGTAAGTGAATTTTACTTTTTTTTTACGAAACATCAATATACCTTACACATTATTGCATAATTTTTAGCGCAAATGGTCGCATATATTACCTTAGACACTATATTTAATGTTATATTATATTATAATATCGAAAATTGGGGAATTTGGCGTTGCGTATTTTGTGTAGGCCCCCTTGCCGGTAAAAAATAATAACGAGCGACCTGTTTTTCGATCCCGAAGCCCAAGGGAGTTCTCAATGGGGGCGACCCTTGAAAAAGATCCATAGTATCAGGACGTTGTATAAGTTCTCGCTGTTTTCCAACAGATGGCGTTACCCGGATTGCATGCGTGTAGATTAAGGCCTTAGGCCACAGTAACGGGTACAAAATCATGTGCAAGTTTAACCATTTTTTTTCGTATGAAAAAGTGATTCACTCATAAAATTAATTACACATCTATTTAGTATGAATATCAAGCTGTTAGAATATATATATATATATATATATATATATATTCGATGTACAAAATGGGCGACTACTCGAAACAGCTTTTTTCCAATTGGCGTAACAAATAACTTCAACAATTTTCACTCGATTTACTTTAAATTTAAAAGTTATGTTCCTAATTGCATTTCGCAGAGAACTACGTACGGAATTTCTGATTAATCGAAAACTTTTCATTTTATGAGCAGTTTATGAGCAGTTATAACGAAATTGTTCACTGAAAATTCATTTCTTAAGTTCAAATACCTACAACTTTTGAATAAAACCATATTTTTTTAATTCCGTGCGTACTTCTCTAGGTATTCTAATGTAGATTGACAAGAATTTTTGTTTTTTGTTCTAGGTAAAAAAGGGTGGATGCTAAATGTCACGCCGCGGAGCGCCAAAAAAAAAGATAAAAGAATATATTAGTAGTCGGCCATATTGTACATCGAAAAAAAATTCTAACACCTTGATATTCATACTAAATAGATGTGTAATTAATTTTATGAGTGAATCACTTTTCCATACGAAAAAAAAATGTTAAGGGGCTATACCAGTGTGACACTTTGAAAAAATCGATTTTGTTTCTTTTGCCTTTTTCGACAGTTTATACTTTCACGAATATCATTATCATTTATATAATTTATATCAATATCATTTTATCCTGCGAAAATCGATAGTTAAATCTTTAAACGCGTTTTTCTCGAAATGAGATTTTTCAAATTTGCTGGAATTGTAACTCAAAAAGCAATTATCCGATTGACTTGAAATTTGAACTGAGTACTCTTGAATATATTTACTCTACAATGACGTAGGATATTTTTGATTGGATGAAAATTGACGATTTGGCATTTAAAAAAACGACCAATTTATAGGCAAGAAAACAGACTTTTTTCATAACTACGCCATTTTGTTAGATTTTGATATTTTTCGAAAATCCTACGTCATTGTACAGGAAATACCTTCCAGTTTAACGCCATTTTTTCCTTTTTCGGTTTCAGCTATTCAATCGACCGGAATCATGTCAGCAGTGGAGGAACTTTTTTTTTGTCGCCTCCGAAGGCAGCGCATAAGTCGCTTTGATCTCAATATTTTTCCATGAAAAAATTATGTAATATAGGTCAAATATAGCCATATATATTTCCAAGTTTCCGAAACATTTAAGTGAGTACTTTTCTTCCGAAAAATTCCCGAAAATTATCCAAATTTTCAGCGTTCACACTGGTATAGCCCCTTAAATTCGCACATGATTTTATACCCGTTACTGTGGCCTACGGCCTTAAGATGGTAACGCATCTATAAACAAGTACCGTAAATATATCAAATTTCGTGCCAAAAAAGAGTATTTGCGGGGAACTTCACTGCACTACTCTATTCCAAAAAAGTCTGCAGCTGGAGCACACCGAATTCTTGTTGAGACTTAAGGCGACGATGCTCTGTCGAAAACAGCGTGCAGATATTGGTTTATACGCTTCAAAAACAATGATTTCGATGTGTTAAATGGATTAAAAAAAATAAAGCATTAATTTTTACGAAAAAAAGAGGGAGACCTTATTCAACATCCCAATAGCAATGAATTCAGTTTCGTATCTAACCTTTGGCAGTGGCTTCGTGGTGAGCAGCGCGAAACCGGCGTCGTCGTTCAACAGCTCGTAAAAGACCAACTGACGATTCTCGTAAGGTTTCGAGTAACTCGGCTTGGCCTGAATCAAATGAAGGTACAGCGGTCTGTCGGCGACCGGGAAAGCCGAGTAAAGCGATTGAGGGTGCTGGAAAGAAAAAGCAACGAAGACCCGAAAATGATATTATTCATTGTGGCTGACAAAAAGGAAAACATTTGTCGAATTCCGTTGATATTAACTTTAATGTGGTGGATACGCTTTTTGGAGGTTGTCCCGGGTATGCCGGTCTGCGCGTTGATGGTTTCTTCCCGCCAGTGCGGAAACAAATAATCGGTGTGAGCGAGTACGGCGCCCGGCTCGACGGGCAAGAGATTGTCGCCCAATTCGCCGATCTTGTGCAATTCCACGCACGTTTTCAACGCGGCCGATCTCTTGGCAAGTTGTATGCTCTCCATAGCATCGCCGTCTACAGTAGTTTTGTGTTGCGATGCCGGTGGCAGCGTCAACGACACCTACGGAGGACACGGCAAAATATATTGTTTTCATCATTTCGTCGCGCACAAAAAAAGCCCATCTTTTGAGTTTGCTTCTCATGATTGTGCGGCGTTAAGGCAATGTGAAACAACGATCGAGGTGCAACGAGTGCGAGAGCAATAGGTGAAAATTCTCTTTACAATTAGCTCGTCAACAGCTGAAGTTTGGGAAAAACAGACAAGTGTCATCTTGTAATCGTCTGAGGTAGTACACGCACGGAGGCCAGTCGAAAGGAAAGGTCCCTACCAAACTGTTCGGTCCTTGTTTTAAGGGGAGGGTAGGGGTTTCAGCGTGAAAAAAAAACACTTTTTTGCGATTTTTTTTCATCTATATGGATAGAGTACATTTATTGAAACCTTTTGTACATTGTTAAGTGTCATTAAAAGAACGTTCCATGAAATTTGTACGCGAAAATATCCACAAACAAGCCGGTGCCGCGTTTTTTCTCGAAACCACTTTTTCAAAGTCCGTGTTCACTGCCATTTAAAAACTACATGACTGATTTATTTTAAACTTGGTACACACTTTCTACATATAAAATACCTCCCCCTAATGGTTAGTTTGAGATTTTTTTTACATTGAGGGGGTTTTCCATCCCCAAAATGTCGGAATTTTTCGTGAAAAATAGCACTTTTCACTTCACATGACCACCAAAAATTTAGAAATGAAAAAAAAAATGATCAAAGACCGTTGGAGGGAGGATTTGATGATACTTTGACTAAATTTTAACGGTACTTGATTTCGGATAATTTCTAGCTGAGATACAGTGAACACCGGAAATCGTGTTTTTCCCAAGGCGTTCTTGGAAAAGCTTCGTCACCGGCTTGTTTGTGGATATTTTCGCGTACAAATTTCACGGAATGTTCTTGGAATGACACTTAACAATGTACAAAAGGTTTCAATAAATTTACTCTATCCATGTAGATGAAAAAAAAATCGCAAAAACGTGGTTTTTTTCACGCTGAAACCCCTACCCTACCCTTATATACACTTATAAGGTCTAGGCCTCATATACACTTGTGATGATCGGAAAAATGGATTTTTTTTAATGTCATGTTCTTCAAGTACAATATCTCAAGAATATTCTCACCAAATTTCATCAAGATCGGAGCACTAGATTCGCAGTTATAGGTATTTCAACCGCACGTGTTACGCTTGCCGAGCAGCAAGCGCAAGCAGCTACAAGAGAAGGAAGAATGGCTCGTAGGCAGTATCAAATCAATGTTTCAGAGGCTGCAGAGGATGCAGAAGGATTACTGTATGGCCCCATCTAGTGTGTCAGGTCAATAGAAGAGAAAACGGCCTTGCATGACTTCTTTGAAGAAGAGGAAGGTGTACTCTATGGTCCAGGCATAGCAGATTGATGGTGAGACCATTTTTTTTATTATGAATCATATACTACAACTTTCAAACGCGTTTTTCTCAAAACACGATTTTTTGAAACTGCTGCCTTGATATCTCAAAAACTATTTAAATGATTCTGCTCAAATTTATACAGCATCTTTAGTACATATATAACTACAAGTTGAACTAAAATAGTTAAGATTGCTTCGTTAGTTTTCTTTTTATCAGCTATATAGACCCCAAAAAAATACGAAAAATTGAATTATTTTTCTAAAGCGTAAGAAAAAATTATTTTTCTGCAATTCTAACTTTATTTTAGTTCGATGTAGAGCCTTCCATGTCTCACGATTGAAATAGCGTTTGGTTTTTTTATTTCAGATAAGCAGAACGGCCGGAATCATGGCAGCGGTGGAGCACCTCTTTTTATATATGTGTTCCTGTTGGGCGGTGTATCTCCAACTATATTCTATATAATGACTTCAAAAAATTCACAAAGTTTGTTTAAATGTTAATAAAAGTGATATACAATATATAAATTATTTTATTCAAATGGTTTGTCAAAAAAACCCCCCAAAAAAGCATTAAAAACGACCTTCACACTAGACGACCCCGTTAAATGTGAAAGAAACATACTTGAATCTTAAACGCGATTATCTCAGAATCGTCTTTTTGAGAAACACATTTGCGGTGGACACGGTTACTAAAAAACTATTAATCCGATCCATACCAAATTTATACAATTTATTTATTATGATAATAGCGAGGGCCGGCACGAAGGATTTTGAATTTGGTTGGAAGAAAAAATTTGTAACGAAAAAACCGAAAATATAGCACTTCGAAAAATGAATTTTTTTGTTAAAGTTATCGTCATTTTTTTTAATTAACATTTTTTCAAATCCTTCGTTCAGGCCCAAGCCAATGCGATATACTAATGAAATCTTTTTCAAATTCGGATTTCAGATGAACCGTTCTCGAGTTATCATGTTCACCGCAACTGATCCTCGAAAGAAGGCGCTCCTGGAAGACAGCTGGAGTTCCGCCATTTTGAAATATTTTTGAATAAGAAATTGTACAAGTACATGAAAATATGTACTAATCGATGTTGTTCACAGTTTTTCAATAAACATTTATTGTCCCGTTAAAAAAAAAAACAAGAAAATCACGTCCCTTCGCCCGCTACAAGTGTATATAAGGCCTTAATATTTGTGACTTTACAAGAGCCCACGACCAAAACCATGTCAAGGGTTGTTACGCATTATTGACTATGAAATTCCCTGACTTTTCCAGATTTTCCATACGAGTTTTGCAAAATTCCAGGTTTTGCAAATGATCCAGATTAGGGTCAAATAAAACGTACTTTGCTTTCATCAAATATATATTTTTTTAAGGTACAGTCAACGAGCTAAGGCTCGTTTCAACCATACTAGTATTCGTAAACTTTAGAAACTATATACGGGAAAAATTATATACGTAGAAATAGCAATGAATCATTTTTGTGAAAAAAAAACAACATTTTTAACCGACTTGAAAAAATAAAGCAAATTCTCAATTCGATCCTTTCATTAAAAAATTATGTTGGCCTGGAAAACATATTTTTTTTAAAGATAAAATATATGGAAATGTTAAAAAGTTAAATGAAATTTGAAAAAAGTGAGATTTGAGAAATAATTTAAACATTGTAACGTAAAAAAATACATTAAAAGCAAATACAGAACCTGTTCTTTATTATAAACAGAAATTTGTATGCCGGTGACAATAAATAAAAAATGAATATAAACACTTGTCTACAATAATAATGATGCGGTTGTGTATCGGCAGATCGTATGCAAATGTATAGAGCTTAACAGTAAATTAGTTACAGTTTTTTAAATTTCCAATGTTTGGCATCGACATAACTTTTTTTTGTATATAATGAAGAATAATATAAATATTGAAAATGTACAAAAACATTTATTTTTATACTGTTCAGTTTTTTTGTCAAGTCGGTTTTATTTTTCGTAATTCTTGCAAAAAGTAAATGCTGAGAAAATTCCAGAGAATTTCTAAAATTCCCTGACGTTTCCCTGATTATTCCAGGAGGAAAAAAATTGCCTAAGTTTTCCATATGCGTAACAACCCTGATATCTCATAGGTTCCCGGCCAAAGCCGTATGAAATCGGTAGATTAGATGACCCTAGACCCAACTTGGTGGGCAGTAATGGTCAGAAACGTAACAGCTTCGTGGAGGGCCCAATTCCGCTATGTCTAAAAAAAATTGGCAGACAGTATTATCACATTCCGTCTGATATTCGAATTGTGCATAGATTACATTTGTACATTTGTTATTTTATGACAAAAATTTTCGCCTTCAGACATTTTGCGCGTAGCATCTGACCTGAGCGCATTTTCCAAAATGTCAACTAATTTAATCGAAGTATATCATGGCAACCTGGTACAATTAAAAAAAATATATTCTGTATGGCTGGTGACATTACCAAAATACTGTTATCGGACATTTTCAATGTCGCCTATATGTTATCTGATTAGCTAGATGCTGCACTCAGTTTGTCTGACATTAATTTTTTTCTACAACTGGGTAACTTATTTTATCATGTCCAACAGTGTTCAGACGGAATTCTACCTTACCTCGCCGGTAAAATTTGTTAATAATTAAAGTAAAATAATGTTAATTTGTTAACATTTTCAAAATAACTTCAAAATGTAAGAGGCTCAGACTCTTTCCCCTGAAAATTGATTTTATCTTCCGCACGAACCAAATTCACTTTTAAAAATTATTTTCAGACGGTAAGCCCTAATCTTTTTTTTTTACTTTTTTCTATTTTCCAGATGGTCTCCTGGACACGCGTTAGGCTGTTGGCGTTTGAAAAACGTGTACTCGGTATCTGAGGTCTATCATTTAAGGGGCCGGTCCACTTTGAAAATTTCAAAAAAACGAAAGCAAGCAGGACTTGAAGAAATCGACGATGATGAGCAATCAGAAGGGATTTTGTACGGTGCAGGAATTGCCGATTAAGTTTAGGTAAGAGTTTTTCATAGTATAAACTTTAAGCGCGTTTTTCTCGAAACAACGTTTTCAAAATCTAGCTCCATCGTATCTCTAAAACTAATAAACCGATTCTCTTGAAATTTGAACCACATATTGTAAACATGATTCGCAGCAAGATGACCCTCGATGGTTTAAAAATTTTGATTTTTACTCTTTTTTTTGCGAAAAACTGCGAAAAAACGCGGTTTTTAAAAACTTTTTTCGTTTTTCATTTGCCATTTTTTTATTTTTTGATAAAACACTATATCCGAGGGTCATTTTGTAGCTGGTGTCATACTGAATCTAATGGACTTATATTTTTTTTCGTTTCAGACAAGCCGTTGCCGAGTTGTGATGGAGCCCACCTACTTTTAAGGCGTCACGTTAAACTATAGCTTTTGTACTTTGAATTGAATAAAAATGAATAACATTTTTTTAATGTATTTCAAGACTATTTATCAAGCCGAACAACTTTTATATTCATATATTTTATAAAATCCTCAAAAAATCGCGAAAATAGCCTTTTTTTCGTGGCTCCAAAGTGGACTGGCTCCTTAAAATCTGCAGCTGAAGCATACAGAATTCTTGTTGAGACTTACGGCGACCATGCTCTTTCGGAAACAACATGCAAATATTGGTTTGAACGCTTCAGGAATAATGATTCTGATGTGTTGAATTGGAGGCATTACTTCATGACGACTCATGTCAGATGGTGGCTGAAGTTACAGGATCATTATGAGTTGATCACACAACAGTTTCGAAACGTTTGAAAGCATTAGGAATAATTTTTTAGCATAAAGCATATATTTTCACGTAAAAAAACAGCGAGAACTTATTCGACAGTTATGCAATGTGCTATGTGCTCGTACTACCTCGAACCCAATAAAAAAATGAATCGTTTCTTTTTGTACTCGCTTTGGAGTCTTCTCGCGAACGTCGAATGATCGAAGCTTTCACATTGCCTTAAGGCTTCACTGTATGTCCAAGTGACCTTGTAAAGAATATCCTCAGCGGTGTCACCGCCCAATTTATGCAATGTCCACGTTGGGGTCAGATTCACAAATTTCGACCTCAACAAATGACTGCAATAACGATTGATCAAACTTATCGAGGATAGGTCGGTTATCGTTGACTTTACGCCATCCTTGTCAACTACAACGTACGGCTCAATCTCAGTTTTGTACAAGCTTTCATCGATTTCCTCGGTGGTGACTTCCTTGCGATCATCGGTATGTCCGATCAATGCCTTTAACGTAACAACACAATCCCATTGGCGTTTGTATCAAGCATTGGCTTATCATTTTGTAAGGCGCCTTCAACTTCGATCTATATCGAACTTGAACCCGGCTTCGGAGGTCAATGCGTTAAACATTTCGTTCAATTAGTCATTGAAGGTTTGAAGACCACGTGCGAAACAATAACTTTTTTTGCCACACTGCGCATCGGACCGATATCCTCGAACGTTCAAGATGGCAAACAACGTTTGTGGAAAATTCTTCGAAAACAATTGCTTGATGATAATTTCTCTTATACAATTTCCTGAAAGAATTATTTCCCGCATGAAGAATTTCCCGAACACAGTTCCCCGAATGGACAAATTTTTAATAATTTGAGTAACTTCAATTTTGAGTAATTAATATTTGCATTAATATTGCATCATTAATCGAGGCAAATACTTCGTGGAAGGCATTTTTGACGTTGGCCAATCGTCAGATTTATCTCGCTGTATCATTTTGCATCAAGACCGGAGCCTGAATTACAAGGTTCGAAAAATCGTTTTTTCTCCATTGCTTCAATCGATAGATCAACTATCCAAGAATATATTTACAAAGTTAAAGAGGTAAATTGTAAATATTCTCGAAGATACAAGGCCAAAAGCAGAGGAGTGATTGATATTCGATATTGATATTTCCTCCTATTGAAAACTTTGAAGCGTGTTTTCTCCAGTTTTCATTTTCACGATTTTTCTAAATTGACGGGCGTGATAGTAAAAAAAAACTAAACGACCTATTGAATGAAACCAAAGTTTATTTTCTTCAGTATGAAAATCTCTTCTAAGTGAATTGAAAAAGTCGTTGAAAAATTGAAAACACATTTTTTTCGAACCTGAGAGAAGTTATAATTTCATGTTTTTAAGATTTTTATTAATTCACCCAAAAGAAAAATATATGACAATTGAAAATCATACTTGTTTTTTTTTGTTTCAGTCAAGAATTACAAGCTGCATCTTTCCCGCCGATTGAGGACTGCAGTGGCAAGACGCACATGGAATAGGCTGATAAATCTGCAGTCATTTATTGCTTCATGTTGAAGCATTTTTTTATATGTACATTTCAAATATTCATGTAAAGATACCTCAATGTTTACTGGGCTCACTTGTTCTTTTCCCTTTTGAAAAAAAATCCCGAAAAAAACGCTTCTTTTGGCCCTTCAGATTCAGGCCCCCGCCTTAAAATTCTTGCGATTTTTTTCACTTTGACTCACCAAAAAAAACTTTATAAAACGTTAAATTGTACTTTCGATTGGAAAAGTGTACATGTTAGTTAAGGCGCTATACCAGTGTGACACATTTAAAAAATCGATTTTTTTGCCTTTTTTGACAGTTTATACTTTCAAGAATATGAGAAGAGATTTTTATACTTTCGAGATTTTTATACTTTCGAGAATATGGAATGAGATTTTTTAAATTTTCTGACATTGAGAGCTGACAAAGAGCAGTTATCCGATAGACTTGAAATTTGAACTGAGTACTCTTGAATATGTTTACTCTACAATAGGATATTTTCGTAGGATAGGACGTAGGATATTTTCGATTGGATGAAAATTAACGATTTGCCATTGAAAAAAACGACCATTTTATAGGCAAGACAACAGACTTTGTTTCATAACTATGCCATTTCCTTAGATTTAGATATTTTTCGAAAATCCTACGTCATTGTACAGGAAATAGCTTCCAGTTTACCGACATTTTTTTCTTTTTCGGTTTCAGCTACTCAATAGGCCGGAATCATGTCAGCAGTGGAGGAATTTTTTTTCGGCGCCTCCGAAGGCAGCGCATAAGTCGCTTGGATCTCAATATTTTTCTATGAAAAAATTTTGTAATATAGGTCAAATATAGCCAAATGTATTCTTAATTTTCCGAAAAATTTAATTGAGTACTTTTCTTCAAAAAAAAATCCCGAAAATCACCCAAATTTTCAGCGTTCACACTGGTATAGCCCCTTGAGATACTAATTTAATAATAATTGAATAGAATTATAAAATTATGAGATTATTAAATTAATTATTAAATTAAAATTGGGTTTGTTTAAAATTGTGTTTGGTTGGGTTTGTTAAGGAAATTGTCCATTCGGGATATTGTATTCGAGAAATTGTTTTCGAGGGATTGTTCTTTCAGGCAATTGTTATCGAGACATTATCATTCAGGCAATTGTTTTGAAAAACAATGAATGAATGAAAAGTTAGCAATCGAACAATTAACCCGCTGAGAGCGAACTTGATCGGGGGGTTTTATTTTTTAACCGGGTTGTCGCATTCTCGTACTTGCCTTTTTCATGTGGCGATCGACACTCTGAAAGCCGTAATATTTTGGAAGAAAGGTCGTGTCAAGGCTCGAGAGCAGCATGACGTAACGACTACCCTTGTGACGAGCTCGCCCTTTGCTCTGTACATAACCGCGAAAATCCATCGGAAGATCGTAGCGGAGAATCAACGTGCAAGCCGGCACGTCGATCCCCTCGTCGACGACGTCAGTCGCTACGATGCAATTTGTGCGGCCGCTTCGGAATCTTGGATGAAAAAAGAAAACTTGTGAGATACGTCGGTTCGCGGATTTGTGCGGCGAAGACTTTTGTTTTCGCCGAAAGAACTTTTTGCAATACCGAATACGGTTTATGAAGTTATGAATTCAATACGGTTATCGAAGAAATTGTAGGGCAGAACCTTTCGAGCAATGGAATTTTTCTACTGTCCGATTTCGGCTCATTGATTTTCATTTTTTGGGGGGAATGTTGATGGAAATGTTTGAAACTGATAAAAAATGGCATTTTGAAAAAATGCTTGCGGGTCTTTCGCTACACGCGAAAACTTGTAGAGTTTGGGATACCTGGCTGAGTTTTTGGATACCGGAAGTGTACCGTAGGGTAGTACGCTCTAAATGAATTGAGTGAAAAATCGCTCAAGCCGATTTTAGAACTCTTCATTTTCAGATAAACGCTTCTCACCGCAGTGACTTTTAGTTTTTGAAACGTCGGGTTGCATTTTTGCACGGAAATTAAGTCCAAGGTGTTTTCGCTATTAGTTTCGGGGAAATCGATCGAAGGGGCTAATTTGTGGGACCTTTACTTTTAAAAAATAGGGCAAGCCGACCAGTGAATCGGCGGGGATCAGTCGATGGCTGAAACTTGGTTTATATCTAAAATAAGTATGATGTTGAAGTATGATATTTCGAAAATATTCCCTGAAAATTACAATTCATCCGATGAATAGTTTCCGGGGTATCCGGCAATTAGTGATGGGACGTTGGGTCCCCATGGCAGGTAGCGGCTGACAAACGCGCAAACGATAGTACCCGGGAAGGCAGAATGCTTCGAAGACAACAGCAAATTGACATTTTGGAAGCTTCCACATTGGCCGAAGCCCTATTGATAGGAATTGATGATTCGATGTAAGTAATTTTCTAATTAATATTTCTATACATAAATCAAGTGTAAAATTGGAAAACTCTTTCAGAAATGTGCAAAAATGTATTACTCAAAAAGTATGAATTTTAGCAACATTTTATAAATACTTTCGTTTTGAAATTGCCCAAAGTGTTTAAAAAAAAATTCATCCCGAAACACTTTAATTTTTTGAAAAATTATTTTAACAATTGGCTATAAACAATTGAATGCTTGACTTTTCGGCAAAAAATTGTGATATTCGGATTCAGCGGATCAAAATACATTAAAAAAAGTTTAGCTTCATCCGAGCTCAAAATTTTACGAACATATAATACCGTATCCACATCGAAAAACTTTAAACGCGTTTTTCTCGAAACTATGTCTTTCAAGTCGGTGACCACTATAATTAAAAAACCACTCGATGGATTTTGATGAAATTTGGTGTGCTTATTGATAGCATTAAAAACTAGTCCTTAATCGAAGGATTTTCGTTTTTGTTGATAATTTCAATTTTTTTTAAAATGATAAAGGAGCGATTTTTTGGCCGAAAATCGAAAGTTATCTGTTGGAAGCCGCCATTTTGTTAATTAAAAAAAAGCTTCGATTAAGGACTAGATTTCTTATTAAACTAATGATTTTTTTTGGTGTTTTGATTTCAGATGATCCAGTCAAACTTTATGATGGTCACCGCAAAGCACTCCATGCCGAAGGGGGTCCGACAAAGATGGCGATATTTTAATGAATAATCAATATTTTTCTTTGAAAATTTGTACAAGTCAAGTTGAAATATAACATAAAAAGTCCGTGTAACCACTTTTGTAAAAAAAACTTAATTACTATAAAAAAAAATATTGAAAATGCTCTTTTTTTTACGCCTCTGACTGCATGTCACCTCTTAAAACCGATTTCTCAGTTTTATGAATATCGAATATTGGATTTAATATGTTTAATATCGAATTTTGACGTCACAGGGAATTTTTCTAGTTCGTGGTACTTGCACACGGCTGTGCACAGTAGATGTTCTATAGGAGAAAACAATACTTTTTGTGAGTTTTGAGGGTAAGTATTAATTTCATTACTTAAGGAATCATCAGTGTAAAATTTTCAAAAAATCAATTTTTTTGCATTATCCGATAGAATAGACGGTTATAAACATCGCCTCATATCGCCGATTGATCGTAAGTAGACAATTTATATGAAAATTCCGCACTCAAAACGTTAAACGCGTTTTTCTCGGATTGTTGTTTTTCAAAACGGTGTACACTCTCAAAGAAAGAGTTTTCAAACTATTTGTCTCAAATTTGACATAATATTCTTCACGCCATTCTTTATCTTGCTATGGAAGCTCTTTTTTTAAATCTTCATATTTGTTTCACGAAAAACTGTCGAAAAAAATAGCCTAAGTTCGATACTTTTTTTCAAAACGCTGGCATTTTGTCAATATTGATTTTTTTTAAACCTCCACAGCAAGATAGCGGCTTTCATACTGATTAATAATCTTTTTACAAATTTTGGGTCAGATAAAATTTACGGGCACAACAGTGTACACCGTGAGGACTCCTTTTTTAAAGACATTTTGAACTGTTGAAAAAAATGTTTAAAAAATACAAATAAACGTTAAAGCAATGATTTTCTGTTCTTCATGACTGCTTTGATGTGGCATTAAAAATCAAACTGATTACCGTATTTTAACCATCGAAAAAGAATCGAGAAAATCAGCTATTTTTCGACCCGTTACACTGTCATGATTCTTCAAGGTAGTTCTGTAGTTTTAGTCGAACCTTAGGAATTGGCTGAAATCTAAGTATGGTGTAGATATGACCTTCATGGACTGATGCCCAAAAATTCAGTTTGATTCACCGTTTAGTTCATGAGATAATTGCAATTGAATATGGGTATTTTTGTACGCGATCCCTATACCTAACAGGTAAACCGACAGGAGTTTGCTCGCATTTCTCGATATAGGTTCTAACGGATCTTAGGATTTTAAAATAAAAACACACGTGCTTTTATTTTGTCCTTCGACAGCGAATTTTTGTTGCTGATCGTTGAGGTTATGGTTATTCTCATCGCGTTTAGCCGCATTTGCTTGACACATAACTGCCACAGCTTTCAGTCTTTTAGCAAGAGTCTTTTTTCTTGTAAACTCTCCTTTGTATCGCATTTGGGTTGACATTTTCACGCTTTTTTTTATTTATATAAAATATCTCGCGAAAGACGGATCGTAGGAAGCTCAACGCTATGACTGCAGGAATATCGCGCTGTTGCCATGATTCCAGCGCCGCTCTCTATCCGAGTATGAGACGTATCTATGCATGAAGTGCGAATGTGTGGGACATATAGAGGGTACAAACTCTGTCAAAAATGTACAACCAACAGCATCGTATAGGCATTGGATGTTATTATACGCTTCGACCGTAACTTTTGGCTCATACGTGTATCTACAGAACTACTTTAAGATGGAATCAATCGTAGATTTTTGGCGAATTTTACAAATAAATTCATAATAGCTCAGAATTAGACAAGTTTATTCACTGGTGCTGTATTCTAACCTCGTTCCAGTAAATGAACATAGGGCTCTGTTTTGGTCATTCTCAAAGCAGAGTACAAATTTAGCTCATCTGCTCAAAATTACAATATTTATTACTGTTAAGATATGACAATGTACATTTCATTAAATGTTGCCCTAAAATGATTCGACTCGTTTTTTTTTTTATTTAGACAAAATTGAATTTTCTTTTTTTTTGTCGAAACAAACTTTGGTAGTTTTTTTGAGAATATCACGTTAAGATGCCGAAAAGATTTGTGTATTTTCTACGAAATCGTAACAGCGAATATAATACTCATATGTATAAGAATATTATAATTTTTTTTCAGCAGAGTTATCTCCAAATATAGCATTTAAGGAGCTATACCAGTGTGACACTTTCAAAAAATCGATTTTTTTTTGCCTTTTTCGACAGTTTATACTTTCAAGATTTTTATACTTTTAAGAATATGGTATGAGATTTTTCCAATTTGCTGACATTGTTACTCGAAGAGCAATTATCCGATTGACTTGAAATTTGAACTGAGTACTCTTGAATATATTTACTCTACAATGACGTAGGATATTTTTGATTGTATGAAAATTGACGATTTGGCATTGAAAAAAAAAACGACCATTTTATAGGCAAGAAAACAGACTTTTTTTCATAACTGCGCCATTTTGTTAGATTTTGATATTTTTCGAAAATCGTACGTCATTGTACAGGAAGTACCTTCCAGTTTAACGACATTTTTTTTTCGGTTTCCGCTACTCAATCGGCCGGAATCATGTCAGCAGTGGAGGAACTTTTTTTTTGGCGCCTCCGAAGGCAGCGCATAAGTCGCTTGGATCTCAATATTTTCCTATGGAAAATTATGTAATATAGGTCAACCATAGCCAAATATATTCTTAATTTTCCGAAACATTCAATTGAGTACTTTTCTTCAAAAAAATTCCCAAAAATCACTCAAATTTTCAGCGTTCACACCGGTATAGCCCCTTAATGAAAATAAATAATGAATCGTTATCCGTTACAGCGTTCATTTATACTACTCGTTCATATACTGGCGGTCGAGTGTCCATTTACTCGCCATTTCGTCCATTCACTGACGATTTAGTCGTTTCGCTACTTATTTATCAATTCCCCCAATATTATATGTTGAAATTACTTCGAATATTTTTTTTCCACTATGAGATTAATATTTTTTTTGTCAGCTAACGCGACTAAAAAATAAGTTTTCCTAATATTCTTATTTTAGTCCATCTGAAGCCTACGGTGTCGTTATTAGTCAATTCACTGGTCGGGGTTTACCCTATGGTTTGAATGCCCTATTTCAAAACGAAAAAAAAAAACAAGACAAATTTTTGTACCGTACTAAAATATTATACGGAGTATTAGTGTTGAAATTTGCAAAAGATTAAACTTTTTCGATTTTAAGGGACCATTATCAAAAAAAAAGCCTTTATACGCTGTGGGTTTATTCAAAAGTTTCAAATACGTTTTTCTACAGTGCGTCAAGGGAGAATACAACGATGTTACTTACTTGAGCAGAGCTTCCTTGTTCCACTTGGAGACGCACAAACTCTCCCGCGGATTTTTGAACGGATTATTCGTGTAGCCGATGATGTAATCGGGAAGCAAAAAGCTGTACTCTTCATTCAGTCTATGCAGGTGCTGTTCGTTTGAGAGATAAAAACGAACGATGTGTTGAGCAATTATCACAAGTACGATACAATGGTTATTCTTCAGAATTTCAACGAAAATGAAAAAAAATAAGTGAGTAATATTACCTCGAAGATGTGATACAAGATGTGAGCGGTGCTGCGCCGCTTCACGAATACGATGGTGCAGAATTTTTGATCAGGCTCTTTCGTCTTCTCGAAGTGTTTCAATGCCTCGAAAGTTTTCAATACCTGATCGGACGAAAATCTAACGAACGGTGGGTTGTATTCGTTCAACTCAGTGTTTCTTTTTTGCAATGAGAATTGATGGATTCAAGAGTCATCCAGAGCACGTGAATAATTTGGAACGAGGGTAGCGCCTCTCGCGGTAAATTTTGGCTACAGGAGTAACGAGTGCCCTTTGCGGCAATTACGAAAATTTGTGCATCCGGCATAAATTTATGGTTGTCGGTATGGTAGGATAGAGGGGGCCAGTGACACTGCGTGTTACATGTGGGGGCCCGATCATCGCGGTGACAGGAGAATCAGACCGTCAGCCACGGCCAGCGAACCTACCGGTCGAAGCTGGTACTATAAACTACGCTGCATAGACTCCAATATGGCCGCGAACGCGCGTATCACTCCTGCCATTTTATTCTACAGCTTACAGTTAAGGGGGGATTGTCTTTTTTTTTCGCAAAATTTACCGCTTTTTGGGAATTTTTTTGTGAAGAAAGTATACAACGGAAAACTTGTGAAACTTGGCATATAGTTTTATTGATCTGTTTACTACATACAAAAAATTTTTTAAACAATTTCATCAAAAAATCCGCCTCCCACCCCCCTCGACGCGCGATGGTCCTTTTTTGATGGTGTGCACGATTTCTCAAAAACTATTCAACCGATTGCCTTCAAATTTGGACAGAATGCTCAGCTGACATCCTTTTATCGTTTGATGAAGCAAAAAAGCCATACGTTTAATAGTTTTTTATTTATAACAAAAAATCGATCAATTTTTTTCGAAAAATCGATACTTCAAGTTCAAAACGTCACCAAATCGTGAATTTTTTTTCCCCTTCATCGAACGATAGCTATATGTGTCTAAAGTAAAATGCTTTTTGGGTTTTTGTTGCAGGATGAACGTGAAGGCTGTAATCGTGCACACCATCAAAAAAGGACCATCGCGCGTCGAGGGGGGTGGGAGGCGGATTTTTTGATGAAATTGTTTAAAAAAATTTTTGTATGTAGTAAACAGATCAATAAAACTATATGCCAAGTTTCACAAGTTTTCCGTTGTATACTTTCTTCACAAAAAAATTCCCAAAAAGCGGTAAATTTTGCGAAAAAAAAAGACAATCCCCCCTTAAGGTAATCCTGTCGTCAGACCCCAATCCATAGGATTTTCATTTTTTTCACGTGCTTCGCTAAATATATTAATAATCGTCTCTGTAAAATTACGGAGTCGGTTATTGACCTAATTACAGAGAAAAAAATATAAAAATTGCGTATTTTTGTGAAGGAATTCCGAAACGACATACAAAAACCCAATTTCCGGTCGCTACAAAAGTGTATATAATAGTGGGAATCCGTCAGATTCTAAAAGATAATCAGATTTACATACTTAACACTTGTAGTAATCCAATGCTCTCAGAAAATATTACGCTTATTGACCTAATTTTTATGTAATATCAAGTTTAATTTGAACTTCCGGTATTGGATTTATCACCACTTGCTACGATAAAGAAACGTGACAGCAAGGCAACAGCTGACTGTTGTCATAACCTCATCTCACTCATTCGAATTTCCACACATATTTCATTTTTAACCGACATATTTCGCCGACAAAAATTTTCCACGCTTTTTACGAGTCGTGGCCCGAATGCAATGCTTTATATTTCCCGCACCTGACATTGTTTTGACAGGTCGACGTTGAAAAGCACGGCGGTTAAACTCGCCTGGTTGAGTAAAAAGAGACGGAGATAGAACCAATGTTGCCAAATATCAAACCTAGAAATACTGCGCGAATAGTTGGAATAACCATTTCTTCATTTTTTCTAATTAAATGTGAACATTCATTAAACAGTTTACACATGGAAAATGTTAGTTGTTACATTTTTTTTTCGCATATGTTAAAAATATAAATTGCACAAGTCTCAAGTATGAACAGTGATATGACTAGTGTGAAGCGATAGGACTACTTTAAGTGATGCTCCTTGTGAGTGACTAAAATGATTCCGCAGTCCTAGATGCAGACACAATCGAGTCAACAAAGGCCTACGGACCGTTGCATAATTAGTTAAAGCAGTTTGAACGCATGTGACGATTAGTGGGACGTTCACATGGCGATTACTAGACCAACCGTCATGGCGGCATGACAATTGGTACAATAGTTTTATAACCTTTACGAAATATTTTCTCGACATCTGTACCAGACACGAGAATTTCACAATTTCGCATTTCCGTACGCAAATTACGTTACGCAATTGGGGGGGGGGGGGGGGGGTTTCGTTACGATTTTAAAACTGCCAGAAATAGCCAAATTTCTACATGTTCAAGTTTTTAATTTAAACCTCGCGTGCAATTTTATCGTGGACAGCTCACAGCTTTCTATACGCAGTGTCAGTTAAGGGGGAAGGTCACTGCGCACGAACTTGCACAGTAGCTTTGCCACATCCCCCAAGCAAAATTTGAAGGATTAAAAAAAAATAATTCTTGATAGTACATGTATAGAAAAATATGTTGGAAACATTTTTATTCACAAGTCCGAAAATTGACGGAATTATAGTCACTTCAGCGAGAACAGGTAGCATGACCTGTTAGTGCCCCCAGTCCCTACACATGTGGCATCATTTACAATAGATAAAGTACAGGCTCTTATTATTTTGTGAACTGTCATGAAGATGAAAAACCGTCATATCGCCCGCGACTAGATACTTCAATGTAAGTATCAATATTCTAGAAAAAACATAACTTTATATCACGAAATACGGAACGAAAACTTCGAACGCGTTTTTCTCGAAACTAGTTTTTTTCGCCTTTGTCCGAGCGAATACGGAAAAACTTATCAACCGATTTCCAATTTTTTTTAAAGCTTTTTTTTATCGCCGTGACTAAGGTTGTACGTATGCGCGTTTTGAACATTTGATGATCACTATTTTTAAAGACTGCTTGAATACAGAAAAAGGGCCTTGAAAATAGAAAAAATGTCCAGTGTCGATATTTTGTAAAAAAAAATCAAAATAAAAAAAACGGCTACGCATAACGATAGCTACATTTGTATAGACATCGATAAATTGTTGATTTATAATTTACAGATAACCTTTCATAAAGATATCGATGGGACAATGGAGAGCATTTTTTTTCGTGGTCAAATCAAAGGATATATCTTGGTCAATTTTCAAGATTTTGTCATAAAAATTGGTATAAAACTAGATGAATGTATACTTCATAAAATGAGTATAAACCCGATCTTTTCATAATTAGTTATGTCTATGAAAAAAATCACAATTATTGACGACAAAGCACCCGTTACGTAACGGAATAGCGGGGGGTTCTGGCCAAGCGTTACGGTCCCGTTACGTTGGGGGGGGGGGGGATTGGGAAATTTTGCGTTACGTAAGTTGTGTACGCCCCCTCAACGACGTTCTTCTTCGTAATAAAAAAAACTGATTGAGAATTACTTAAAATAACTTCTACTCACTGTTCAAGTTGGTCTATATAAATTTGAAAAAAAGCGCGTTCTGCTTAAGGTTACGATTACTGGGCCGACCTTAGTATAAAATTTCCACTTCGTTTTTCGATCGTTTCCGCTGGATGACTCTCAAAGTAAACTGAATTGTTCGATCGCGAACTTACTTGTACATCCTTTCGAGCTCCGAATAACCGTTCATCTTGTCGTCGATGATTTTACGCATCTTAGTCATTTGCGTGATGATAAATTCAAGTATCGCCATCGTTTGCTGGAATTACGAATATTCTTTTCTCTGGCAAGCCTCGATCGCAAAGGAATACATACTCGCCCGCTTTATTTTTCTCCTCTCGTCATACTTACGAGATCGTCGGTCGTCTTTTTCATATTCTCAAGCTGGATTATGTGCAAGAGGAGGCCCTTGCTGCCGCCGTACAACCCTGTAATAATCGTTTTGTTTTATCATCCGTGTATTGACCCCGTTATCGTTGATGAAAAGCATTTTACACTAGGAGCCACATCCTTAAGGGGCACGTCCACTTTGAAAATTTCAAAAAATCGAAAGCAAGCAAGACTTGAAGTAATCGACGATGATGAGCAATCAGAAGGGATTTTGTGCGGTGCCGGAATTGCCGATTGAGTTTAGGTAAGAGTTTTTCATAGTATAAACTTCAAACGCGTTTTTCTCGAAATAACATTTTCGAAATCTAGTTCCATCGTATCTCGAAAACTAATAAACCGACTCTCTTGAACTTTGAACCACATATTGTAAACACGATTCGCAACAAGATGACGCTCGATGGTTTTTAAATTTTTATTTTTACTCTTCTTTTTGCGAAAAACTGCGAAAAAAAGCGTTTTTTTTTACTTTTTTCGTTTTTCATCTGCCATTTTTTTATTTTTTGATGAAACTTCATATCCGAGGGTCATTTTGTAGCTGGTGTCATACTGAATCTAATGGACTTTCATTTTTTTGTTTCAGACAAGCCGTTGCCGAGTTGTGATGGAGCTACCTAGCCCACCTATTTTTGAGGCGTTACGTTAAACTATAGTATTTGTACTTAAAAATGAATAAAATTTTTTTTTAATGTATTTTAAGACTTTATTTATCAAGCCCAACAACTTTTATATTCATATATTTTATAAAATCCTCAAAAAATCGCGATAATAGCCTTTTTCGTGGCTCCAAAGTGAACTGGCCCCTTAAGGACGTCGATCGCAATGAAAATGTGAATCAAACGTGTCCCTAGTGGTGAACGGCTATCAGTGAAAATTGCAAACAGGAAGGCAATTTACCCATAGTTTGAATATGCTCCCGTCCGTCTTCGACCAGATTTTTTAGCTTCACATTTTTCGGCTTGGCGGCCAATTCTTTGCTCGACAGGTCGCAGTCGAAGCTTCCTTGCAGCTTTATCGCACTGAGTATCTCGATCATGTGATCAATGAGGGCCGTGAGCTTGTTTTGAATATCGTAGGCCACCGGGGGATCGTACCTGACCACCCTTTCGTCGAGGTTACCGTATTCCTTGAAGGTACCATCCGAGTTCACGGTTGCCACTCGAGAATTCAAAGTGATCTCCAACTCCTGGAATCCATAACAAACTTTTAATATATTTTTCTCGGTCGACGGAATTTTGTGACAATTAAAAAATGTCTTACGCTTAGGTACCAAAGTGTATTATTAGGACGTTGAATAAGTTCTCTCTGTTTTCCAACAGATGGCGTTTACCGGATGTGCGTGCGTTTAGTTTAAGGTTGTTATGGGGTTTAGCCGTCGGGGGTGAAGTACGAGGGGAGCGCTCTATGCTTATGCATGGAGCCGATTGACCGTTGCCAACTGTTAGCTTTCAAATAATCATATTATACGGACGTTTTCGTACTATTTTTCTACATCTAGTTGTAAAAACATGCATTTTTGAATATTTGGTGATTACATTAAGTGTTTTTATTACTTTGTAGAATTTTCTATAACTTTTTCTCGCTCAATTAACACGAAACGAATTGGCAACGTCGTACATCGTGGTATATCATAATACTCAGGTTGGCAGAAGTGTCGCGAAGTCAGAGGCCATGGAGCCTAGATACCAGAAAGTTCAGCGAGGCCTTTCAACTCGTCCCCAAAACGAGAACGAGAAATGGTGGCGCTGGGGTGCTCCGGCACCTATATGTATATAGATATACGCTAAACATGGGTGCGATCTAAGACAGATCACAGATGATGTACCTAACCCTCATTCGTGTTAAGAGATGACACCACTCTAGGATTTTGGAAAGACGTTTTCTTGCCTAAAAATACTTTGGTGTCATAAAAACAATATGCAATTGGTCCTGCAGCGATTTTTTAAATTTAAAGGTTCAATTATCGATTTGGCCGCAGCGCCTCGGAGCGCGCGCTGAATTGCTCGTACAACTTTAAACGCGTTTTTCTCGAAACCATTTTTGTCAATCTCGGAAGACGGATTACTCGACCACCTTTGCATGCATCGATTTGAAATTTCGATAGCAGCTTCACAATTACATTCTCTATGGGAGTACGTAGCCGTTTTTTGATTAAATGTAAACTTTTTTTTTTTATAAACAATTTACTACTTTCTTTGGCAAAAAATCGATTTATTTCCTTGAAAGTGCGCTATTTTTTCAAAATTTGAAAGCAAATTTCTAGGTAGTCTCATAGCTAATAATATATAAATTATCATTTTTTTTGGTTTTTGTTTCAGGTCTTATATTTTACGAGAAAACCGTTCTCCCGTGAAGCTATTTGTAAAATAAAACACGTTTTTCTAGATGGGCTGTATCGCTGCCATTTTGAGTTTGAGTTTGACATATTTTCTCGCTTTTGCGTTTTTTTTCCGAACCGTCATGTGGAAATTATGAATCGGCGGATATTTCGACGTTTGATGTCACGATCGGTCTGTTATGAGGTTAGAAACTCATCCGATCACTTTCACCTCGTTGACCAATATATCTAGGTGCCACTGCACCCCAGCGCCATCACTTCGACACATTTTCGGGGACGCTTTTTTCAGCGCCTTTGCATTGCCGCTGAATCTCCTGGTATCTAGGCTCCATGTTAGAGACATACGCACTTCGTTCGTAACCTCAATATCGGGCCAAGAAGCTGTCAAAAACTGTCAAAAGCTGTCTATAATCTCGAAAAAATGAAAAACTTTAACAATTGTCCGATATTCAAAAAAAAAATTAATGTATGAAAAAAATTCCGCGTTATTTTGTCTGCCTAGAAATGTCTAGAAATGCATAATTTCTGAACATAGTTATCAAATTCATATTATGTAATTGATACTAATTAAGAGAATAAGTATCAATAATATTCGTTGTTAATTATCCTGACCGAGTAGTACGAGGTTCCTGGGCATAATTACCGAATACGGATAAGATAGGTAGCATTTGTGCCGTCTACAACGTTGCTATGATTGCACAGTCTAATATTTTGCGTGCTTGATATTCGCACAAATTCTGTATCAAAAACATTAATCACTTTATAACGGTTCTGCGAATCCTCATTTTCACGGTACCAAGGGTTAGTCCGATAATTAGTCGAACCGTATCCATTTTTTCCACTGTCGTCGAATATCCATAAATCGAATATCCATAAGTACGAATATTTGTAAGTACGAATATCCATAAGTTGAATATCCATAAGTTGAGTATCCATAAGTCGAATATCCATAAGTGAGTATAGGGTAGAAATGCGTGCAGAAATGGCGGGAGGTAGCGATAAGTGGGTTTGTTTTTGGGTTTGCTTTTCGGGTTTGTTTGGGTTTCCTCTATACTCACTTTTCCTCTACTTCCCGCCATTTCTACTCTATACTCACTTATGGATATTCGTACTTATGGATATTCACTAATGGATATTCGACTTATGGATATTCGTAGTTATGGATACTCGGTTATGGATGTTCTACCCCAATCATTTTTTCAGCTCCGTGGTAACATTCACTCAGCAGATATTAATAATGAACTGAAAAATGATTGGGCGTTTCCCATAAGCGTAATTCGAAAAAAAATATATATATTTTCAACAGCTTGATATTCATACTAAATAGGTGTAATTGACTTTTTGATTGAATCACTTTTTCATACGAAAAAAAATTGTTAAATTCGCACATGATTTTATACCCGTTACTGTGGCCTAAGGCCTTAAGTGTAACAACTTTTATATCAATATCTATAATACAGACCTATCAAAAAAGTTCAAGAAAATAGCCTTTTTTTAAGCGTCTGAAGTGAGAAGACCCCTTAAGTAGTCATACTAGATCCTACTACGTTCTGACCTACAAAAACAGGAATCCCAGTCATCTGGGCATCTACATATTGTCACCATTTCCCCGAGAGATGGCGCAGCGGTAGGCGAAAAACGATACACAGTGAGCGTTTAAGCAAGCTTGAAATTCAGTGTATGTCATTTCGTCGAAGTGTAAACACCTTTTTTTTCCATAGTGATAAACATTTCAAATTTCGTACCAAAAAAGAGTATTTTCGGGAAACTTTACTGCACTACTTTTGATGTGTTGAATTAGAGGCATTATTTCATAAAGACCGGTGACAGATGCTAGCCCAACTTGCAGAATCATTAGGAGTGGAACAAACAAATTTCGAAACGTTTGAAAGCATTAGAAATGATTAAAAAAAATAAAGCATTAATTTTCACGAAAAGCAGCGAGAACTTATCCAACATCGTATTATATTTTTGAAACATTGTTTTTCGGATAGTCGCAGTATTTTAGTCCTCCGAGGGTATCAGACAATCGAAAAATTAGAATAAGAACGGAGAGATTTGTTCTGTTGGAAAATAATTTTCGAAAAAAGTTTCTCCGCGCGTTTGGTTAAAAAATTCTCATTGCGACGCGTGCCAACTGTTCGCGTACCCGAATCGTTGCCGCTACTTTTTCCACTTTCACGTTGGAATTCAGGAGTGTGGCGGTGAGTCCCAAAACTCGAGGATGTTCGTCCATGTCAGCGCGTTCGAAGCACTTCATAATATTTCTCATTGGATGGTTGCCAACGGCTTTGTGGCATTCGTCGAATATCAGCAAGCAGACCTTGCTCAGCTCCATCTGGCCGTGATTGAGCACGGACGAAAATATTTCGCCCACCATTACGAGAACCTTAGAGGGGAATAAATATGCGTAAGATGAAGCAATCATTTGCAGCAGAGATTTTGTAAAATCTTCAAAAATTGATCGATTTATGACGATTGGCAGGGTCGAATCGCTGCGATTGATCCTTTTTTTTGCCTTTTTCTCGAAGGCTATTTCTTATGAAACTTTATGGTATTGAAGTTTGCCTCGTTGGAATGCAACGAAAAATCTTCATTTTTTAAATTTCCTCATTTTACAACCATGCATACTTTTTTTTTCTGTGTTTTGGTTGTGACCTAAAAATGATGTTCAAAAATGTTTCAGTGCTTTTTATAGCCTAACTGTAATCACAAATGATTGGGCAGCACGAAAAGAAATAATTTTCGTTGCATCCCAACGATTGAAATTTCAATACTATGAAACGATATGCTGTTGAAGTTTGCATCGTTGAAATACAACGAACATCCTTTGTTATTTTTGTACTTCCTCGTTTTCATTATCATCCAAAATCTTTTCTTACGTATTTAGGCTGAAGATCCCTAATAAGGATCCTGAGAAACGTTTGAGCGATTTAGGAGGGCTAAGAGTGTCAAAAAACATTGGGCTGCGTAACTTTCGTTGCGTTCCGACGATGATAAACCATATCTCAAAATCTATTCGTTCTGAAAACTTGAAATTAGGACCGCACATGGTTCATAGCACTTTCTCCCATATGACCAGACGATTTTATATGTTTATCCATTTGTTGATAACAAATCATTTGTTGTCTTGGCAGTATTACGATATCTGTGGCCCTTAATTCTAACCACGCAGTCTTCATATTTGATCCAGAATAAGACTTTTTTCAAGAGTTGTAAAAGTCGAAATTCGACCCTTAAGGGGGTGAAACGGGGGTTTTAAACTTTATATGAGAAAACATATTTTTTGGTCAAATTTTCTTGAAACTTGGTATAAATATACTCCAATACAAATAATTAAACATGTATTTGTTTGGGTTCGTTTGATGTATTTATGCCAACCTAAACAAACACAGTTAAGGGGTTAAAAGTATTATGTGACTGTTTACACGCACCGAACGGCGAGAAAAACATACAGTATTATATATAAAATAAATTTGCTAAGTTTCAAGGAAATTTGGTCAAAAAATATGTTTTCTCATACAAACGTTAACACTTCCGTTTAACCCCCTTAAAGGTTACATTTTGAAAATTGCTGAAATAGATGTTTAATTATTTGTATTCTAGTGTATTTATGCCAAGTGTCAAGTAAATCTGACAAAAATATGTTGTCTCATATAAACTTTAACACCCCCGTTTAACCCTCTTAAGGGTCGAATTTTAGGAAATGCTGAAATACGTATTCAATTCTTTGCATTGTAGAGTATTTACGCCAAGTTTCAAGTAAATCTGACAAAAAAATATATTGTCCCATACAAACTTTAAGGGGCTATACCAGTGTGACACTTTCAAAAAATCAATTTTTTTCACCTTTTCGACAGTTTATACTTTCAAGAATATCCTGTGAAAGTTTCAAGGCCGCATCTCTAATCATTTTATCTTGCAAAAATCGATAGTTAAATCTTCAAACGTGTTTTTCTCGAAATGAGATTTTTCAAATTTGCTGACATTGAGCAATTATCCGATTGACTTGAAATTTGAACCGAGTACTCTTGAATATATTTACTCTGCAATGACGTAGGAGATTTTTGATTGGATGAAAATTGACGACTTGGCATTGAAAAAAACGACCATTATATAGGCAAGAAAACAGACTTTTTTCATAACTATGCCATTTTGTTAGATTTTTATGTTTTTCGAAAATCCTACGTCATTGTACAGGAAATACCTTCCAGTTTAACGACATTTTTTTCCTTTTTCGGTTTCAGCTACTCAATCGGCCGGAATCATGTCAGCAGTGGGGGAACTTTTTTTTTGCGCCTCCGAAGGCAGCGCATAAGTCGCTTGGATCTCAATATTTTCCTATGAAAAAATTATGTAATATAGGTCGAATATAGCCAAATATATTCTTAATTATCCGAACCATTTAATTGAGTACTTTTCTTCCAAAAAATTCCCGAAAATCGCCCGAATTTTCAGCGTTCACACTGGCATAGTCCCTTAACACCCTCGTTTAACCCTATCAAGGGTCAAATTTCGATTTTTGGCACTTTGAAAAGTCTTATTGTGTGTCAAATATGAAGACTGTGTGGTCAGAATTAGGAGCCACAGATATCGTAATATCCCCGTTGTTTTTGTTCCAAAATCGCACTCAATTGCTACAGCTTGCCGTTGTTGTAGTTTTCAAAAATACAAAAACGTATTTAGTAATACGAAAGTTTCATTGTAGTACTAAAAGTACATTTTAATATTTTACGCTTCAAATCAGCCTAGTTGGAAGAACCACCTGCATCGATTGGCCATGGAGAATTCTTCCTACTAGACATTATTATCCGCCTACCTGGGTCTCCTCTATCTCTTTGCGCCAGTCCTCCTTGCTCCAATAATCTACTCCCATGTCGCCGGAGTATCCTCTGCATACCAGTCCCGTGTGTCTGGTAATGTACTGGCTCTGCTGAGACACCAACGGTACGGTGTTCACGATGAAAACTATACGTTTGCCGCCTTGGTTGTAAGGGCTGAGAAAAAAAGATCGTTTTTCATTTGCGGTGGTGGAAATTCATCAGGCACTCTGACACAAAAAAAAAACACAGAGAGGTAGTGCACGTAGACGGCCAAAGTCAAGTTTGTCCCATTCTAATAGCGGAGAAAACGTAATATGATAAAGAATAATTTTACATGTGCGTAAGGTAACTGACTCTTCGCTGTGCAATCTGCAAAGTATCGAAACTGTGGCAGTTTTTATCGAGTTTTTGGGCCGTCGTTCTCACGCAACGACTTGGCAAGGCTGACAAACCGCGGTCCGTAATTCGTAGTGTCCACTATCTATTGCTTTGAAGTTTGCATCGTTGGAATGCAACGAAACAACTTTTTTTTTATCTCCCAAATTTCTTTTTGCAGATTTGAGCCTTGAAAATCACGCCAAAATTTTTTAGGATTCTTATTTAGCGATTTATAACAAATTTGCAAAGTATGATTTTTAGATATTAACGAAAATTGGGATTTACCGTTGCATTCCGACGATGCAAACTTCAAACCCATCACTATCTTGGCTCAGTCATTCTTATCCTTGCAGACACTTACGGCTGCTGTTAAGGCGTTAGGCCACAGTAACAGGTATAAAATCATGTGCGAGTCTAACAATTTTTGTTCGTATGAAAAAGTGATTCACTCATAAAATTAATTACACATCTATTTAGTATGAATATCAAGCTGTTAGAAACTTTTCTTTTTTTTTCGATGTACAAAATGGCCGACTACTAATATTTTCTTTTATCTTTTTTTAGGCGCTCCGTGGTGTGATATTTTGCATCCACAATTTTTTACCTAGAACAAAAAACAAAAATTCTCGTCATTCTACGTTAGAATACCTAGAGAAGTACGTACGGAATTTAAAAAATATTGTTTTATTCAAAAGTTGTAGGTGTTTGAACTTGAGAAATGAATTTTCAGTGAAAAATTTGGTTATAACTGCTCATAAGCTGTTCATAAAATGAAAAGTTTTCGATTAATCAGAAATTCCGTACGTACTTCTCTGCGAAATGCAATTAGAAACATAACTTTTGAATTTGAAGTGAATCGAGTGAAAATTGTTGAAGTTATTTGTCACGCCAATTGGAAAAAAGCTGGTTCGAGAAGTTTCGAGTAGCCGGCCATTTTGTGCATCGAAAAAAAAAATTCTGACTGCTTGATATTCCTACTAAATAGATGTGTAATTAATTTTACGAGTGAATCACTTTTCCATACGAAAAAAAATTGTTGAATTCGTACTTGATTTTATACCCGTTACTGTGGCCTAACCCCTTAAGCACATAATTCTCATTGAAATATTCGGTAACCGGTACTTTTTTCCAACATCATTTTAATCCTTGAAATATCTAGAACACGTTACACCTGTTGTCCCTGTATTCGTCCTACTCCAAAATACGAATGAAACTGACTGAGACACCGGTCGTAATGTTTCTTCCGTGAGCAATCATGCCAAATCTGCTAACTCAGGAATCATTTGGGGAATATTACAATATCTGTGGCCTCTAATTCTGACCACGCACAATTCGTGTTTGACCCAAAATAAGACTGTATTCAAGAGTAGTAAAAATCGAAATTCGACCCTTAAGGGGGTGAAACATGGGTGTTTTAAGTTTGGATTTGTTTCGATGATTTTTTAATGCTCACATATGTGTGGCATACACAGTCAGGGAGTCAAAAAAACTACTTGCCTGTCCGCACACACCGAATAGCGAGGAAAACATGGTATAGTGTTATATATAAAATAAATTTGGTAAGTTTCAAGCAAATCTGGTAAAGAAATATGGTGTCTCATATCGACTTTAAAACCCGTTACATCTCCTTAAGGGGAGGGTAGGGGTTTCAGCGTGAAAAAGAAAACACTTTTTTGCGAATTTTTTTCATCTATATGGATAGAGTAAATTTATTAAAACCTTTTGTACATTGTTAAGTATCATTTCAAGAACATTCCGTGAAATTTGTACGCGAAAATACCCACAAACAAGCCGGTGCCGCGTTTTTCTCAAAACCACTTTTTCAAAGTCCGTGTTCACTGTCATTTGAAAACTACATGACCGATTTATTTCAAACTTGATACACAATTTCTACATATAAAATACCTCCCCCAACGGTTAGTATGAGATTTTTTTTTACATTGAGGGGGTTTTCCACCCCCAAAATGGCGGAATTTTTCGTGAAAAATAGCACTTTTCACTTTACACGACCACCAAAAATTTAGAAATGAAAAAAAAATTATCAAAGAACGTTGGGGGGAGAAGTTGATGATACTTTGACTAAATTTTAATGATACTTGATTTCAGATAATTTCTAGCTGAGATACAGTGAATACCGCAAATCGTGTATTTCCAAAGGCGTTCTTGGAAAAGCTTTGTCACCGGCTTGTTTGTCGATATTTTCGCGTACAAATTTCATGGAATGTTCTTGAAATGACACTTAACAATGTACAAAAGGTTTCGATAAATTTACTCTATCCATATAGATGAAAAAAATACGCAAAAAAGTGTTTTTTTTCCACGCTGAAACCCCTGCCCTCCCCTTAAGGATCGAATTTCGATTTTTACGACTCTCGAAAAGTCTTATTTTCGGCCAAATATAAGACTGCTTGGTCAAAATTGGGGGCCACATATATCGTAATACTGCCATAATTTAGTTGGCCTGAATAGCCGGCAGCTCCGCTTGGCTTCTTGAACAGCCACACGGGACTCGTACCGCCGCAGCGAGAGGGATCGCTCTGAGAACACAAAATGGAGGAAAAAACGTAACAATCGACGATAAATGTGTAATACTTACGGCAAAACTTGATTGCTGTATTTCTTGATGAGCATCACAGCTATAAAGGTCTTTCCCGAGCCCGTGGGCAGATAAATTATCGTGTTCTGGGCTACGGCTTTCTCGTAGAGATCGACCTGATAGGCCCGCGGCGTAAAGTCCTCCATTATGTACGAATTGTCAATTTTCGCACGTATTTCCAAATTACGTGTGAGCTAATAGTGATGAAAAAAACAAAACACGTAAAAACGCTGTTGGTTCACTCGTACATTGTCAGTTTAGCCGGTACGTCTCGCTCGCGAAACATAACCTAGATAACGCGATCGACTTGTTTACTATTTGGATTCCGTTTATTTTCGGGCTCCACGACAATCGTGCACGATATGGACCATCCGAAAGCTTTATTCGCGAAAAGTATCGGTGACGTTCGTTCGTTTATCGATTTGTCAAGAATCGTTTGTTTTTTTTTGCGTCGTAGCGTAATCGTAATCGGACGAACTTCCGGCCTGTGTTGGCTCCGTGGGGAGACTGTATTGGCGAGAAATAGCGGGGAATACCGGCATTTGTGAGATAACTGGCTTGAAACCCTTGAAACGCGAGTGCGAGAAAGGCCGAGATAATGGGAACGGTTGTGCTCGGTCGGTAACGAAACTTCAACTGGCACGTGCACCACGGTGAAGATTGGTAACAAGTGCCGGTTGCCTTGAAGGCGTCGCATCTTCTTTGGGATGTCACGGGATCTTTTTTTTAAATTTATATAGATTCCTAGGATAAACCGACGAGTGAATGCACGAATAACGAACTGTCAAATGGAAATATTATCAGAACGAATTTTTCAATGACTATAGCTACCAAAAGATATTATTCCGATGGTAGAAAAAAATATTGGAAACAATTGCAACAAATAATATTGAAGGAATAGATAAATAAGTAGAGAAATTACAAAATCGCCAGTAAATGGACGTGTAGTGTAGACGAACGCTGTCATGCATAACGATTTATTTTTCTTAAGGTAATCCTATCGCCAGGCTCAATCCATAGGATTTTCATTTCTTCGAGCTTCTCTAAATATATCAATAATCGTCTCCGTAATTTTTCAGGACCGGTTATCGACCTAATTACAGAGAAAAAAATATTAAAATTGCGTATTTTTGCGAAGGAATTCCAAGACGACGTACAAAAACCCAATTTCCGGTCGCTAAAAATGTATATAATAGTGAGAATCCGTCAGATTCTTAGAAATAATTAGATTTACATATGCAACACTTGTAGTAATCCAATGCCCTTAGAAAAAAATATGTTTATTTACCTCATTTTTATGGAATATCAAGTTTAATTTGAACTTCCGGTATTGGATTTATTACCACTACCCAAGTAGCTATTTTCAAAAAGTTGTCCCAAATTTGGCCAAATGGGTACCAAATGTCCGTTCGGAAGTTATCTTAAAGTTAACAAGCATCCGAAAAGATAACTGTTTGACACATGATAACTTATCGGTAACTTTCAAGCGGACATTTGCTACCCATTTGGACAACTTCTGGACAACTATTTGGAAATTGCTACCCGGGTTGCTACGGTAATGAGACGTGACAGCAAGGCAACAGCTGACTGTAGTCCTAACCTCATCTCACTCATTCGAATTTTCACACATATTTCATTTTTAACGGACATATTACGCTGACACAAATTTCCCACGCTTTTTACCAGTCGTGGCCCAAATGCAATGCTTTATATTTCCCGCACCTGACATTATTTTGACCGATCGACGTTGAAAAGCATGGAGGTTAAGGCGAGAAATCCCTTTAGAATTTTCAAAAAATTGATATTTTTATACACATTACGCAAGTATGATACCCAAAGAGTATAGGCCTCCGAAGTAACTTTCGTGGTGGCGCCGCGCAACGGCTGCCGGTGGCAAAACTTGGATTGGCGCATGGCGGTTACGTCAAACCGGCACAAACACGAAAGAGCTAGGCTTGAGCAAGCATCATCGATTGTAGATCTCACATTGTGAATGGGATGTGCTTGTAAATAAAATAAAATAGTGTGATGGAACTAATAACGATTACTTGCGGATTTCAATGTATCCTCATGACTTCCTTTCGCCCTAAAAGCATATCTATAGGTATGTGACGAAGAGAATGTTAATGAAATTGCGTACATTGGCCGCGCACAAATTTTTTTCTGCCGTACAACAAAATTTCTGTTTAAATTGTTGTTTGCATCGGAAATTTATACAAAGGATGTTGTAATATAGGCAGAAAACTTTCGATAGTCATCATGTATCGGAAGTTCGCGAAATTGTTGCTGGTGAGAAAAGGACTGTGATGGGAAAAGTTCTCCCTCAAACACTCGTCAACAATCCCAAATATGACGTGAAACGTTGTTTTTACAACGTAAACATCACACGTGGTGCTGTCATTCAGGCAAACACCTGATTTAAATGGCGACCGGCATACTGCACTAGCAGACGAAAAACAATCCAAGTTTTGCGAAAACTCGCCGCAAGGGCTGCGCCACTAGAGTTACTTCGGAGGCCTATACTGACCAAGTAAAACTCGAAATATTGCGTATTTGCGGAGTTATCGCATATAGTCTAGAGCGCGGGGACAGCCTGCGCTCCGGCAGCGAGTAAACTTTAAACGCGATTATCTCGAAACTACTTTTTCAAAAACTGCTCGTGTTGTAGCTCAAAAAGTTATCGACCGATTTGGATGAAATTTTGGGAGGTTACTCTCAGTAATATTATCGGAAGGATATACCTAAAGTTTGAAAGGTAGCGTGTAAATAAATAATTTTTTTGGGGTCAAATATGTCGAACAAATGGTCGAAAATTCGAACTTTGGAGTAAAAAGGCTCCCAAGTTTTCAATTTTGCACTTTTTCATCATTTTTTATATATATCCTTCCCCTTAATATGTCAATAAACGAATGAAACTTATTCAATCTTTTTCAGATCCACAGAAAAAGTGTTACAACTGCAGCACTTTTCGATGTTGCGGAAAACAGGCATCCGAAGACTCTGAATAACGCCGCCATTTTGTTGGTCATCCCAAAAAAATGTTAACTTGACAGTTATAATAAACTCATGTCCAAATTTGAAAATGATCAGATTATTTTATCCCCTCTAAAAAAATTCCCGAAAAATGCCTATTTTTCATGCTCCTAAAGGGATTTCTCGCCTTAGACTCGCCTGGTTGAGTAAAGAGAGACGGAGATAGAACCAATGTTGCCGAATATCAAACGCAGAAACACTGCGCGAATCGTTGGAACAACGATTTTTTCATATTTCTAATTAAGGTAGTACTGTAGGTACACGTATGAGCCAAAAGTTACGGTCGGAGCGCATAGTAACATCCAATGCCTATACGATGCTGTTGGTTGTAAATTTTGGACAAAGCTTGTACCCAGTGCAGCCAGATCGCGCGTAAAAGTTACCCCCTCTCTAGTCTCTTACGCGCCCGTCACACAATCATAGTAGCGCGTGTCCGTGAGCGAGCGACGTTCGGATATCTTCGGCAAGAGCCGAGCGGGGTCGAAGATTCCCGATCGCGCCTTCGGCAGCTACACCAACACATGGACGCTCCGCACGTTCATGTGCGGCCAAGCCGAAACGAAGGCTTCGAGGGAAAAAGCAATCTGAGCACGACTCGCGCGTGACGTCACCCGACGGAACGCGCGAGGCTTTTAGATGATATCAATGCTTATTTAGCGCTTGATTCTCTGCGTTATTAATGTATACAAAAAAATGTATCGCGCACTCTGATCGCTTATTTTTTTAGTTTATACGTTAATTTAAATATAATAATACAGTAGAACCTCGATTATCCGAACCTCGATCATCCGAACCCTCAATTATCCGAACGATGCCTTAGTTTATCCGAACGTTGGCGGGAAAGATACATTGTTGCTCGCTGCCACCGCCGTGAGTAACAATGAGCAACCCAACGCAACTTCTCCTTCTCAAACGGCTGCAAGACTTAGCCGCTCAAAAACGCGTTACAGCCGTTCGTCAATTAAAAATGGTAGATTTTTTTTTAATATAAAAAAGGCATTCGCCTTTTTTCAAGTATTTAAAATACACACACACACACACACACACGCACGCACGCACGCATACACACACGCGCGCGCGCGCACACACAGACACACACACACACATGTGTGTGTATATATATATATAAAGATATATATATATATATTTCAACGCTAATATGTATGTCAAATTTTAATATATATGTATGTACTGTTTTTATGTAAAAAGGTGTTGTTTATGATCTCCTTTTAGAAAAACCCACGTTTCGATTATCCAAACTAGTCTCGGTCCGAATTGGTTCGGATAATCGAGGTTCTACTGTAAATCTAAATTACAACTTATTTATCTTCTAAAAAATCATTTACGCTTTTCTCACACCCGTCGTTTTGCCCAATACATTATAATTCATAAAAGTAAGCGGAAATATATTTATATTCGTAGTATTATAGTAATTCTTATACTTTCATCAAGCGATAAAGCATTATACCCAAAAACAAGCCAATCATCCATCCGGCCGCGAATCGTAAGTACCAGAAAGTGCACATATTCTACAAGCTATGAGATGGACCCGTTGGTAGCGTTCCTGACTTCGGTCTGCGGGGGCCCCTAGTGCAAATTTTTGTCCAAATTTTTCATGATTTCTCATATTTTAGTCATATTTGAGATTTCCGGAGAAAAAAATTTCCCACAAACACATTTTTTCAACTGAAAATTCATGATTTATTATTTTTTTCCCCGGAAATTTCTCTTTTTCCTATAACCTGAGGCTGCGGAGATATTCGGAGAAAAGTTAAAGATGAAAAGAAATGAGATTTTCGTAAAAAAACTTATTATTATTATTTTTTTTCCGAAAATTTCCCTTTTTCCTATTACCTGACTGAACGGCTGCGGAGATAACGGAGAAATGTTGTCTCGCCTCCTGTAACGCCCTTACAGGAAGCGTATTTTTTTATATTTTTTTTTGCGAAAGAAAATGTAATAAACAAATAATACTTGCGGTATTTATTGAGCATATATTTAAGTATATTGCTATAAATTTTTATTCGAAAATATTACACAATGGCGACACTGCAGCAATTCTTTCGAAGCATGTCGAACCTCTGTGGCACGCAGGATAACGTGCCAATTTTAAACTAAAAAAAAGAATTTCGTTTTATTAAGTCTACATGAGTGTAGCTACTGAACCACGTAGGGGATTTTCGATAAGTTAATTTAAACAATATTTATTAACAAATAACTGTCTTAAAAAAAATATTACACATTTTTAGTCACATACTCGGCAATATTTCTAAAATCCCCTACGTGGTTCACTAGCTACACTCATCCAGACTTGATTAAAAAAAAATTATTTTGTCCAGATTAAAATTGGCACAAGTTATACTGCGTGCCGCAGAGCACCTTAAGTTCAACATGCCTCGGAAGAATTTGCCGCAGTTTCGCCATCTTGTAATATTTTCCCATAATTTTTTTTGCAATATACTTCAATATATGGTTAATAATTACCCCAAGTATTATTTGCCTAAAACGCGCCGTGGCAGGCCGTTACAGTGGTGTTACCCCTTAAGGAAAATAATGTTTGCAAAAATTTCGGAAATTCATTATTTCTTAGAATTATGAGGGATAAAAAATGTAATAAGTTTTTTTTACGAAAATCTCATTTTTTTCATCTATAACTTTTCTCCGAATATCTCCGCAGCCGTTCACTCAATAGGAAAAAGAAAAAGTTCTGGAAAAAAATAATAACAAGTTTTTTTTAAGAAAATCTAATTTTTTTTCATCTTCAAATTTTCTCCGAATATCTCCGCAGCCTCTGGTTCACTCAGGTAATAGGAAAAAGGGAAATTTCCAGATAATAATAATAATAATAATAATAATAAGTTTTTTTCACGAAAATCTCATTTCTTTTCATCTTTAACTTTTCTCCGAATATCTCCGCAGCCGCAAGTCATAGGAAAACGATAAATTTCCGGGGAAAAAAATGAGAAATCATGAATTTTCAGTAAAAAAAATGTGTTCTTGGGGAAATAGACCAGTACTTGAATCTGTTTTTAATCATTTTTCCTCCGAAAATCTCAAATATGACTAAAATATGAGAAATTATGAAAAATTTGGAGAAAAATTTGCAGTGGGGCCCTTGCGGACCGAAGCCAGGGACGCTACCAACGGGACCATCTCATCGCTTGTAGAATATGTGCACTTTCTGGTACTTACGATTCACGGCCGGATGGATGATTGGCTTGTTTTTGGGGATAATGCTTTATCGCTTGATAAAAGTATGAGAATTAATATAATAATACGAATATAAATATATTTCCGCTTACTTTTATGAATTATAATTTATTTGGCGTAGGGACGGGTGTGAGTAAAGCGTAAACAATTTTTTAGAAGATAAATAAGTTGGAATTTAGATTTATTATTATTTTTAAATCAACGTATAAACTAAAAAAATAAGCGATCAGAATGCGCGATAGATTTTTTTGTATACATTAATAACGCAGAGAATCAAGCGCTAAACAAGCATTGAAATCTAAAAGCGTGCCGTCCGGTGACGTCACACGCGAGTCGTGCTCAGATTGCTTTTTCCCTCGAAGCCTTCGTTTCGGCTTGGCCGCACATGAGCATGCTCAGCGTCCATGTGTTGGTGTAGCTGCCGAAGGCGCGGACGGGAAACTTCGACCCCGCTCGGCTCTTGCCGAAGATCTCCGAGCGTCGCTCGCTCACGGACACGCGCTATTATGATTGTGTGATGGGCGCGTAAGAGACTAGAGAGGGGGTAACTTTTACGCGCGATCTGGCTGCACTGCTTGTACCCTCTATATGTCCCACACATTCGCACGTCATGCGTAGATAGGGCTCATACTCGTATGGAGAGCGGCGCTGTAGTCGCGGCAACAGCGCGATTTTCCTGCAGTCATAGCGTTGAGCTTCTTACGATCCGTCTCTCGCGAAATATTTCATATAAATAAAAAAAAGCGCGAAAGTGTCAACTCAAATGCGATACAAAGGAAAGTTTACAAGAAAAAGGACGCTTGCTAAAAGACTGAAAGCTGTGGCAGCCATGTGTCAAGCAAATGCGGCAAAACGCGATGAGAATGACCATAACCTCAACGATCAGCAACAAAAATTCGCTGTCGAAGGACTTCGGATCGTGGATTTGAAACATCTTGCCGACAGTTTGAATTGTATTCGCTGTAACAAAGACAAATACAAGCATAAATACATGCATGAATTGAACAAATTAAATTTGTTTGCAGAATACATTTATTTAGCATCCGTCTCAGAATTACTAGAACTCGGGGGAAAGAAACACGCTTCGAGTTCCCAGACCACGCGCCGATCAGATGGCTGCAGCGTACACTGTTGTCATTCCGTCACAGATGGTTGGGCCCGAGTTCGGTGTGGAATAAAATTACCACTTTTCATAAGTCGATATCTCCGAAACTAAACGGTCAGTTTGTCATTTTAAAAAAAATCAATCCCACAATAGTACTGCATGCACGTGTGTTTTTATTTTGAAATCCTAAGATCCGTTTAGAACCTATATCGATAAATGCGAGCAAACTCCTATCGGTTTACGTGTTAGGTATAGGGATCGCGTACAAAAATACCCATATTCAATTGCAATTATCTCATGAACTAAACGGTGAAGCGAATTGAATTTTCGGGCCTCAGTCCATGAAGGTCATATCTACACCATACTTAGATTATAGCCAATTCCTAAAATTTTACCAAAACTACCGAACTACCTTATTTACATATGTTAAAAATATAAATTGTACAAGTCTCAAGTTGTACATACCAATGGTATGACTAGTGTAAAGCGATAGGATTACCTTAAATGCTAGATTTGGAGCTCACTGTGTTGCACAAAGATTATAATATTCTTATGCAATGAGTATTATATTCGTTATTGCAATTTCGTAAAAAATACACAAATGTTTTTTGCATCTTAACGTGAGATTCTCAACAAAAACTATCAAAGTTTGTTTCGACAGAGGAATAGAAAATTATATTTTGCCAAGAATAACAAAAAACGAATAATTGATATTATGACAACATTCAATGAAATGTACATTGTCATACCTTAACAATAATTAATTCAGCAATTTTCAGCAGATCAGCTAAATTTTTTACTCTGCTTTACGAATTATCAGAACAGAGCCCATATGTCCATTCACTAGAAAGAGGTTAGAATACAGCACCAGTGAATAAACATGTCTAATTCTCACCTATTATTGCGAATTTATTTAAAAACTTTGGGAAAAATCAAAGATTGATACTATCTTAAGGGGTAAGGCCACAGTAGAATTTTCAAAAAATCGATTTTTTTCTCGCTAAAACGGTGCTTTATCATCATAAGAATAGGTTACTATTCGATTTATAGCAAGAATATTTTTTTTCACCGTCGTTCAGCGTATAACGTAAGCTTACCTTTGGCACGGCCATAGAGTACCTAAAACTTTAAACGCGTTTTTCTCGAAACAGATTTTTTCCAATCGGCGTGACAAATTACTTCAACAATTTTCACTCGATTTACTTCAAATTTTAAAGTTATGTTCCTGATTGCATTTCGCAGAGAAGCACGTACGGAATTTCTGATTAATCGAAAACTTTTTATTTTATGAGCAGTTTTATACGAAATTTTTCACTGAAAATTCATTCAAATACCTACAACTCAATTCAAGTACCTACAACTTTTGAATAAAACAGTATTTTTTAAATTCCGTGAGTACTTCTCTACGTATTCTAATGTAGATTGACGAGATTTTTCGTTTTTTGTTCCGGGTAAAAAATTGTGAATGCTTAAGGGGGGATTGTCTTTTTTTTCGCAAAATTTACCGCTTTTTGGGAATTTTTTTTGTGAAGAAAGTATACAACGGAAAACTTGTGAAACTTGGCATATAGTTTTATAGATCTGTTTACTACATACAAAAAATTTTTTAAACAATTTCATAAAAAAATCCGCCTCCCACCCCCCTCGACGCGCGATGGTCCTTTTTTGATGGTGTGCACGATTTCTCAAAAACTATTCAACCGATTGCCTTCAAATTTGGACAGAATGCTCAGCTGACATCCTTTTATCGTTTGATGAAGCAAAAAAGCAATACGTTTAATAGTTTTTTATTTATAACAAAAAATCGATCAATTTTTTTCGAAAAATCGATACTTCAAGTTCAAAACGTCACCAAATCGTCAATTTTTTTTTCCCCTTCATCGAACGATAGCTATATGTGTCTAAAGTAAAATGCTTTTTGGGTTTTTGTTGCAGGATGAACGTGAAGGCTGTAATCGTGCACACCATCAAAAAAGGACCATCGCGCGTCGAGGGGGGTGGGAGGCGGATTTTTTTATGAAATTGTTTAAAAAAATTTTTGTATGTAGTAAACAGATCAATAAAACTATATGCCAAGTTTCACAAGTTTTCCGTTGTATACTTTCTTCACAAAAAAATTCCCAAAAAGCGGTACATTTTGCGAAAAAAAAGACAATCCCCCCTTAATGTCACGTCGCGGAGCACCTAAAAAAAGATAACAAAAGAAAATATTAGTGGTCGGCCATTTTGTACATCGAAAAAAATATATATATATTTACAACAGCTTGATATTCATTCTAAATAGATGTGTAATTAATTTTATGAGTGAATTACTTTTTCATACGAAAAAAATTGCTAAACTCGCACATGATTTTATACCCGTTACTGTGGCCTAACCCCTTAAGTAACGAAAGTAATACTCACCCTCAAAACACATAAAAAGTATTGTTTTCGTGTTTTGAACACCTACTACCTACTACTACTAATACCCTTCGATTTTGTTGAAATTTGGATATGTTATAAAGCACCGAAAAGTAAGCGATACGTATTTTTTCTTATTGGCGGAAAAACGGTTTTAAGGGGTGAAACCACCCCTCGAAAAAAGGCATCTCTAGGGGTAATATAGCAGTTTCACACAAAAGGAGTCCACCGATTTTAATGAAACAAAAACGAAAATTCTTCTAATCCGAAGCAATGAAAAACCCATTATAGCGACATTGCAAAAAAAATTAAGGGTTGGACCACCCCTATATTAAGGGGTAGTACCACCCCTTAAAACCGTTTTTCCACCGATAAAAAAAAGACGTATCACTTACTTTTCGGTGCTTTATAACATATCCAAATTTTAACAAAATCGAAGGGTGTCACCTGAGGGATGTTCCTTGTTAGACTAGAGGTAATATAGCAGTTCCACACAAAAGGAGTCCAACGATTTTAATGGAACAAAAACGAAAATTCTTTTAATCCGAAGCAATGAAAAACCCATTATAGCGACATTGCAAAACAAAATTAAGGGGTGGACCACCCCTATATTAAGGGGTAGTTCCACCCCTTAAAACCGTTTTTCGGCCGATAAAAAAAAATACGTATCGCTTACTTTTCGGTGCTTCATAACATATACAAATTTCAACAAAATCGAAGGGTGTCCCGAGGGATGTTCCTTGTAAGTTACGCGTGTGCAAGAACCACAAACTAGAAAAATTCCGTGTGGCGTCGAAATTTGTTATTAAACCTAGGACCCTGCACTATATGTACGAAACAAAGAACCTACACAGGGGTTACGCGAACCCCAGCACTGCAAATAAACGCTGCTAACGAACTGTTCGTCGTAGATAGTTTTTTTTTTCATCCGGATGCGGAGACTGAAGAATAATGGATATGCGATAAAAACCTAATATAAATGTTTCGCCGTGATAAATGCGATTGAACAAAGCAAGAAAAGTGATTTTAGCATTTCTCACTAATTGTGTGGGGCTTGCGGTACACATGTGTAGGGTCCTAGGGTTAAACTGACAAATCGGTTTTAACTACAGCTGTGATTTTTTTGCTAAATTATAGTGATTCGAGCTTTCACCGATAATTCATATTCTTCACTGATTTGATCTATAAACCATCTTTTGTCCTTTACTGGTTGGTTTACCCTAGTTGGCCCTTAACTCCCAGAAGAAAGTTGTATCAGTGTACCAAACTGCATGTTTTCATTGTTCATTTCTGATGAACCTAGTTGCAAGAGTTGCAACACCAATTGGCCATGCAGCAACGGCATCACTTTGTTCAAACAATAATAACTCCATTGTTTATCAATATTTTTCAACGAAAAAAAAGGCTCAAAGTTGGCAAGACTATGTATGAATTGTGTGTAAAATCCCGACCTCGACATCTTGATACTCTCGTCGGAAAAAAATCTCCAAACTCGACCCATCTTTTCGGGCCCCGAACAGAGGCAGGCAAAAACGTTTTGTTCTCCGCACGTACCCCAAACCTTGTGTCGACTCCGCGTCCCGAGAACGCCTGGCCCTTTTCTGAAAACGTCCATCAGCGCAATCAACATGAATCACAGGGGGGTTATTTTTTGTCAAGTGTCTTTATTATCCTCTTTAACGACTAGTCGCTGTCGGACAAACAGCCGTTTCGATGCAACAATTGATTTCGCTTCGTTTCGCCGATGGCCGCCTCGTCGTCATCCTCGGGCGACAGCAATTTGTTGTAATCGCAATGTCCACTTGCTTTGTCTCTTTTCTTCATAAACGTAAGGCAGAGGTAAATGGCACCGGCGACTAGGAGGCCAAGATTGATTCCGAAGATTATGCTCATGCGATAGAACCACAAGGTGGTATGGAACTTCCATTCCAATGACTTTTGCACGCACTGAGAATCGCCCTTGTACGTTGACACCAAAGTTGCATCGGCGTGACAGGAAGTGCAATCGGCGTTTGAAACTCCGTCGCAACTCGCGCACGTGTAGTGACACATTGAGCAGACCTTCTTGCGATCGTCTTGAGCTGGATAAGTCCTCGCCGGACACTGCGCGACGCATCTTCCCTCGTAGAGGTACCAGCTAGAGTCGCATTCTGAAAGTCAAAGTCACCATTCTTTTTATAGACGTTCTTCCATCGTGCGATTTTCAGTTTTCTAAGGCGGAATATACATTTGCAACGATCGAAATATCGATTTCTCTTCTTCTTTCAACGATAGAACTAGTAGGGGTGAAAGTATGTTTCAAAGGATTTACAAGAGAGGGCGGGACTAGTATTGAATCGCATCGGACCGTAACCTAGCCAACTTCATGTTGAAACGTCATCATGGGGCTTTTGTTTTCAGTCTCTTTTTGTCGGAGTGTAATAAACATAGCTTATTTGAACTCCAGATATGTCGACTTTTGTGCCAACTAAACGCAATTTGCGGGAAGCTTTACTTTTCTGCTTACATTTGAAAAAACGCAGCTGAAGGTCGTCGATTGCTGTGTGAGGCTCGTGGGAACCATGATTTATCGATCTTAACTTGTGAGTACTTTAGACGGTTCAGAAAGTAGTGACTTTGACACGGAGGATACGGAACGTGAGGGAAGATCACAAACGTTTGAAAATACAGAATTGGAGGCGTTATTGAACGAAGACTCGAGTCAAACGCAAAAACTTGCAGAATTGTTGGGAGCGTTTTTGCATAATAAAACGCCAATTTTCACAAAAAGTTCTTTAAAACTTACTTTTACCCCTAATATATATGGAGAATATTTTCCCAAAGTTTCAAAGCGAATTTCGAAAACCTTTAAGGGGCTATGCCAGTGTGACACGTGCAAAAAATCGATTTTTTTGCCTTTTTCAATAGTTTATACTTTCAAGAATATGAGATGAGATTTTTATACTTTCAAGATTTATACTTTCAAGAATATGTAATGAGATTTTTCAAATTTGCTGACATTGTAACTCAAAGAGCAATTATCCGATTGACTTGAAATTTGAACTGAGTACTCTTGAATATATTTACTCTACAATGACGTAGGATATTTTTGATTGGATGAAAATTGACGATTTGACATTGAAAAAAACGACCATTTTATAGGCAAGAAAACAGACTTTTTTCATAACTACGCCATTTTGTTAGATTTTGATATTTTTCGAAAATCCTACGTCATTGTACAGGAAATACCTTCCAGTTTAACGACATTTTTTCCTTTTTCGGTTTCAGCTACTCAATCGGCCGGAGTCATGTCAGCAGTGAAGGAATTTTTTTTTTTGGCGCCTCCGAAGGCAGCGCATAATTTGCTTGGATCTCAATATTTTTCCATGAAAAAATTATGTAATATAGGTCAAATATAGCCAAATATATTCTTAATTTTCCGAAATATTTAATTGAGTACTTTTGGTCAAAAAAAAATCCCGAAAATCACCGAAATTTTCCGCGTTCATACTGGTATAGCCCCTTAATTGTCAGACATCATCAATTGTCAATTCTTATTTGTCAGACATGCGCCATAAACAAGTTCGACGTGCTATTGAAAATGCATGAATTCTATTATATCCGAATAAATAACGTTTTGGAATAAGGCCTGAAAAAAGAAAAAAATCTCACGTGTTTGCTTGGACAAATATGTTTTCCTTCTTTTGGCGGATTAATTTTGTTCAGATTATGGGAATTTTTTATACGTGCAGAGTGAACTTATGATTCTTTGCTTTTATCGGAATAAATGAAGTTGTGGAACGAGGCCAGAAAAGGAAAAAAAAATGATTAGTGTTGGCTCGAAATAAAGTGTTTCCTTTTTAGCGCAATAATTTTTTCGGAATGGATAACGAGGAAAGGAGGCGGAATTTTCCCTGAATGGATATCACGAAGCACATTTGCGAGTCTATTCCGTGGAAACTAATAATGGTACTAAGTATTGTTTATCAGTTAGAGCGAAACGAGAGGAAAAAAAATCATTTTCTATTGCAAAGATTGCTGAAAACAACGGAATTAGGTCTCGTAAAACGAAGTAGTGAATTTCTTCTTTTTTCTATAATTTTCTACAATTTCGTTAGTTCTAGCGAAACGCTCCGCAATCTCCTCTTGAATGGCTCTCCCGGAATCTCTGCGCTCTAACCGAGGCGAACCGGAAACGGAGCATTGACCATTACTTTTATTGCAAAGTCGACGGAAACGTACAGCTCGATGTTTGCCATTACCTTCGCCATTGTACAATAAAGATTTTCCGAATCGTCTCACCTCTCTGTCTGTTACACGCACTTTAGCTTTCCTTTTATTCTCTCGCAGAACTCAATTGAACGAAGCTCCAATTCCAATTATCATAGGACACGAGAGAAAAAAAATGTCCACCACCAGCTGAATATAGACGATAAACCCAAAATTTTTACTTTGTACGCGTATCGGTTCTCACAAAATAAACTCGCAAAATGTATTCTTAGTTTGTACCGTGAAATCATCGGGATCGAAAAAAAATCGTATTTCCGCTACAAAAGCGAATTAACGCGGAAAATTCGGAGATAAATCATTCATTATTTGTCTAACGGCTTAACAATGGGGATAATGTTACAAAAAACAAGAACAGAATATATACATATACATATACACATACATACATACATACATATATATATATATATATATATATATATATATATATATATATATATATATATATATATATATATATATATATATATATATACACACACACATACACACACACACATATACATCATGCATTCTGGATTAAGGGATCATCACAGTGTACAATTTTCAAAAAATCCATTTTTTAGTATTATCCGATAGTGTAGACGGTTATAAACATGCTGTTTAATTTTTGGGGCGAAATTTAAATCATTCCGGTTGCTACAACTTTTTTTTACAAGGAACATCACTTCGGTGTCCTCCGATTTTGTTGAAACTTTTTTATGTGAAAGAGTATCAAAAACTAAAAGACACGTATTCTCTTTATCGGCGGAAAAACAGTTTTAAGGGGTGAAACGCACCCTCGAAAATCGGGTTTTTTTTTATTTTGGGTCGATAACGTTATCGTTCTCATCCCCAATGTATATTACTAAAAAAATAAACATTGTTGTAATTTGAATTTTTTAAATATCTCGTACCGTTAAAACGTTATCGACGAAAAACAAAAAACATCCCCATTTTTGAGGGTACGATTCACCCCTTAAAACCGTTTTTCCGCCGATAAAAAAAAATACGAGTCTCTTAGTTTTTGATACTCTTCTATATAAAAGAGTTTCAATAAAATCGGAGTAGGACACCAAAGTGATGTTCCTTGTTAGAAAAAAAGGGATTCGGCCAGCTGCGTGAGATATGGAGGGGACGTACACGTTTTTGTCGAAATTGTCAATTTTCAAAACGGTGTACACTCTCGAACGAAGAGTCTTCAAGCTATCCGTCTCAAATTTTGACACAACATCCTTCACGCCATTCTTGATCTTGCCATCGAAGCTTTTTTTTTAAATCTTTAAACTTTTTTAACGAAAAACTGTCGAAAAAATAGGTTAAATTCGATACTTTTTTTTTCAAACCACCGCCATTTAGTTAATTTTCATTTTTTTTAAACCTCCACAGCAAGATAGGGTAAAACAAAATAAAAATAAACGTTTAAAAAATTATTTTTTCTGTTCTTCATGAGTGCTTCGATTTGAAATAAAAAAAAATCAGACTGATTTTAACCTTCGATTTTAACCTTCTTTTAACCATCGAAAAAAAGTCGCGAAAGTCAGCGATTTTTCGACTCGATACTCTGTGATGATCCCTTTAAAAAAAAAGTTGACGAGGCCTTACAAGAATTTTTCACCGTATCGAAAAACGTAATTACGTCATCGTACCGGATAAAAAAAGGAATACGAACAACAGCTCAACAAACACACAATTCGATAGTTGGGCCCGACAAATATTTATACGGAAAGAACGTTGCATAATCGCAGGTTTCTCGGCCAACAAAATCTAACGTAGTCACATTTTTTTGTCTACCTCTATGGACTAAACATCGAAAATACAATTTCGACAAAGACATCCAAAATTTGGACACGCAAAATTAATAACGGAGACAATATATATAGTGCTCGTGCAGCATGCAAGAGAGAAAAAGCAAAGGTCTCAAAATGAGAATGCGTGTATATGTACAAATATACTATATACCAATTCCTCGTGAAAAATCGTAAAATTGGGTACTCCAGTTGGACATGCTCCAGTTGGACATGCTCTATATATGTTGCATTTAAAACCCGTTTTCAGATAAGGCGGTGCACCATTGTGACGGGTCAGAAAAATCGATGTTTTTTTTTTGCATTTTCTCAAATGATACATATTCAGGAATATGGGAAGAAAATGTCAAGGTAAAGTATTGAAAAATGACCATATTGCAGACGATCCAGTGAGAGCAGATAGCAACGATTTACGTATACTAAAAATTGCAATCGCGATTTTTTTTTCGAAACAGCTTTGCTTGACCTCGCCTGAATCATAACTCCAGCTATAATTGTCCGATTTTCGATTTGAAAAACCAAAATTTCCGAAATTGCAGTACATATGGTTATACGTAGCCGTTTGTTTTTTTAAATTATTTTTTAAGTCCCCGAATATGAGTAAAAATTTCGCCAAAATTACACTTCTTTTTACCACCCGACATTTTGGGAGTTAAAAAAAACGGTTTCGTACAGCGAGAAATACATTTATATAAACTATGAAGTTGATTTGTTTTCTTTTTTCAGGCCAACCATTCTCAAGTTATAGAACCGGCCGTTGGACAACATTTTTAGCACAGAGCCTCTATTATACCTCAATAATGTAGTTAATTTTTAATTTTTTAGAAAAAAATGTACACAAAATAAGTTCAATGTATGCTTGATAACATACATTTTCCTCCGAATCCCAAATAAATGTCTCTGTACAAAAAATCCGAAAAACGATCTTTTTCGGCCCGTCACAGAGGTGTCTCTCAAATCTTCCGCTGACACACTTATCTCCGGCCACGATTTTGACACGGCGTACTTCACCATCCTCCCATAAACAAACCCTAGGTCGGTTTCAATTGTTTTTGAATATGTAATGTGCTTTAACCACTTCTCAATATGTCTGCATAATTGAAATTCGGAAAATGTAAAATTAAATTGTTATAAAAATTTATTGAAAATGTTCAATTTCGAAGTGAGCATTTCTTTTTAAACTCGTCCGGATCAAAAGGACTCACATCATTGTGTCAACAAAAAGTTAAACACGTTTACCCTAGTAAGAAGAAGTTCGTTACTGAATGCCTTCGTTGCAATTTGTTTTTCCTTGTGGAAAGTAAAATTTACGGATAAATAAACTTGAATGTTAGTTGAAACTCGTCTTAATTAGGAAACACTAGTTCCAACGTAATGAATCAGTCGAAACTGCTCCCGAGTGAGGTCAAAGTTTGGGTTTGTTTGGGTTTCTGAAAATAAATTCTAGCTTTTCACTGGGAAAAAATAGTTGCAACGAAGGCTATCGGTCAGAACTAGTTTTTAATAGCTGAAACGCTTTTAAACTGTAACATATATACAGTGGATAAAAAAAGTATTTGTACGTCTCACACGATACTGTCGTTCATTTGGCTTTTTTTTTTATTCGTGTTTTCCCAAGATTTTTGTACACTGTAAAAAAAATCTGTATTAAAATTAATATAAAAGTGTAGGAAGTCTTTTTACAGATACCGTTTATGAATTTTAATATTGTCATTTGAAAATCAATGCGCTGCTTTTCGAATGTCTAATAATCGTTCAGTAATATCCCAACACTTAAGTACTGGGAAAATCATATACGTATCGCAAGGAGCGTATTAAAATTAATACGCACAGATTGCATTTTTAAATTTAAAAAAAGTAAAATTGGCATAGAAAAGTGTATTAATTTTACGGTGTTAGGTTAGTATAATTGTTGTTATTTACTTTCTGCGTCTTTAATAAACTCTGTATGAATTTTAATATACAAATTCCGGAATTCTTTTACTGATTCTGTCTGTGAAAACTAATAATCGTTATTTTTAAATTAATACACTACGTTTTGAATGGCTAAGTAATGTGTAGTAATATTGTAATACCAAAGTCCTGGAAAAATCATATACCTATTCAAAAGTATCAGTTGTGGATATATAAAAATTAATGCGAATCAAAATTTGGGTTAAATTACACTTGCTGCTTGTTCGGTTAATTCACCACTTATTTGTTTTTTCCTTAGCTTTTCGCGTTTGTTCCTATCCTTCCCCTCATTGTGACCGTTACTTTTCTCTACTTTCTCCCTGTTCCCCTGCGGCCCAGCTGACCCGCCCCTCTGTATTATATTCATCATGACTACAATTCGTATTTCTAACATAGTTTTATTTCGCCGTGAAATGCCGAAGAAAAACATTTCACGACGAAATGTACGCGACTAGGATTCGAACCCGGGATCTTCCGTCCGCTGGTTCGTGGCGAGCACGATAACCACTAGACCATCGCTCCGGCTGTTCATCATTTACTTTAGATTTGGTGTTACTCGATACGTTTTTTTATGATTTGATTTAACATGCTGACCAAAGCACGAATTTGAAGTTTTCTGCACTGAATTATATATTAAATCAGACTATCCGAATAAACACATGCTAACAAGGAGAAGGCAGAGCCTGGATGTCGCGAATCGGTTTCTCCTTTCGCGTGGTGAAAGTTGAAGACCTCTGAATTAACGTCGTTTTTTATTTTTGTTCCAATGGGCCTTAGTTGCTGAGATATCGCGATTTGAAAATTTGGGAGTTTCCGATGGAGCCAAGCAGGTTTCGGCTGGCGCGTATAGTACGATGAGCGTTAATGCTTGAGACAAGAGCGGCCGTAGCTAATACGGTAAGACGACGGACTGGCACTTGAAAAGTCACGGTTCGCGTCCCCGTGCTTTGTTTTTTAATTCAATTTTTATTTTATTTTTTAATCTCTCATGACTGCATGGGCAGGTAAATAAGAAAATTCGAAAATATGTATTACTAGTTTTATTTATCTATTATATTAAAATAATTAATGTGGTTGCGGTTGTATTGTGTTAATCTTATGTTCGTGGTGACGTAAGCCTTTGGGCTTCCCTTGCTTTTACGATGGTTTCCTCCCTCCAATTTGTCAGCATACCGGTCTGATAGAAGAAGAATCAGAATAATTACCTGCCGCGAAATTTGCAAGTGTGAATTAGATTAATTATTTATTTTTTATACCATATTATTTTGCTTTGTAATTGTGACTTTATTATTGGATTAATTATTTAAATATAATAGATAAATAAAACTAGTAATACATATTTTCGAAATTTCTTATTTATACCTGCACATGCAAAGTCTTATAAGAGATTTGAAAGAAAAAAAAATTGAATTAAAAAAAAGAATGGGGACGCGAACCGTGAACTTTCAGAGTATCAACGCTCAACGTACTCCACGCGCGAGCTGAAACCGGCTTGGCTCCGTCCGAAATTCCCAAATTTTCAAATCGCGATATCTCAGCAACTAAGGCCTATTGGAACAAAAATAAAAAACGCCGTTAATTCGGAGGTCTTCAACCTTCACCCCGCGAAAGGAGAACCCGATTCGCGACATCCAAGCTCAGCAGTCTCGTTGTAAATCAGAAAATGTACGTGCCTTCGTATTGTAAATGTCCTATTCATTTCTCAATATTCTCGTCTATCAGAATATTCAGTGCACAAAAAATTGTACACTCCTGAACCAAGTATTGTAAAAATTAAGAGTCAGTTTGTAATTTTCTTACTTCGTCTACATTGTATATATTCAAAACGCTTGTTGTATTTTTCAACTAAGAATATTTATTTTTCTATTAGACGCCTTGAAAAATTGTATAGTGTATTAATATTCAATTCGTACGTATTACGAAATGTAAAACCGTATGAAATGTAGGTCCGGTATTGAATTTTACAACACCGAAGCCTAAATATTCATTCATATACGAAGTTTTGAAATTTCATTTGCCATAGTATTTTAAATTTCATATTTCTTTAAACAGCGTTTTGTGATATTCAATGTACAAGGTATTGTACTTTTCAACAGAATGAAGTTAAAAATAATAGTCATATTGCGATTTTTAAACTTTTTGTATAAATAATGAAATCATATACGTTTGTTGCACTAATCAAACAAATATTTTTATTATTGTGATGAGCGTTGAAAAACTCATATGCAGCATACTAATATTCAATGTCCCATATATTAAAATGTATACGCATTTATGAAAATTCATTTCCATTACTGAAGTGCGAATTTGTGTTTCATATTCCGAGTTTAGAAATTTTCAATTATAAAAGTATAGTAAATTTAATGACTTTTTTTACAGTGTAAGCTGACACCATGTGTGTTTTGGATAAGCTATCGAACACAGAAACTTCATAAAGCATTTTATTTTTTTCGAAGGATAGTTTGAAAAAGACGTGTACAAATACTTTTTTAGCCACTGTATATATATTTATATTTTTTTTCAGAGCAATTGAATTACTTAATTTGGCAAATTTATGTAGTGACTTGTTGAAAATGATTGAAAGTGATGGTGATCCAGTAATATTCCAATGTCACGTAGTTTGATTTCGAAATATAAAAAATGACAATTTCGGAATATAAAAAATGCCAATTTGTGACGGAAAGAGTTTTTTTTTCGTAGATTTGTGAATAAAGCTGCATGCGATATATGATAGCTTGAATGAAATATCGAACAAACATATTTACTAGATAAAAGCGTGGACACATATGCATATATCAGGGCGAGCGAGAGAGAGAATGAGAGAGAGAGAGAGAGAGAGAGAGAGAGAGAGAGAGAGAGAGAGAGAGATGGATTTTAAAAAATACATAGGTATAGATTTTTGCAGAGTGCAGCAAGCTACATAGAGTAGATTTGAGAAAAAACTAAGACTCACCGTGTCGGTGAAAACGATCGAGGGATGGGTATATTGCTTGTATGCTTTTTTTTTGCGGATGTGGATCTTTTCTTTTTACTCTTTTTGGGCATTGCTGAGAAAAATCCTGACATCATCCGCGAATAGCATTGATCGTCCGTGGTCGTGGATTTTTCTTCTTTCTTTTTTGCTCTTTCTTTCGTTGCTTAGAAGCGCCCAAATTTATCGGTTGCATTTGGTGCACGTGAAACTTTCAGCCACTTTACGACCGATTTCTCGAAACGATTTTTCTTTCGTCGTTTCCATTTTCCTCGATGGCGTAGATGCAAGACGAGGCATGCTCTCTTTCGCGTATTATAAATGACCGAGTGGCGAAATTACTTTTGAACACGAATTATTCAAAATATATGAATAATTGTGATTCCCGATAATTATGGTAGAGATATTTTCCGGATGTTGAGAAATTTACAAGATATCAAATTTGATCGTTGTTGCAATTTTTGAAGACCGATCGTTGTTTCAATTAAATAGTTTTCATTAATTTTAATAAATTATATTTTCACGGAAATTTGTGATCGTTGCGAAAGAAAATTCTGAATTAATTTCACGGAAATACTGCAATTTATGGTGTTCGCTGCTACAACTCGCGGTCAGTTTTACCGCGGAAATTTTTGTCACCCGAAATAACATCTGTGAGCAAACTTTTTTGCCTCACTCACGCAGTTCAAAGCTGGTGTTCGAAGATCGGCGCGATTTTTAATGCAAAGTTAATGGGGAAAATATGTTTTTTTCAACGACCTCGTGATACAGGAGAAAATCACGCGGAGAATGCAAAACTCGATGATAACAAAAATTAGGTCTTGATGAAAAAAGAGGGAACCATCCAATTTTTCAGTGGCTGAAACTTCGTTTGTACATGAAGAATTGATTTTGATGGATTTTCACTGGAATCGTGTACATCTCTGCTGCACACTGTGAAACGGGAAGCGAAGAAAAGCCAGTAAAACCGCCGACACCAAAAAACAAATGCCACAAATCACCAACATTTTTCGAAATTTTGCCGAATTTTGGAAAAATTGTTTATACTCGATACCAAAAATATATTTTCATTTTTTCGAAAAAATCTACCATTTTTTCTTTCGTTAGAATAATAAATTATAATTATTGCCTCCGATTTTTTTTTTCATCGCGCGAATATTTATTACGAAAAAAGGCAGAAATACCTTCGAGAAAAAGCTACAAGTCTTTTCGAACCCCGAAAATCGATTTTTTTTTAACGAGTCTTATTCATGAATTGCAAAACCCTTGAAATTGGGAGAGCCCTGAAAATCGAAACAAAAAATCCGCAGTAGTCGTAAATTATGTTTAGGTTTGTTTGGGTTTGCATTTCACAAACAGTAGTAGTCTGGGACCAAAATAATTTTTTTGCTCTCCCCCTGCACTCCCCCCTATTAATCGTTGTACAATTTTAAGTGATAAGAATCTTTAAAAAAAAATTCCGAGCAATTTTGGGCCGCAGCTTCGATTCGACGAATTTATCCAAATTTCACGTACCCCCTTAAGTATAAAAGACTCGCTTGTGAAAAGCTTTTCGACGATCCTCCGCCTCTGCGATGAGTGACAAACGCGATGCACTTCATCCTCCGTGTGACAACAAACCCAAACAAATTCCAAACACAAGCAAAGCGCCCAAACTTCCCCATCCGATTTTGCAAACTTTCGACGGACAAAAAAAAATGAGTCGTTGCTCGCACGATTAAAAAATGAAAAACTCTTTTAAAAAACGCATTATTCGGCAACAAGTCACTTTTCTCGCTAATCGGCAAAGGCAGATGAAAAAAACACACGCTATTAGTATCGTTAATGAAAATTACATCAAAATCGTGTTCGCAAACGTGCGAAACTCAATTTTCCATTTGCCAAAATATTCGCCGCGAACAAATTCGACAAACCGACTTAATTTTCGACTCAAAGTCCGTAAAAAAACAGATCGAAGAAGTAATTTCTGCAGTTGGAAAATTGAATTATGCTCAGGTTTAATAGTGATGCAAAAGTAATCGTTGAGAGAGAAAATAAAGTACGAAACGATAGAAAGAGAGAGAGAGCCCATCTTGCCTCACCAAAGAACAAAAACATATGGCAGCAAACTTTGAAATTCAAAAGATGATCGGAAGTTAGAGAAAAACCGTGACGGGCTGGTTAGAGTGAATTATTATTATTATGTAAAGTAAAAGAAAAGTAGAGCGTGCGCCTCGTTATTCAGGATCCTCGTCTCTCTTTAATTCATTCATGATATACAAATGTTTTTTTTTTCGCATATAAGGTTCGCAGTAGTTTCCGTTACCTTTATATATATATATATATATATATATATATATATATATATATATATATATATATATATATATATATATATATATATATATATATATATATATATATATATATATATATATATATATATATATATATATATATATATATATATATATATATATATATATATATATGTATATATATGTATATATTTATTTATATATATTTACTTTTTTATGTATATGTATGTATATCTTGCGAAATTTCGCATTTTTGTTCTATCGTCTCCACCGTTTGCGTTATTCCGCGAAGAACGAAAAACAAAAATGATTTGGCGATTGTTGTTTTTTTAAATATATTTATTTATTGAAATTTTATTTTGAAACTTCGTCGCTCTCGTAGAGTCGCAATGGACAGAGACGATATTACAAGATGGCATGCTTACGACTCGAGTTTGAATACATCGCTCTTTCCTCGTAACTTCGCACGTGAATTCTATAACTTAGGATATGTCGATCGTTCGTGATTCTTTTTTTTTTTTTTCGTCATCGATTCTTTTCTTTTAAAGCAAAGATACATTTTACATTATACATATACAAACATTTACAATAGATACATCGATTATGCGGTGTGGGCACGCCGGGGTCACGATTTTGTTTTATCGTCGTACAGTAGCGACAGCCCGATCGACTTCTCGAACGTTGTAAAATCGCTTTCCACGTCGCGATTGAACCTCACGAAGAACGAAAAAAAAAATCGTACCGGAGAGGGCGAGGGAGGGACGGAGGGTGATCGTTTATCGGACAAAACATTGTTGGAAAGCTTCTTTTTGTTTTAAGAATAATAGAAAAATTACTTGAAAGCTTCTTTTTTAAGGAAAAAAGAAAAATTGTTCGAAAGCTTTCGTTTTTTTTTAAGGAAAAGAGAAAAATTGCTGGAAAGCTTCTTTTTTAGGAAAAAGTAAAATTGTTCGAAAGCTTTCTTTTTTTTTCAGAAAAAAAGAAGAATTGTTCGACAGCTTCTTTTTATTTTAAGGAAAACAGAAAACTTGTTCAACAGCTTCTTTTTTTTACGAAAAAGAGGAAAGTTTTTCGAAAGCTTTTTTTTTAAGGAAAGAAAAGCCGTGAGCTCATTTTCAAAGGAAAGCAAAGCCGTGAAAGAATCTCGTTACTTTGATCGTCTTCGAAATAATTGTTTTCATCATTGCTTGAACCTTTTTTCCTTCATAAAAGAATTTCAAAAAAATAACTTGTTTCGAAATATTATCTCATTTTTTATTCCTGATAATTGTGTCTCGAGCGATTTTTTCACACCAACCAGCCACAACGACTGTTAGTTGTTCGATCATTTTTGTAACGACTATTTTTTACGATACCGCCAAAATTGTAAGCTTCGGCTTTCAGACTATTTTTTCCAACAATATTTTATTCGAAAGATTCCTACGCGCTTTGAGCATTGCCGTGATGATGACGATGATGATGATGATGATTATGATAATGCTGTACATCTTCATTATTTTGCTCTGTCCCTCACCTCGAGTTTCCAATCGAACTTGCATAGTCTCCGTGACTTCCTCGTTTAAAACAGAGCCCACGATTCTTTTTGCTTCTATTCTTTCTTTCGCTTCTAATTAAAAAAATAAGTTACTTTGCGGCAAATTCGAGGATGTTTCGCAATTCTATATCTGTTTTTTTTTCACCATCGTCAACAATCGGGAGTCGACATATATATATATGTATGACATGAGAAGAATTTAGGGATCGGGCGATACTCGATATTTTTTGACCCGTTCGTGCTGTCACCGCAAATTACATATTGTACATTTGGAAGATACGTCGCATTCGTTAGAGAAATACAGCTCAACATCTTCGTTATCTTAACTACAGCGAATTCGTTATAATAAATTACGTTACAGTCATCGATATATATATATATATATATATATATATATATATGTATATATGTGTATATATGTGTATATATATAGGATAGCCCGAAAATTGACATCCACAGGGAAAATAGAGGCCATGACTCACCCTCATTTTTGACACAATCATTTTTTTCGTGTTTTCCTGTACCATAGGATTTTATTTATTTTTTAACTTTTGTGTACGTACGTTCCTCTTGAAAGTTTTTTAAAACCGATTTTGCGTCATTTCAATTAGTAAATTTTTGTTTAAATCTCCTGAACTGACCGATCCTCACCAATAACCTATTGTTTTTAATTTTCGATAAAAATTCAAGGTATCGACGTTAGTGTCCAGTCGGTCATTTATTTATTGCTCGAAAGTACACTTCGTAGCGATAATACAAAAAAAAAATCGCGACGAAAGTACGTACACAAAAGCGGAAAAAAATGCTTTTTTTTTCACGAAAAATGAGAACGATCGTAGAACATAGATTGACACGAGGCATCTGGATTTCCATTTTGGACGTCACTTCTCGGGCCATCCTGTATATATATGTACATAATGGCAGAGGCAGGAATCGTCCTCTTCCAATTTGCTTGCTCGGCATTGACGTCGATTATTTTTTTTTCCGAAACGCCTTTATCGCTTCGTATTAATTGACGATTAAAGAACCAATGTGACTTTCAATCCGATTTACTTTCGTTTAAATGGTTTTTTGTTGTTGTTTTTTCTTCTTTTTTGAGCGGATGACCCGTTTCGCTGGTTGGAAACGGGGTGCAAAGTCTTACGTGAAGTTTTTTTTTTTTTTTTCACGATCGGGGAGCTTGTTCAGCGTAGTTTTTCATTTAGTAATTTCGCGATAATCTCCAGCTCGTGACTCTCTCGAAGCAATTGCTTTTTCGTTGGCGCTTATGCGTGATTAGTGTCGTCGTCACGTGGATATTATTATTATTTTTTTTTCGTCGACTATTAGAGCCGATCAATGAAGCCCTGGCTTGTAATTCGCTCGTTAGGTTTCTCACTATTTTTCGTGCGCTCTTCGACGATGAGCGACAGACGATGATAAAAATTACAATCACTTGGAAAGCCGCACTTTTGGGCGGTATCGATATTTTTCCTTTTTTTCCTCTCCCTTTCTAGTTCGCGGACGCGATGTGCCGCGTGTGTGAAGTTAATGTAATTTATTTTCAGCGAGACGATCGAACTTTCGACGTCCCGAATTTATTCGCGCTCCGATTACGTTCGGGGATTGGGGAGCACTTTTTTCAGCCCCCGATGACACGATGGCGAGGAATTTCGATATTTGGTAGCCTCTAGCGAAATAATTATTATCATTGTTATTATTATTATTATTATTATTATTATTATTATTATTATTATTGCGATCGCTATCGCCGTGGTATTTGTACGGAACAATCGGAGAACACCGGCAAATGGCCCGCTAATAGTTGCTAAATCATAATCACAATTACAATTATATTATCTCTGTACAATTAAGCTAAAATTCATCTAAGTAATCACAATTGAAAATTCCGCGGTCGCGTTTATCGTCGAAACGACGAATCAACGGAGGAAAGAAAAACGAACGAGATATTTTTTTTTGTTATTTTTTCGTTTAACGTTGCATTGTTCACTTTGAATAATAGGAAAGTGTTATTGCACGCGAGTGACGTCTTGAACAGTTGGGGTGTGGAGCGAAACATCGGAAAAATATTCGAATTAATTGCAATGATGCGATGCTACAAATGTTTTCGGTAATTATTCAGGTTGAGGACTTTGCCGAAAAACGACGGAATTTTATTTTTTTTAACCGTTAACTTCTTTAATCGGTCACCATTATTGATATTCCGTCGGGGGAGGCTGACATTTTTTATTAAGGGCGGATTGTCTTTTTTTTCGCGAAATTCACCGCTTTTTGGGAATTTTTTTGTGAAGAAAGTATACAACGGAAAACTTGTGAAACTTGGCATATAGTTTTATTGATCTGTTTACTACATACAAAAAATTTTTTAAACAATTTCATAAAAAAATCCGCCTCCCACCCCCCTCGACGCGCGATGGTCCTTTTTTGATGGTGTCGACGATTTCTCAAAAACTATTCAACCGATTGCCTTCAAATTTGGACAGAATGCTCAGCTGACATCCTTTTATCGTTTGATGAAGCAAAAAAGCAATACGTTCAATAGTTTTTTATTTATAACAAAAAATCGATCAATTTTTTTCGAAAAATCGATACTTCAAGTTCAAAACGTCACCAAATCGTCAATTTTTTTTTTCCCTTCATCGAACGATAGCTATATGTGTCTAAAGTAAAATGCTTTTTGGGTTTTTGTTGCAGGATGAACGTGAAGGCTGTAATCGTGCACACCATCAAAAAAGGACCATCGCGCGTCGAGGGGGGTGGGAGGCGGATTTTTTGATGAAATTGTTTAAAACATTTTTTGTATGTAGTAAACAGATCAATAAAACTTTATGCCAAGTTTCACAAGTTTTCCGTTGTATACTTTCTTCACAAAAAAATTCCCAAAAAGCGGTAAATTCTGCGAAAAAAAAGACAATCCCCCCTTAACCCTCGCATGTCCCACTGCGGTCTGAGAAACCCGAACAAAACGCGAAAAATAATTTTTTTTCGCTTCTCTCTCGAGAAAATATTTTTCAAACGAGTATATCTCAGAAGTTCTTAACTTTAACGATTCGGTCGATGCATAGACAGATTTCTCGACCAATTGGCTATCGATTTAAAAAAAAGCCATCGAAATACTACTATTTTACTCGGAGTTATGATTGAAAATCTGAATGGGGTCCTGCTAGGGTTAATTTCATAAGTTATGGAGCCTTGAAGTTTCCGGAAACATGTGATAAAATAAGGCATTTTTAAATATTTTGACGCCTATATCGGGGGTGGAAGTTGGGGGGATTTATAAAAGAAACCTTCCCGAATGCAATGCCGAAGAGAAATCGCTGCGGTCACTTCCCACTTGCCCCCTGCAGTCGGTGTTTGAGTTAGTTTGGGTTTGTTTGGGTTGTTTGTTTGTCTTGTTATTAGGGCCCCAAGAATTATCAACGTCGTACAATTGTAGTTCATTTAAATATATTCAAAAACTACGTTTAGTGTCGTCGGAGGGGGGGGGGCATCGCCCCCGCCATTCCCACGGGGGGCTCTGCCCCTTGACCCCGCCGGGGGGTTGCAGCCCCTTGACCCCCTGCGTGGCCGCATCAGACACCTTCCGCATACAGCACATAAAAACAGAGGGGGGGGGGGCGAGGGGTATTCAGGAAGGCTTCTTTTATAAATCCCCCCACTCCCCACATCCAATATAGGTGTTCCGAAAATGTTCGAAAATACGCTATTCTATAACGTGTTTTCGTGAACTTCGAAACCCTATACCTTTTTATGGGAGGGTAACCGCCGCGATTTATTTTCGGCACTGCATTTGGAAAGGCTTTCTTTATAAATGCCCCCCCCCCCCCCCCCCCCCCGCCGCCAATATAGGCTTCGAAATATTTTTAAATGCCCTATTTTATCACGCGTTTCCGCAAACTTCAAAACCCCATAACTTATGGGATTAATGGACAGTGTCAGCCTCCCCCGACGGAATATCACTCAATATAATGGAATAAACAAGTTCACGGTGAAAAAAAAGTTTCCCCTCGTTTTTCGGCAAAGTCCTCAAACTCCATAATTACCATTTGTTCTCGATTTTGCAGGAAAAATCTTGAAAAAGATTGTAAAAAAAACCTGTGAAATTTGTTTGCAAATTAATATAAGCAAAACAATGATAAATGTATGCAATTATTGAGGATTATTATTATTCACCAGAATAATTAAAAACAATTTATCGAAATTTGACGTAGATTTTTGTACGAATTGCGCCTAGCCTTCTGCAAATGTTCACTTTCAATGAGAAAGAAAAGTTAAAAAATGGCCGCTCATTATTACGTTCCAGTAGATCCGCTCCTTCTCTACTTCTTTTATTTATGTAGGTCGTTATCGTTTTTTTTTCTTCAAAAGTTCTCCACGGTGATACAGTCCCAACTCTTACGCAATCGATATTAAAAAAATCAAAATATTCCATCCCAAATTTAATCTCGAATCTATCCCAAAGCTAAACAAAATTGCGTAAAAGTGTCTCATGTTCGTTGCATTCACTGCCTCGAGTTTTCTTTTCCCTTTGAATAATTTCGAAGAAATGCACGGAAATATTGGCCGATAGAATGCCGAGTTACTTTTTATTTCGTGAGACGAATAGAGAAAAATTGTCTACTGCCAACGCAACACGGGCCGCCGATTACTTTGGCATAAAAAAATTGTTCGAATCGTTTTTTGCTGTCCCGATCCCGGTTTTCCTCGCAACCGAAACGTCGGTAGTTTTTTTTTTTAAGAACAAATAAAAATAACCGTTCGTTAGCTTTTTTAAATACCAAAAAAAAACTGCTCGTTATTTTTTTTTCAAGAGCAAATAAAAAAAACTCGTCAGTTTTTTAAGAGTAAATAAAGAAAAACTGATCGTAAGTTTTTTTTTTAAGAACAAATAAAAAAACTCTTCGTCAGTTTTTTAAGAGTAAATAAAGAAAAACTGATCGTAAGTTTTTTTTTTTAAGAACAAATAGAAAAATCGATCGTCAGTGGTTTTTAAAAAATTTATCGTTAGTTTTTTTTTCTCAATGGCAAATAAAAAAAATGATTGTTTTTCTCTCAAGACCAAATGATAAAAAAACTTGTCGGTTGTTTTTAAGAGCGAATAAAAAACACTGGTGGTCAGTTTTCTTTAAAGAACCAAAAAAAACTGATCGTTAGTTTTTTTTTTTAAGAAGGATTGTTGGTTGTTTTTCTCAAGAAAGATTAAGAAAAAAATTGATATGGATGCTTGACATTACCAAAGCAACAAACACAACAATGGAGCGCGTTTTCCACGCTATGTATATATATATTTATATATATGATTTTTTTGTATGTATATCAACAAATGCTCGACAGATATGTATACTTCAATACAAGTGCTAATAATAAAGCGGGGAAAAATATAATAAATTAATGCGACAGGAAATCACGATTGCATTCCGGTTCGTGCGTTCGTTCGAGCTCGCTTGGTAAAAATAATCCAATATTATAGTTCAACGTATTTGCGCGGGTAATACCGGTACTAGAATTCAATATGACATTTTTTAACGTTCGCTAATCCGGTAAATATAATAACGGCTTTTCTCTCGTATTCGCTGTACACGTAAATATAGTTGACGAAAGAAAACAAATAATGCGCGTTTGTCGTTTCTCTGACTTCGGAAATATTTTCAAGTATCGAACTTTTGCTAGAACTGAATTGTGCGAGGAAGACGTTTTTACGGCGTAAGCCTGGAGCTCTGAGCGTACTCGTGTTCTTTTTTTACTTTATTATCTTCGGGAACTGAGCGAAATAAAAAAAGTTTTATCGTTTCGTCGAGTGGATACGAAGTTTTTTTTCTTCTTTTTTTTTCGAACGTAAGGAAAGAACTTGGACAATCCGCGCGATTGATCAATTATGCGTCTATGGAATATTCTTCATTGCATCCCGATTAACCGTGGGTCGTTGCGCTTATTTTTGTCACCCTGGCTCACGCTTTCGCATCGACGACTCTGTCTCCGCAACTCACAACGAAATGCGTATTTTTTTCGCTTCGATTGTAGTGAAATTAAAGCGCCAGACACTGCCCCATAGGAATGAGACTTGTGCGACGTGAAAACATGATTTTTTCGGGCCTGGAGTGCCCGGGGGGTCACCGTGACCCCACCACGTCGCGGCATCGAATTCACCCACGTTTTTCGTGGGGACATTTTTTTTTTCGCAAAATTCCAACCGTGCAGCCTTGAAGCTGAATAAATGTGCTGCAAAAATGTTGGGATGTATCTTCTTTTTAATTTCCAAGGTACTTGACGCTGAAAAACGTCTGGGGTCACTTTGACCCCAAGTGGATTTTTTTTTAATTCGCTACAAAGGTGCACCCTCGAGGACTTGAAACTGATAAAATGTATAACGCGGCGGTGAGATTTTTTGCAGAATACGGCATTAAATGCAGGGTTTTGCAAAAAAATGCAAAGTTTGGTTGAAAAACGGGTACCAATAGATCAGAGTTGTAGGATCGAATGAAGACGAGGTTTTTTTTCTCGCAAAATCCCAACCTGGAAGATATACGAATTTGCTGCAAAAAACGTTGACATACATTTTTTAGCATTGAAGATACTCGAAGCTGAAAACAGTCTGGGGTCACTTTGACCCCACGTGGACTTTTTCAAATCCGCTACGGAGGCGCACCCTCGAGGGGTTTAAACTGATAAAATTTATAACTCGGCGGTAAAACTTTTTGCAGAATTCGGCATAAAATGCGGGGTTTTGCGAAAAAAAAATCAAAATTTCTCGAACGAAAGTGCATTTCAATAGATCGGAGAGTCGTCGGATCGAATGGCGACGATCGCGATACGGAAAATCGTCCGAGCCTTCGGGCGGACTCGAAAGTAGCGCACGACTTCAACACGGGAAATAAAACCATACACACGTATTTACAACAGTTATTTAAAATCACGTAAATGTTACTCAACGTTAGACCATATCCGGATTAAAGTTATTCGCGGTCTCGTATTCGTGGATTTTATAATACTGATTCGTATATTCGTCGACGCGTATTTTTCTTTGCCCTCTTATCCTTCGAATTGAAGACCCTGCATGGCGAAGCTGGTCGTCATTTCCGTTTCCGCCGGTAGTTTATGCGCGTGTCGCTAAATAGCATAATAGGACCTCTTAAAGTTAATTATATTTGGCAACGCTATGGTTCATGATTCGGTGAATGGTTATCGTAATGATTTAATTGCACTTGTTCTCACGCATTGAGATTTAAGGTGATGCGAAGGATCCGGTCGATTTTGCCGTCGACCGGATGGCTCGGTCGTTTGCCGCCAGATGCCGCAACGAAACGCGCGCCCTTGCAAATTAAGGGGGTCGTCTAGTGGGTCAGATCAAAAGAAGAGAAAACGGCCTTGCATGACTTCTTTGAAGAAGAGGAAGGTGTACTCCATGGTCCAGGCATAGCGGATTGATGGTGATACCATTTTTTTTTATTATGAATTATATACAACAACTTTCAAACGCGTTTTTCTCAAAACACGATTTTTTCAAACCGCTGCCATGATATCTCAAAAACTATTTGACTGATTCTGCTCAAATTTATACAGCATCTTCAGTACATATATAACTACAAGTTGAATAAAAATAATTAAGATTGCTTCGTTAGTTTTCTTTTTATCAGCTATATAGACCCAAAAAAATACGAAAAATTGAATTTTTTTTCTAAAGCGTAAAACAACATTATTTTTTGGAATTCCAACTTTATTTTAGTTCCACGTAGAGCCTCAAGTCTCACGATTAAAATTGCGTTTGGTTTTTTGATTTCAGATAAGGAGAACGGCCGGAATTATGGCAGCAGTGGAGCACCTCTTTTTATATATGTGTTCCTGTTGGGCGGTGTATCTCCGACTATATTCTATATAATGACTTCAAAAAATTCACAAAGTTCGTTTAAATGTTAATAAAAATGATATACAATTTATAAATTATTTTATTTTAATGGTTTGTCAAAAAAAATTCCCAAAAAAGCATTAAAAAACGGCCTTCACACTAGACGACCCCGTTAACAATGCCCGCGGCGCTACTGTCCCTTTGCTCGCAACACTCCTAGCGGGCTATCCTCCAACTAATCGCGGCTCTCTGTTTCTGCAATTTTTGCGAGATTATCGACAATAGGGATGTTTCCAGCAACCGAGAACAAAACATATATCGTTACGAGGTGATAGCTTATAATTAAGGGGTAAGGCCACTGTAGAAATTTCGAAAAATCGATTTCTTTTTTTGTTTCTTAAAAAATGCCTTAATATCTTAAAAATGACATACTCAAAGGATTAAGGTGGAAAAAATGTCTAAATACTTCTGTTTTGATTTCTTCTTAGTCCCATGCAATCCGTACCGAAAACTTTACACGCGTTTTTCTCGAAAGTAAATACATTTTTCAAGTCGGCCGGACTCATAACCCAAACAAATCTTGACCGATTGACTTGAAATTTTAACTGTATGATCACAATTACATTCTGCATTGAAGTACGTAGGATTTTCTCGATACATTACATCGTTTTTTTTTATAAAAAATTTTCGAACGATGTTTTTTTGAGAAATTTGAACTTTTACTTAAAAAACGCGCTTTTTTGCATAAATCGATATATCATAAAAATCCTACGTACTTCTGTAGCTATTGACATGCATAATCGAGAAAAAAAACTTCATTCACTGTAAATTAAAAATTGCAGGCGCCGTCGGTCCGGCCGCGCGCCTATGAAAAAAAGGCTTCGTCGAAGAAAAGCTGTGCAGCCGCCATTTTGTTTTATATTACTTTAAAAAAAATAGTTTATACAGTTTATGATATGTACAATAAAGGACCTTTTTCAGAATTTTGGTTTATTCCATTGTCTCGCTAAAAAAATTCCCAAAATATACTTATTTTTTCCCCCGCTACAGTGGCCTTACCCCTTAAAGCAATGCTCGAAAGTGCCCATTTTATTTTACTTTGGTGAAAACTGTAGATAAATTTGGATAAATGAATTGTAAAAAAAAATCTATGTCACGTGACAAAGAACACCAATCGGAGTGCATGACGTCACACTTTGCAAAACACGAACGAGTCGATGCTCTAAGCATACTGCTTATACTAGGCTGTTACTGTTTGCTTTGTCTTGAAATACAATTTGTCGGATTTCTCGATTGATTTTGAATTTTACTCGAACTGTAATAAGTAATAAGTACACCCTTAAGAATTGTTTTTTGTACAACAAATAACGCATATAGCATTGATAATATGACAAACTTCGTAATAATTCGAACAAATTGTTGAGGTTATGTTTCGTTTTACAACTTGTTTTGTTTGATTTATTTACAGGTCTTCGAGACAGTGATACGGTGATGAATGGAATTTAGAATTCATCCTGGAACTTATTAATTCTGAAATATTTCGTATTGTGTTTGTTTGGACACCCGTATTTTGCAGAGTATGACGTCACGCGCCGTTAACTGACAGGTGTTGGCGTTTTGGCGCGTATTTTAAAACATATGAATGAAAACGCGGTTTTTTGAAGAATTTGCTGCATTTAAATACACGAAATAAGCATTTAGAGGCGTGTCATGTATATGTGGACAATTTAAAAGACTTTCCCAAAAATAGGCAACATCCCTATTATGCAGATTCCAACTGCGCCTCGTGTGGGATCAAATTGTGGCAAATTGCAAGATGAGCGTGTCAATGTTGCCGGTTTTTATTTCCTGCTGGTGATAGGGGAGACCCGGGCATAGCGAACAGCCCAGGCAAAGCGAATACGTAACGCAAAGCGTCCGCGCGTGGGGGTATTCGCTTTGCCCGGGCTGTTCGCTATGCCCGGGTCTCCCCTAAAACTCTCGTCGATTCGACAGAACTTGTTTTTGTTTCCTGGCGGATATCGACCGGTAATACAATACGCAAATTTTTTTCACGCGCTCTGTTACTCATTGACTTTTAGACACGCACTCTAGTAAATCCTAGAATGTTTCGCATCACCTTGAGAAAAATAAAAACGCAGGATAAGTTTAAAAAAAAAATTGTCGAATGATGTTGATGCATCGAGGAATATTTTCTTACTCGTTCTTGGTTTTTTCCCGCCAAAATTTTAGCGTGTGTGTGTCTGTGTGGACGCATGTTTTATCTCGTTACTGCCAATTTCATGCCCAGGTTGAGCAGTTTTTCTTTTCTTTCGTATTTATAACGGCGCTCGTTTCGTATTTATAGCAAAGACTCAACGTAATTCTCTTTTTTCGAAGGGCAATCGCGATGGCGAGTATCGCGACGAAGCAAAAATTATATGGCGATTCTCGCCTCTGTCGCTTACGCCCTTCTTTACAATTGTTGTCATCGATCTCTTGAGCAAGTGTCAAACATGTGGTGGACATTCGGCACCGTGAAATCTTCGCGTCTCGAGCTCAATTATAAACTCGTCTTCGAGCTTTAGGCTATTGGGTTGTTTTTTTTTCTTTTTTTTTGTTCACCTAATCCAAGTCTTGGACGTGTGAATTCTTTTGCCTTTTGCAAATTCGGTGTTATTGTTTTTTTTTCCCCTCGAACCTGGCAGTGACTCTGCAAATGCGTAGGCTTCGTCGAGTTTTGCGAACGAAAATGTGTGCTTTTTTTATCGCGTTCGTTACTGGTTGGTTTTTCCTATCGCCAGGTGGCGTGACCAGTTTTATTTTTATTTTTTTTTATTGTCAGGGATATTGACACGCATATGCAGAACGTGACAATACTTTCGATTTTTTTCAACCCTTCGCTGTCGGGGAAAAAAATTTCGTGGCAAATGTATGTTGGATTTTTGCTCGAAAACACGCCCAAATTTTGGTACCGAGGCTTCTGGGTCGTAGCAGTTGAAAATAAAATTGTTTTCTATCGTTTGCGTGTGGCAACTATTTTCTCCGAATTTTCGTTTGGAATTAAGCCATTGTCTTTTTTAATTTTCGATTTTATACTCCGAGGTCTCGATAAAGCAGAAGGCTGATTTTTATAGACGTCCGCATGATTTTTCGAATTCAGCACCATATTGGATCCGCCAGTGTGAATTTTGAAAATTTCGAGTTCCTCGGAGTATCGAATCCGAAAAAAATTACTTTTTCGCTCTTGTCCGCCATATTGGATCCGCCACTGAGAATTTGACGAATCCCTTTTCACATTCGGATTTTTCGAATCTAAAAAAATCACCAAAGCACCGTCAAATCGCAATGGTGCAAATGTGATTATTTTTCCGAGACCCATGAGCCCCAAATTAAAAATGGCACGACTTTTTTTTCGCGCGTACGACAGTCAACGGGTTGATCGCAATTTCGAATCCTCACTCCGCAATTTTCACACAAATATTCCATTTTTTCCAGTTTTTTTTCCTCCTTCTTCGACTCCGACACTTTGGGGTTTTTTTTTTCATGTGAATTCGTGATTTATACTCGCCGGGAATTGTACGCGTCGACTACGACACCGAATGCCTATTGTTATCAATTATGGACAGCGTTTTTCGTATAAAAGTTTTGTTTTTGTAAAACACGCGAAAGTTCGTCTCTTCAATCCTCATTTGCCGTTTCTCTCTCTCCCTCTCTCTCTCTCTCGATTGATCTCGCGCGTATATAAATGTGTATTTTTCTTTTACTTCCGTATACTTCAGTTCACGCGGCTCGATTCACGCAAACTCAGCCGTCCAATCGTTATTTTTCATTCTCGTAATTTATTTCAAAGACGAGCTTCTCTTTTTCGTAAAAAAAAAAAAAAAATTGGACATCTGTGGGATAACATTTTTTTCAAGCACTTTTCGTCCTCATAATTCTCTAAATTCAACTGTCCGAGATTCGAAGATAAAAATTATTTCAAAATTACTTCGTGCACGTGTGTGAAACTTTGATCAGTGCACGAGAAACTGCCAAGGACGGGACGAGCTGACGTGAACCGACCGATACATCGATAAATATACAGACAGATATATACACAGGGTGATTCAGAACTACCAGAACTGTCATTGCGAGCAGAAAGCTTTTTTTTTTGAAAATTTCTTGCGACGAAAATTGGCGGTGCTATTCGCATTGAAAGTCCGACGCTGAGTAAACAATGGCACAGTAGTTGCTCACGAGCAAGTTTTTTTGTTTCTTCAACTAATCAATAATTTTCATTTATTATTGACTACTTGTAGAAACAAAGAAACTTTTTCATAATTTTTGAGCGAAAAACAAAATTTAAGGAGAAAAATGCACTCGTCCGAAGGTGAATTCGAACTCGCGCTCGTTTGGGCTTTCGCGTTCCGCGCGTGCGCAACTACACTGCGGCCTCTATTATCGGGACCTCCACAGATGCAACAGCCCCCCACTACGTGGCGAACGTGGATTAGGGTAGCGCGTGGGGGGAGAAGTGCGACGCCCGAGCGTCGGGCTTGAAGCATGCTATACTGCGTTCAACGAGAGAACGGCACAGCGCCGCGCAGCTTTCAGCGGCGTGTGGGTCGGGTGGGGGCAGTGGGGCTTGCTGCCCACCCCGTATTGGGTCCCGCACCAACGGGACAACGTGGAGAGGGTAGAGCGGGCGGCGCATCAGGCGAGATCTGACCGTACCGAACGAATTTAGATTCGGAAGCGTGTCGTTCTTTCGTTGAACGCATTATAGGCTGGAGAGTGCTTTGAGGGGTACTGCTATCAGCTACGTCAGCTGCGCAGAGTCGGCTTTGGTTGGATACTTCGCGAACGTCGATTTTTGCAAGTGTGGGACGGAGACGGTCCCGCCGCTGTGCCGATAATCGAGGTCCCACTGTACCCCGGCCGTGTTTACTGCTTGGACTTTAAACGCGAATATCTCGGCCAATTTTTGTCGCACGACATTTTGAAAAAAAGCGTTTTGCTCGTGACGACACTGCCTGTGTGGTCGCAAAGAGAACCCTGCAGTTGCGAATCACCCTGTTTATGCACGCCCTTCTATCGGTAAGAAAGTAACGAGGAATTTACGAGAATGATCGTCAAGGACTTAAATTCGTGCTTTGTATATATTTTTAAGCGTCTCTGTTAATTTATACGAGACTTGATCGAGGATCGAAGTGCGCACGGGAAATCGATGGGACAGATTTCCAGATCGATCTCGCTCTCACATCTGAATTTTTACGCGGGCTATACAATATAACGTGCGGCAGGTCGAAAACAAAAAAAAATACCTCCTTTCGGATTGAATTGCTCGGGAAAATACTTTCGTCTCGTCGGTGGAAAAAATGATCACGCGAAATGCGAGATTTTCGAAATGAAAAGTATTCGCCTATCGCTCGTCGAGTTTAACTGTAAAATCCCCGCGTTTCGCGAATCGCTGATTCACGTTACGAGAAGGCGTTGCCATTTTTTAAAGGCTCGACTAGCGGGTGACATGTAAAATAAAATAAAAAAATGTTACCAAAGACATTTTTCTAGATAATTTGACGTTTTTGGATTTTTTTTCTATTCACTTTTTTGCATAGAATATTTCGTCAAATTCGTTGAGAATAGTTGAACAATAATCACTGATTGGATGAAATGGAAATTCGTAAAGATATCACAAGTGCAAAATGTTTTTTTTTTTCAATTTTGGAAATTACATCAAAATTATTAATGATCGTTATTACAATTTTTAAATTATTGATTTCAATCATAATTTGTAGATTACGAATTATAATAATAATCATTCACGAATTATGAATGGTAATAAAAATGTACAAATGATTGGGCGTGATAATAATTTATAAATTATCAGATGTAATAATAATGTATAAATTGTGAATTTTATTAATAATTTGTGAATTATCAATTGTTGTTATAATTCGTAACGTATGAATTAAAAAAATCATTTGTCAATTGTGAATTACAATGATAATTTGTAAATTATTAATTGTAATAATTGAATTGCGAATAAAAAGCGAATACTTTTTCACAGTATCGCTTCGCTCGAAACGTGTTTTTTTATGCCCCACACAAGATGAACGTACAACGAGCAACTCAATGTCAAAGGGAAAAAAAGGGTATTTTTTTCGAACCGTCCATGAAGATATTGTATCGCTCACGTCGGGGAACTGCATCACGCACACGTGAAAAAATTCACACACTCTCTTCTTTTCCTCACTGTCATCAATTTTCTCTACTATAATTTCATTGTCTGGCGTATTATTATTATTATTATTGGTTTTTTTTTATTAATTATTCTCGCGCGTAATAGTTCCTCGTTATCTTGCCCATTTGTTGCTTTTCCCTAAAAATCGGAAACCTACAGAGTCCGAATTATCATGAACATCGAATGGGCCGAGGAGGAGCGTCTGGATTGTGCGTGGCCGCGACGCACCGTTGAGAGTCCCGGCGAAATCGTCTTTCTAAGTTTATCTCCGTCGTGCACGTCGCGGACGAGGATAAAGACGACGATTTTTTATCACGACTAGAAACACTAAAATCGGGGCCTCGTTGGGTGGTACGTGCGACGACGACGACGACGCTCCCTTTCCAGCTGTCAATTTCATTGTTTAAGGACAGTAGGAGAATTATGAGGATGAGGCACCCACCTAGGCAACCCCGTGTATCGCTACGTATGCAAGCACCAGCACCACCACTCGTCTGATTCTCCGTGGTCGGTTTTTGCACTTCCGGATGTGAGATCTGATCGACTTTTTGACTGCCCGTCCAGGGTATGCCGTCCGAATCGACGACTTTTGGTTGGCTGCTGTACGCGGGTGCCTTGTTCTCGTTCACCACTTCCGGCACCTCCGCCAGTGGACGCGAGAACTCCTTGTCCTTGTCCAACTCCTCGTCGATCTCCAACGACTTGTCGGTACCGTAAAACACCATGTTCCATTCCTCCAGAGTGCCTGGTGGTCAGAGAAAAAACAGTTTCTTCATTCCATCCACAAATTGACGAGCTTCCGGATCAACGGCAAATCAAATTCGTAACGGAAACGTAACTATATAATTGTTGCGGGTGTAGTGCCGAAAAGGACATACCTCCGACTAATTTGGCATTTCGTGTACCCGGGACTCGCTGATTACGAGTATGATAGTGGAAATACCCGGAAATTTCATTTTCAAGGCCCACGAAAACTGATTTTTTCAAAGTTTTTCTACTTTATTTTAATAAATGTTGATGTCAGAGAAAAATATTTCCCACAAAAATTGTAGCTTATAAAAAGATTGATCTTTTGTGATTTATACAGTTTTTGTCTAAAACCATTCTGTTTCGAGAAAAATGGGATAATACTCCAAAGTACATTTTGCTGAACTCCATTATTTTCGGTATTATCCACTTACGCACTTTACCGCGGGAAGATTGGAGTTTGCCTGGGTTTGTTTGTTGTATTGTGTGTTATTTGGGTTCGTTTCTTGTTTAGTGTACAATACCCGTTGTGTAGTGAAAATACCCGCAAATTTGATTTTCAAGGTCAAAACTCACAAAAACTTTTAAAGGTTTTTCCACTTTTTAAAAAATAATTGTTGATCTTAGAAAAAAATATTTCCCACAAAAGTTGTAGCCTATAAAAAGATTGATCTTTTATGTTCTATACAGTTTTTGTCTAAAACCATTCTGTTCCGAGAAAAATGGGATAATACTCCAAAGTACATTTTGCTGAACTCCATTATTTTCGGTATTATCTACTTACGCACTTTACCGCGGGAATATTGGAGTTTGCCTGGGTTTGTTTGTTGTGTTGTGTGTTATTTGGGTTTGTTTGTTGTTTAGTGTACAAGACCCGTTGTGTAGTGAAAATACCCGCAAATTTGATTTTCAAGGTTAAAACTCACGAAAACTAATTTTTTAAAAGTTTTTCTACTTTATTTTAATAAATGTTGATCTCAGAGAAAAATATTTCCCACAAAAGTTGTAGCCTATGAAAAGATTGATCTTTTGTGATTTATACAGTTTTTGTCTAAAACCATTCTGTTTCGAGAGAAATGGGATAATACTCCAAAGTACATTTTGCTGAACTCCATTAGTTTTGATATCGTCTACTAACGCACTTTACCGCGGGAAGATTGGAGTTTGGTTATGTTTGTTTGTTGTGTTGTATGTTTGAGTTTGTTTGTTGTTTAGTGAACAATACCCGTTGTGTAGTGAAAATACCCGCAAATTTGATTTTCAAGGTCAAAACTCACAAAAACTTTTAAAGGTTTTTCCACTTTTTAAAAAATAATTGTTGATCTTAGAAAAAAATATTTCCCACAAAAGTTGTAGCCTATAAAAAGATTGATCTTTTATGTTCTATACAGTTTTTGTCTAAAACAATTGTGTTTCGAGCAAAATGGGATAATACTCCAATAAGTACATTTTGCTAAACTCCATTAGTTTCGGTATTATCTACTTATACACTTTACCGCGGAAAGATTGAAGTTTGTTTAGGTTCGTTTGTTGTGTATTTGGGTTTGTATGTTGTTTAAGTATGCGTATAGTGTTAAAGATCAAACTGCAACCTTCCCGCGGTGAAGAGCGTAGGTGGATAATGTCGAAACTAATGGCGTTCAGGAAAATGTACTTTTCGGAGCATTATTCCATTTTTGTCGGAACAGGTTGATGTTAGACAAAACTTGTATAGAACATAAAATATCGATCTTTTTATAGGCTACAACTTTTGTGGGAAACATTTTTTTCTAAGAACAACATTTATTACAATAAAATAGAAAAAAAAGTTAAATATTTTTTTCTGAGTTTTGACCTTGAAAATCAAATTTGCGGGTGTTTTCACTATAACATTCGTAACCAGCGAGTAAAAATACATGGATGTACAAAATTCCAAATTAATCGGAGATATGTCATTTTCGGAACTTTATCAATTTTTGCTAATGGTGGATGCAATTGTACGATTACTGGCTGCGAAAAAAGGCGATGCTTTGCGGCGAATACGGGGTTTGGAAGATTTATGAATTGAGAACATCAAACGACTGTGCATTCGGACCTTATTGGCCCGAGGGAAATGCAAGCTACGACGTTTTGGAGGATCTATCAGGAGAGAAAAAAATCGTGGCGGAAGCTCGATAGATTGGAGCGATCGAAATATCGCGACGGCCCGAAAAATATTTTCGGATGCGGTTGGTACGAGAACATTCGAATTGATTGCCCGTTTGCACTGTATTTTGGCTTGAAGTTCGGTTTGGAATGCAACAATTCTCTTGAATTTCTCTTCCTTCTTTATTTGAATTGTTATTCAACATTTTTTAAAATTATTTTACGTTTTATTTATTTCATTATTTTCGTATCTACCAAAAACTGTAGCCGATTAGAAAAAAGCAACTGTTGTTAGATAACAACGATACAAGCTTGGACACCATATATTTTCAAAAGATTTAAAAAAAAGTTATTTTTAAAAGAAAAGGAAAAATCTGCGAGTCCTTTTTGGACAGGCTCGAACGGTGCAGATCACAACTCCTTTTTGAATTATGCGAAACGAAAATAAACCAAGTTTTTGAGGTAACCCGGACGAATTTGAAATAAAATGCTCACTTTCCTAAAACTGAAAGTTTTAAATAATTTTTTACAACAATTTAATTTTATACTTTCCGAATTTTAATTATGCAGACATATTATGAAATTTTTAAAATGTATCCCGCATTTTTTTCAGTAAAAATCGACCTAAAACCCTTAGGTCGGTTTGTATTGAAATTAAACATTTCTTAATATGTCTGCATAATTAAAATTCGGAAAGTATAAAATTAAATTGTTGTAAAAAACATTTAAGGGCTGTTAAGGGCAAGTTAAGGGCAGGTGGATAAAATTCTATCCACCTCAAATTGACCCAGTGTGTCAAAGCCGTGGCCGAATATGAGTGTGTCAAGGAAGTGTTGAATACACTTGTACACCCAGGTATCAATACGGCATTTAAAAATAATTTTTGAACAATTCGAATAACAACGAAGCTTTAACATAAATGTCGATTTACGCTATAAACTTTTTTTCACCTTTGTTGATCGAGGTTTCCAGACATTGAAAAGCCTTAATATTTGGGTATAAAAATATATTTGAGACAAGAAAAATATCGTTTTTTGGTTCAACTAATATAAAATGGAGCTACCACTATGATTTCTAATTATTCATAATTTAATAATAATTTGTTTGCTCTTTTATCCACTCGAAAATGAATAATATAAATTAGTAAAAAAATTTTAAACATTTTTTATCAACTTTAAAATTGATAATATTTTTTTCACTTTTCTCAACAACTTAAAAATCAATAGTTCAAAAAATCAATAATTTTTTTGAACTTTGAAAAAATATACTCAAACGCAGTAGAAACGGCAATCCGATCGGAAGTTCTTTCTGTTGCAAACGTCATCCAAAAATTCGAAAAGCTGCCAAACCAACCAATTCCATCAAGCTCATAAAATATTTTTCGTACAAAATCAGACGTGCAATTTGGATTTATAAAAAATCTCAAATCCGTCAAGTCGACGTAATGGAATTTTTCGACCACTTTTTTCACTTCGAGCCTCGCCACGAGCTACGCAAATACATTTAAAACGGAGAGAGAAAAAAAAAGAAAAACAAATTAAACCACATGACATTTATTCATCGACGTGCACGTCTATTTACAATAATCGCAAATATGAAAACACAAAAATGAATTGTATCAACACATGTATGAACATGCACTTAGAAGCTGGTGCAACGTGAAGTAATTAATCAATGAGGAACGAACTTGTCTCGACCTCGAGATTCGAGGTCACACCGGCGGCGCTGCGTGAGTTAAATAAGTTGAGTTATACACGTTAGGGGTCATGATGAAAATTAATGCGACGTTATCGAGGCCCGTGTGATGCTGCGAATAAATTGACGCGGGTGTTGGTTCGTTTTCGAGCATCATCGAGGTAGGCCACTTCGCGCGTAGGTCGAGCATCAATTGATACTCCCAACAACTCTATTTCTTCGGGTCCTTACCATCATTTGCGTCACTAGAGGGAACGCAATTGATTCGCGCGTTCCGGAATGTATTTTGAATTCGGATACCTTCCGAAGACAAAAAATCAAATCTGGTTGATTTTCCCATTTTTTTTGCCGCAGCAAAAATATGAGAAGGATGAAATGATCCGCAGATCATTATCAATATCTTTTTTTTTTTCGGAACATCGGCTTAAATCGGTTATAGTTAAGTATTTTTACACAAAAAAATTACCGAGTGTTTTTCAGATGATACTCTTTCAAATACCTAATTTTTGTAGAAATTCATCATCACGATCTTCTAAAAAAAATTCCAAAAATAAATTTTTCGATTGTCACAACTAGGCATAACCCGTTAAACAATAATAACTTCATTGTTTATCAACATCGTCCAATCAAAAAAAAAACTCAAACTCGGCAAGACTATGTAAAAATTGTGTGCAAAATGCCGACCTCATCACCTCGATACCCTCATCAGAAAAAAACATTGAATCGACCTGTTTTTGGCCTCAAGCTTATGCAGACTCGTTAAGGGAGACTTTGTCCTTGAAGTTAGCGGGAGATGTTAGCGGCTCAACATGAGCAGCTAGAAGAAGAGGAGGGATGCCTCTATGGACCAGGCATTGCCGATTAGCGAATTATAAACACATTTGTGTAAACACATTACAAAACTTTAAACGCGTTTTTCTCGAAAACATGTTTTTAAAAATGGCTGACATTCTCCTGACCGCTGTAATTAACATATCGATCTGAAATTTGGAGAGCATACTCAGAAAATATGTCTTCACGGAATGACGGATCGTTTTTTCGACAGATACATTTTTGCATTTATTATTTATCTTTTTATGCGAAAAAAACGCGAAAATTCGATTCTTTTAAAATTGCCGCCATTTTCCGAAATTTGTACTAAACGAAAAACCCATCCGTCATTCCATGACCAAAGGGTCACAGATTGATAATATGCTTTGAATTTGTGTTTCAGATCAACAAAGAGGGGGCAGTGATGTCAGCCGTTTACCTCCCGCGATTTAAGGACCTGTTTTCGCGGAGCTGCAACGGCCGTCATTTTGGTTTTTTTTTTCAAGTAAAAATTTTTTGAACGTTCTGTATATCATGAATAAAAGCAAGAAAAAACCGCACTCAAAAAGCTTTACTCTTTTCCTTAAAAAAAAAAAATGTAAACACCTGAAATATGGCACTCCAAGGACAAAGTCTCCGTTAAGACGGTCATCGAATATGACAGGTCCAAAAAATCGAATTTTTCTTTTTCACGAATTGAAAAAAATGTGTGCGTGTTATGTGGATCTGGCTTGGCAGACTAATGGTGAGTCATCATTTTCTTAGTGTAAATCGTACTTGAACTTTTAAAAGAGTTTTTCTGAAAACTGTATTTCCCTAATTGGCTTCCAAGATATCTCAAAAACGATTGGACGGATTTCGCTCAAATTTGTATGGTACAGTCAGCATATCTATAGTTCTCACCCGAACTGGAATATTTCCGATATCTGCCATAGTTTTTTTTAAGCTGTAAAAGTCGAAAAAAAATGACGAAACCTGGAACTTAACTTTTAAAATCGTGCCAAAAATTCGATTTTCGTTATGTTGACTTTACTCTAGTTCCGGCGGTAGCTTCAGGTCTGCGAATTAAATTGCCGTTTGATTTTTTTCACTTTCAGATGAGCAAAACCTCCGGAATCATGGCGGACATCAACCAAAGTTTTTTTTAACCCTCCGTGGTCACTACTTCGGTAGAATAACATAGTAATCACACTGGGTGAAATTCACCCGGCCAAGTTCCAAATGGTTGCTGTCTGAAAACTATCAGTCCGATCGGGATTGAAAAAATACTAGAAAATACTTTGAACATTCTAGAACATGTGTGAATAGTCGGTATGTCAAAATTCAAATGACAACATGTTTCAAGAAATTCGTGAATAGGTCAATTTGTCAAAAAATACACCTTTTCACTCAAAAAATCATAACTTTCCGAATTTTCGATATTTTCAAGTAAAATTGAAACAGGATACTCGTAAGACATGGTACTTCAAGGGAAAACATAGTGGCATAGTGGCACTTCGAACCCTCGCCTCCTGGAGGGCCGACCTTTAATTGAAACTAGGACCCATAGATATATAGACCCAAAGTTAGGTCCGGGTAAAGTTTACCCACGTTGACCAAGGAGGGTTAAACATGAGTGCCTTTCGAACGGTGTAAAGTCGATTCGCCTCGTTATTTTTGTTTAATAAAATTCTGAGGAACTCCAAAAATGTTAATAAATATCTGGTGAAAATTAAAAGATCGTATGTTTTAAGGCGTTACACCTCGGTAACGGGTATAAAATCATGTGCGAATTTAAGAATTTTTTTTTGTATGAAAAAGTGATTCACTCATAAAATTAATGACACATCTATTTAGTATGAATATCAAGCTGTTATTAAATATATATATATATATATATATATATATATATATATATATTTTTTTTTCGATGTACAAAATGGCCGACTACTCGAACCTTCTCGAAACAGCTTTTTTCCAATTGGCGTGACAAATAACTTCAACAATTTTCACTCGATTTACATCAAATTTAAAAGTTTTGTTCCTAATTGCATTTCGCAGAGAAGTACGTACGGAATTTCCGATTAATCGAAAAATTTTCATTTTATGACCAGTTTATGAGCAGTTAAAAACGAAATTTTGCACTGAAAATTCATTTCTCAAGTTCAAATACCTAAAACTTTTGAATAAAACAATATTTTAAAAATTCCGTACGTACTTCTCTAGGTATTCCAATGTAGATTGACGAGAATTTTTGTTTTTTGTTCTAGGTAAAAAAATGTGGATGCTAAATGTCACGCCGCGGAGCGGCTAAAAAAAAGATAAAAGAAAATATTAGTAGTTAGCCATTTTGTACGAAAAAAATTCCAACAGTTTGATATTCATACTAAATAGATGTGTAATTAATTTTATGAGTGAATCACTTTTTCATACGAAAAAAATTGTTAAATGCGCACATGATTTTATACCCGCTACTGTGGCCTAAGGCCTTAAGGCCTTATATACACTTGTGATGGTCGGAAAAATGGAAAAAAGATTTGATTGCATATTCTTCAAGTACAATATGTCAAGAATATTCTCACCAAATTCCATAGAGATCGGAGCATTAGATTCGCAGTTATAGGTATTTCAACCGCACGAAGCGTGTTACGCTTGCCAAGCAGCAAGCGCAAGCAGCCACAAGAGAAGGAAGAATGGCTCGTAGGCAGTATCAAATCAATGTTTTAGTGGCTGCAGCGAATGCAGAAGGATTACTGTATGGCCCTGGAATCTACGACTCCATGTTAGTATGAATGAATTAACTTTAAATGTAAAAGAAACATACTTGAATCTTAAACGCGATTATCACAAAATCGTCTTTTTTGAGAAACACCTTCGCGGTGGACACGATTACTAAAAAACTATTAATCCGATCCATACCAAATTTATACCACTTATTTATTATGATAATAGGTAAGGCCTGGACGAAGGATATAGGATTCTGTTGAAAAAAAAATTAGTAACAAAAAACCGAAAATTTAGCATTTCAAAAAATCAATTTTTTGTTAAGATTATCGTCCGTTTTTTCGAAATCAAATTTTTTACAAATCCTTTATCCAGGCCCAAGCCAATGCAATATACTAATCAAATCTTTTTCATATTCTAATTTCAGATGAACCGTTCTCGAGTGATCATGTCCACCGCAACTGATGCTCCAAAAAAGGCGCTCCTGGAAGACAGCTGGAGTTCCGACATTTTCAAATATTTTTAAATAAAGAAATTGTACAAGTACATGAAAATATGTACTAATCGATGTTGTTCACAGTTTGTCAAAAACATTTATTGTTCCGTCGAAAAATTGTTTAAGAAAATTTAAAAAAGCCTCAACCGTTCATAAAAAAAATCCCAAAAAGCGAAAAAAAATGGCTGTCACATGGGATGATCCCGTTAATATTTCGTTGATCCTCCTCGAACGAATAACTTCACTGATCCAAGTGATTTTCTCCATGCACGAAAATCCTTCACTTTCGGTTGATACGCGCGAATAATTCACGTTGCATTCACCATTTTTGAATGGAATTTCGTTGCGACGGGAACGCGATCCCGCAGAATATAACGAGGTGGAAAAAAAAACACATTTGCATTCGAACACCCGTTCGTATGGGAAATGCCTTTACGCGTTGATTCAGGGCGATGGAAACGTCGAATGCGGTTGTATTTCGCGGTGTGGTTCGCACGAGACTGTCGCGCGTAGTTTGGAGCACAATGAGGTTCATTAAAGTTACGGGAGCTGCATTATCGCGTGGAGAACATAGCGCGGAACATTGAGAGGATGGTCGATATTGAAGCGTCGAGAAGTGAGGAGTGGAAAGAGGAACAGGGTGGTATCGAGCCTGAGGGATGTCTCGTTCCTTCTGCGTCGGACGCTGTCGTTGACATTGCGAAATGCACGTACAAACGCCGGTACAACTCGACACGACGTCGAACATTTTAAGGGGCCAGTCCACTTTGAAAATTTCAAAAATCGAAAGCAAGCTAGACTTGAAGAAATCGACGATAATGAGCAATCAGAAAGGATTTTGTACGGTGCAGGAATTGCCGATTGAGTTTTGGTAAGAGTTTTTCATAGTATAAATTTCGAACGCGTTTTTCTCGAAACAACGTTTTAAAAATCTAGCTCCATCGTATCTCTAAAACTAATAAACCGATTCTCTTGAAATTTGAACCACATATTGTAAACATGATTCGCAACAAGATGACCCTCGATGGTTTTAAAATTTTGATTTTTTACTCTTTTTTTTTGCGAAAAACTTCTAAAACAACGCGTTTTTTATACTTTTTTCGTTTTTCATCTGTCATTTTTTTATTTTTTGATAAAACTTTATATCCGAGGGTCATTTTGTAGCTGGGGTCATACTGAATTTAATGGACTTTGATTTTTTTGTTTCAGACAAGCCGTTGCCGTGTTGTGATGGAGCTACCTAGCCCACCTATTTTTGAGGCGTTACGTTAAACTATAGTTTTTGTACTTAAAAATGAATAAAATTGAATTACATTTTTTTAAATGTATTTCAAGACTTTATTCATCAAGCGCTACAACTTTTATATTCGTATCTTTTATAAAATCCTCAAAAAAATCGCGAAAATAGCCTTTTTTCGTGGCTCCAAAGTGGACCGGCTCCTCAAGCTTATCAACGCGAGTGTTCCCCGCTTGGAACTCCAGCCGTCGCGAATTTATGAAAAACGCGCACCAAAAACGGAAAAAAAACCGTGCTGGCGAACAATGAAAATTTCCGCAAGACGCAAAGATGACAAGCTCGCGGGCTCTGTCGGAATAATTGAAAGGGGAACGTCATCCGCACGCGCATATACGACTTCGTTGATGTGGTAAATTGTGCACGGAAAATGTGAAGAAAAAAGAAACAAATTCGAAACCGGAAGTAGCCGTCTGCAATCATCGGCAGAGTTGGTGGAAAATTCGTCAAATTTTACCCCTTAAGGCGGGACACCACTGTGAGGTAAAAAATAGTTTTTTTTTGCATTTTCTTGCGGGATTCCACTGTGGGTAAAAAAAAACATTTTTTTAATTTCTTAAAGTATATATATTCAAGAATATGTGAAAAAAAAATCGAGTTAAAGTATTGAAAATTGACCAAGTTGCAGACGATTTAGCAGGTAGCGCAACGATTTACGTATATTAAAACTTTCAATCGCGTTTTTGTCGAAACGACTTTTCCATTACCTGGCGGGAATCGCAGCTTGAGCTATAGACCTACGATTTTCCATTTTGAAAGACAAAAATTACCGTAATTGTACGTAGTCGTTTTTTTTTCATGATATTTAGTATTTTTCGCCCCCGAATATTATATATGTATAATTTCGCCAAAATTCATATACAGGGTGTCCCTCTTATCTCTGCCACCCGGAATAACTCGGTAATTAGCGACGTCACAAAAAAATGTTCGAGACAAAAATTGTACGGTGTGAAGGGGGCTATCAAATGCGACCAATTTTTTTTTTTTCGGTGGAGGCGCTGACGCACAGCGAAGGTCACCTTCACTGTTTTAAATGGAATGGTGCATTATTTTTCAACAATCTTGTGGAGCACCTCAAGCCGCATAAAAAAACATTAGGGGGTCAAAGTCGTTTGCAAAACGACTTTGCAAAACTCAAAGGTCTGTAAACGATATTTGGTTACGAGATGTTGGTACTTCACGATACAGCAAAAACCAGCTGTTGCCGTCAACCATTTATAGCACCTAGAGCCATCTTTTGAGAACGGACCGAACTAAGTTGTACACCTAATATATATATGTTTGGGATAACCTTCTCTACAACATATTTCAAGTTTAAGATCATCCGAGGTGAAGCCTACTTTCTGTATAATTACCGTAGTTTTTATTATAATCTGAACTTTATTGACTGAAACGTAGTATAGGTAGTATTTATTCCTTGTATGCCCTTTTAAGGTTGTTTACGTTAGTGCCCTTTCCCTCACCTTTACATACGTATTTACACCGGTTTCGATTATCTTACATCTATCTCAATATTCTAGTTTCTCGAATTGCCTAACGTAATGACATAGTTGTTTTGCCGGTTGCTATTTCAGTTGCGCCTTTATTTTATTGTCTATTCCTATCCCCCTGCTTTTTTCCAACCATTGTTTCAGTTTCGTATGGGGCTGAAGTTTGCATAGTTGGAACGCAACGAAAATTCTTATCAATTTCTTATTTTCATTATTATCCAAAATCATATTTTGCAGGTTTGTTTTAAATTGGTAAATAAGAATCTTGAAAAATGTTCTCGTGATTTTCGTAGCGTTAATCTGCCAAAGGAAGTTTTCGAAACAAAACAAAAACATTTTTGTTGCATTCCAACGATGCAAACTTGAACGTCATCAGCTTCGTTACCATGTTTTTCTTGAGTTTCCCCTTAACCTTTGGACAGCCGCAAATGTGTCGCAAATTTTCATTTGGCTCTTGGCAATTTCTTCATTTGGAGTATGTATACACTTTTTTGCCGTCCCTTCCGATATTACCACATCTTACCCTTGTCCATGTTTCATATTTTTTCTTCACTGATCGCTTCGTCTTCTCAATATCTTTCCATGTGTATTCCTGTTTTCCTATGCTTGTATTCGGACATATTAATCTTGCTCCAATCGTATTGAATTTCTCGTGCAGTTTCCATTTCATGCCTCTTTCTATTTTTTTTATATCTAGCTCCCTTATATTTGTATTCCATATGGATTGCTACATTTCTTCCTCACCTACGCTTTTCATGGCTTCCTTTATTTCTTTCGGCCATTCTGATGGATTGCCATTTGTGATTGCTTGTACATCCTCCCTCGGGCATTTTTTAGGCCACCTACCACCCTCCTTCTACATTATTTCTACTAAATATCCCGCGGCTCTTTTCCATGTTTCGACCTCCATTCCACTGCAGCCTGCTTCCATTTGCCAGATATAGTTTGGGGGATTTCTACCAATTTCGATGGCCATTTGGAAATATCTTGCCTGAAATTTTTCTACCTGTTTCCTCCTTTTTCAACCACAAATTTCAGATCCATGCAGCATTCCACTTTTTACTATTGCGCCCATCAGGTACAGTCTCCTTTTAAGGCAGTAGTCTGCTTTACAGGCTTCAAAAAATCGATTTGAAGAAGAGGAAGGATTATTGTATGGCCCGGGGATAGCTGATTAACATCTAATTAGTGTAAGTATCCAAAAACTTATATTTTTTTGGATCGAAAACTTTAAAGCCCGTTTTCTCGGGTTGTCATTTTCACAAGTTTTAGAAAACGGTGCCGGCAATAGCAAAAACAATATATGTCCGATCGAAAAAAATCAAAGTGACCTAGCTTCGGTATTAAATTATCTTCCATTTGAACTAAAAAAGTTGGACAAAAGTACTATTTAAATTACTTGTTTTGCGACTCAAAGTGAATTTTTTTTTTTCATAAAAGTGAATTTTTTTTTTCAAACGTCGAAAAAATTTGGAATTTCATCATTTCTTCGGTATTTTTTTAGTTCATATAGAAAAGGAACTTATAAAAACTTAAAAAAATTTGGTTCGATTGTTTCAGATGCATCGCACGACCTCCATCACCGGCACCGATTTACAAGTGCAGACTCCAGGCGCCCCAGAAAAATCGTTACAACTTTGAAAAATTTAAATATTTTTTAATAATAAAAATTGTTTTTTAAAGCTTGAATATAATACACTATCGTCTCAAAATTTCGTTTACGGCAATCATTTTCTTCCCTTTCGAAAAAATTGCTGAAAAAAACGCTTTTTTCGGCTTCTAAAGCAGACTACTGCCTTAAGGTAGAACGAGCGCGCGCTCTTGATTTGCTGTAAATTTTGTTCAAATTTTAATCAGACATTGTTCATATCATTATGCATGTTTGAGTGAAATTTCAGAACTTTAAATTGCAACTTTTAACACTGCAGGGTCTGCATTGACCGAAAGTCAGGTCGCATAATTCTTCGTACCATTCTATTGTATTTATAAATTTTGAATGAAAATTATGTTCAGATAGCAAACTAGTTAAAGAAAGAGTGAAAAAGTTCGGATTGCCTTTACTATTCAGTTTTGCTAAAAACGTTCAGTAAATACAGAATAATTCTTGGTAAAAAAATTGTCCCGTATAATAAGAAGACATATGGCAACACCGCAGAACAGTATTGTTCAATATTTCGAGAAAAAATCATTATCGTGTTTCTGAAGTTAAAAACTTTTACTATTATAAAAATTATGGTGAGCCGAAGAAAAAAATTTGTATTTTCCACCGAAATTATGGCTGACCATAATTTTTTTAATGGTCGAAAAAAAACCGCTACGCTACATTGTAGCGACACTACTCACGAATGAGCTGATTTTTTTTTTCAGCTGTGACATGACCGGGTAACAGCTGGGACAACGACCGCGCGTATCGTGCGGAGGGCCTCCGCGGCAATGTGCATAACGGCGCCATTTTTTAATATTTTGAACGGCAATTTATTGACTTTATTCTTAAAGCCCTTTCTGACGGTGTGTAAAAAAATAAAAATATTCCGGCCCATACTTTCGAGTTCACTATTATTTTTTTTAATATACCCATTTTTCGATCGGCCAAGGTGGCCAGACGCCTTAAGTGTAACAACTTTTATATCACTATCTATAATATAAACCTATGAAAAAAATTCATGAAAATAGCCTTTTTTAGCGTCTAAAGTGACAAGACCCCTTAAAAAACCACATTATTTATGGGATGACCCAATTCATGGGGGTGATTCGGATAGGCATATTGAAACGAGTCAAGTGGATTTTCCTTTTGGACGTCTCTTTTTGGGCCACTCTGTAAATATGAAGCTCCAATATCTCAAATACAATTTCCACATTCCAAACATGTTATTTCTATATCCCGAACCATTCCTTTTATACTTTTCATTTATAGTACAATCGTGCTGTCGCTGAAAAACCCCGGAATCGGAAAAAAATTAGAAGAAGGCTATTTTTTTGACGGGTGATTTTGTAGGTGCCGCGGGTGCTAAATCCAAGTTTGCCTAAAAATCGGGGTGTAGGGTTTTTTTGGGGGATGAAAGGGGATGGGGGTGGATTGATGGCAAACTACAACCCCTACGAGGTCGACGCTGTGAGACAAAATGTGCAGAAAAATCCGGGTTTTAGTTTTGTCCATAGCGCCGAAGTCGTGAAAGTTCATTTCGGGGGTGAAAAAGTGGGGTTGAATTTTGAAAAATCAATTGTAATTCAATAACTCTTTAGAAATCATTTTTACACTTTTTGTTCAAAGAGGAACGTTATAACCCTTGAAAAAACGCGTCAATCGAGTATTTGATCGTAACTCTCCGATAATATCTTCGCCCCCTAAAAAATGGTTAAAATACCAAAAAAAAATGCTTATTGAATAACTCAAAAACAATCGATTTTTCGGGTATGGTTCAAATGTACGAAATGTAGAGAAATATTTTCTCTATATTTTCGTTTCTATGGACCACCCTTAAATTTTGATGTTCCAACCCCTCTCGGGGGTTGAAAATTCAAAATGACATTCTGGGAAAACTATTGACCGCGCGAATTCGCCGCCCTGAAAGACTTTGTAGCTTGAACCCTCAGCTACATTTTTGTTCACAGCGCCAATCTTGTATCTCTTTATTTTCGGTCAATAGTTTTTCCAGAATTTCATTTTGAATTTTCAACCCCTGGGAGGGGTTCGAAAAAGCAAAATTCAAGGGTGGTCCATAGGAACGAAAAAGTAGAGATAATTATTCTCTACATTTCGTACATTTAAACCATCCACGAAAAATCGGTTGTTTTTTTAGTTATTCAATAAACTTTTTTTTTTATACCTCAACAATTCTTTCGGGGGTGAAGATATTATCAGAGAGGGTTGATCAAATACTCGATCGACGCGTCTTTTCAAGGGCTACAACGTTCCCATTTGAACAAAAATTGTATGAATTTTCCCTAAAGAGTTATCGAATAAAAACTGATTTTTCAAAATTTTACCCCACTTTTTCACCCCCAAAATGAACTTCCGAGACTTCGGCGTTGTGGACAAAAAAAAGCCCGGATTTTTCTGAACATTTTGTCTCCCGGCGCCGACCCCGTGAGGGTTGTCGTTTACCATTAATCCACCCCCATCCCCTTTCATCCCCTAAAAAAACCCTGCACCCTAAACCCTTCTAATTTTTTCTAATTCCAATCCCATGTAGGGTGATCGGTAGTGGCCAACGATTGGCCGATGCTCGACGCCGAGCTTGCCAACATTGGCACTCGAGCTTGGCCCGATCATCGACCGAGCCTTGGATGATAAGAGCGGCCCGATATTCGCAATCAATATTGGCCCTAGAATGGCTTATGAGAATCGGCCGAGCATCGCGTAGGAGTTCATTCGAGCATCGGCCAATAATAAGTCCCCGTCAAGATTGCCATTATTGGCACTGGAGCTTGGCCCGATTATCGACCGAGTCTTGGCGGATAATTGTGACCCGATATAGATCACCAAAATTGGTCCTGCACTGGCAAAAAAAAATTATTATTTTTGTAATGTAATTCGTCATTATCTGGTCTTTCGAAACGATTAGTTTGAAGAAAATATTTCACCTATATGGGACTTGAACCTTGAACCTACCTACTCATAGCTAAGCACGCTGCCCCTATGCTACCGAGTGCTTGTAACTTGAGCTTGTAGCTTGACATGTTATAGAATTTTCAAACATACCCTATGTGTGTATATATATATATATATATATATATATATATATAATTCCTCTCTCTACCCCTCTACCCCCACAACCCTTTAATATGTGTGGCAATAAAGACATACCATTAGTTCATTAGTTCAAGTTTAATTTGAATAAATACATATATTTAAATTGAATAATTCCAATAATGGAATGCAATAGGAAAAAAATGATTTCCCGAAAAATCTAGTTAATTCAAATAAAAAAGAAGTAAATAGACGCGGTTAGTTAATATTAATAGAATTTTGCTGTCAGTGTAGGATGGTTCATAAAAATCGGCAGAGTATCGCGTATGAGCTCGTTCGAGAATCGGCCAACAATGAGTGCATTGATTTGGTAGTATATTTGTTAAGAGTAATGTCCAATGGACCCCTAAAAAGTATTTATCTCGTCTCACAATGACTTCGACGCGAAACAATGAATCGTCAATATACGAATTGCGGTTCGATCATGCGTTACTCGGCCGAACATTGGCCTCGTATCGGTTAACCAACGTTGGCGAGTCTATACTTCACCAAACATCGGCCTCGTATCGACAAGCCAATCATTAGCGAGTCGATATTCTGCCGAACATTGGGCTCGTATAGGCAAAACCATGATTGGCGAGTCTATACTTCGCCAAACATCGACCTCATATCGATAAACCAATAATGAACGAGTCTATACTTGGCCAAACATTGGCCTCGTATTGGCAAACCAATGATCGGCCAGTCTATACTTCGCCAATATCGGCCCCGTATCGACAAGCCAATGATTAGCGAGTCTATGTTTGGCCGAACATTGGCCGCGTATCGGCAAACCAATGATTGGCGAGTCTATACTTTGCCGAACATCGGCCTCGTATCGACAAGCCAATGATTAGCGAGTCTATATTTGGCCGAACATCGGCCTCGTATCGGCAAACCAATGTTGGCTAGTCAATACTCAGCCGAGCATTGGCGTACAATTGGGTAATCGATTATCGCCCCGCCAACATTGGTCCAAGTGTTGGCCGTTACGGTTCGATTGGCGAAACCTACATGGGATATACAGCACGACTGTACTATTATAATTCTGTAAAAGTTCATATTCCCTTCTTACTAAGTATGCGTATAAGAGAGTAGTAATAAATCGTTAAATAACATGGGACATTTTTTTCTACTTACGTTTCTCCCTCGTCGTTTTTCAATAAAATATAATAACGATAAAAACAACGCTACGACATATAACGAACAACGTGTCTACTGATGGTGCGCAGTTAAAACTCTGACAATGTGTGCAAGTGCTCTCACCAAGATGCCTTGGCTCTAAAAAAATAAATAGTGCTCAAACGTTATTCAACAATCGCTAACAACGAGGTTCTACGGGATATTTGTGTTTGGGTTTGCTGAGTATCCTTCGGAATTGTGACAGAGCGAAGAAACGGCCGTTCGTTGATGTTTGCCAAAAAATGACAGCAGTCACAATTTTTGTGAGGTGAGCTCGTGAACCGAGCGTTTGTCCGAAGCGGTTTCGTGTCAAAGTACAAAAATGGCCGTTTCGTTCGAACTACGAGCCCATCTATCAGCCACGAAGAAACAATGAGGTGTTCACTACGCGGAGATGAAAAAAAAACCGACTGATCGTCCTACCGATCGCGTGACAATTCAACAGCGTTTTTTCATATTCTAAAAAAAAACACCGGTGGTGTATTTTTTTGTCACTGCCGCGTCTACGACTCGAGCTGCGAAAATGACGAGTACATTGAGGAGTTTCGGGACAATTGGTGAAATATTACCATTTGATTCAAATGTATACAGTAAATTCTTTGTCGTGTACTGAATGGACCCTAGAAATTTTAAATCGATCGTCTACACTGTTTGTATAAAATGTACAATTGAAAAAACATTTTTAACACAAGAAGATGCTTAGGCCCATCGCTGAATGGCAGTTTGGGGCCGGGTTGAAATTCCGAACTTTGAATGATCAGAACGCTCAAAACTCTGAAAGATCAAAACTCCCAAAGAATTTTAATCTGAACGCCGTCAAAATAAGTCGGCTATGAAAGTTTTAAAAGTTTCAAAATTTTCAATAATTCGACGAATTATTTCAAGAATTTTGTTTAAATAAGGCCTAAGACCACTCTAGAGGTCGAGAAAATAGGCTCTTTGGGGATTTTTTTTTCAGAAAAACTACAAAATAAATCGAGATTACAAAAAAGGGTGTTTATCATACATATCAGTGACTGTGCAAAATAATTTTTTAGAAACGATTAGTTTCAAAACGGCGGCTGTGCAGCGTTTATCTCAAAACTGAATTTTTTAAGTTGGCCGGAAACATAACTCTGACAATTTTCAACCGATTCACTTGAAATGTTGAATATATCTTGAAAAATCCATTGTCTATGGAAGTACGTAGGATTTTTTTTATATTGCATAGTTCATTTGTTATTAACAATTATCTGACGATATTTTGGGCAAATTTTTGGAAAGTGAAAAATTTGAAAAGTGTTTCCCGTAGAGAACCATAATTCCTTGCCAAATTTTTGGAAAGCGAAAAATTTGCCTAAAAAATCGTCTGATTATTGTTAATAACAAATGAACTATGCAATGTAAAAAAATCCTACGTACTTCCATAGACAATGCATTTCTCAAGATATATTCAACATTTCAAGTGAATCGGTTGAAAATTGTCTGAGTTATGTTTCCGGCCAACTTAAAAAATGCAGTTTTGAGATAAACGCTACACAGCCGCCATTTTGAAATTAATCGCTTCAAAAAAGTTATTGTATACAGTCACTGATATGTATGATAAACACCCTTTTTTGTCATCTCGATTTATTTTGTAGTTTTTCTGAAAAAAATCCCCATAAAGCCCATTTTTTCGGCCTCTAGAGTGGCCTAACCCCTTAAGAAGTGATTTTGCGTCAATTTTGAAATTTGTCTAGACAATGTTCTACGTTTAACATAATTTACAGTGAACTGTGTTTGGGCATGATCTTGACGAAATTTGTAGTTTCGGAACATTAAAATTAGGAATTTGAAACCGTCGAAGCATTCAAAGTTCGGAATTTCAACCTGGCCCCCATGTCAAGATCATGGGAGCGAAAGTCTACACAGTTGACTGTAAATGATGTAGAACGTATAACATTGTCTGAACAAATTTAAAAAATGACGCAAAATCACGTATTGATAAAAAAAAAGCTTGAAATAATACGTCGATTTGTTGAAAATTTTGAAAGTTGCAAAACTTCCATAGCCGAATTATTTTGACGGTGTTCAGATTTTCGGAGTTTTGGTCTTTCGTGTAAAATTCTTGCGGTTTTTTTTTCTTTCGGGGTAGTATTCTTTCGACGTTTTGAGCGCTCTGATCATTCAAAGTTCGGAATTTCAACCCAGCCCCATCTTTAATATCGGAACGTTAAAATTCGGAATTTTAAATCGTCGGAGCATTCAAAGTTCGGAGTTTCAACCCAGCCCCGGCGGTTTTACGCACGAAATAGTGTGAAAAAACGTTTAAAATGTTATGAAAAACTGTCAAATAACTCAATACGTTTTGACAATTTCGTTATCAGTGTCATAATGTTAAATGTCCTATATTCAAAAGTATTATTTTCAATTGTATTAGGACGTTGAATGAGTTCTCGCTGTTTTCCAACAGATGGCGTCACGAGAACTGTGTGCGCTTACTTTGAGGGAAGAAATCCCTTTAAACGCCCGAAAATGAGTCATTTTTCATGCATTTTTTTCAAGGTGATAAAATAATCGCATCATTTAAAATGTTGACATTACCTTTTGATATTACAACTTTCAGGTGTTAAAACAATGATTTTATAAAGAAAACAAAATTGCGGCGTTATACGGTATTCCTTTAGGCGTCTTTTGAAAAACTGCTCATGTTATGGCTCAAAAAGTCATTGATCGATCTGGCTGGAATTTTGGGAGGTTTCTCACTATACCATTATTGGAAGGCTATACCTAAAGTTTTGAGGTTACCGCGTAAATAAATTACTTTTTAGGGGTAAAAATTGTCGTGAAATTGGTCAAAATTATGAAAATTTGATTACAAAAAGCCTACTTAGTTTTTAATTTTGTACTTTTTTAAATATCTTTATAGGTATATCCTTCCAATGATGTTATAGTAAGAAACCTCGCAAAATTTCAGCCAGATCGATCAATAACTTTTTGAGCTACAACATGATCAGTTTTTCAAAAGACGCCTAACGGAATACTTCATAACGCCGCCATTTTGTTTTATTTAAAAAAGAAAAACATTTCTAACACTCAAAAGTTGTAATAAGATAATGTTGTAATGAGATTATCACGTTTAAAAAAATTCATGAAAAATTACTCATTTTCGGGCGTCTAAAGGGATTTCCCTCCTCAAGATGGTATTGCATCTATAAAGAAGTACCACAAGCGACCTTGAAATTCAGTGTATGTAATTTCGCCGAAGTGTAAACAACTTTTGTTTTCCATAATGTTAAACATGCCAAAATTCGTGCCAAAAAAGAGTATTTGCGGGGAATTTTACTGCACTACTGGATTAAAAACAAATCTGCATCTGAAGCACACAGAATGCCTGTTGAGACTTACGGCGACCATGCTCTGTCGGAAACAACATGCAGAGAATGGTTTAGACGCTTCAAAAATAATGATTTTGATATTTTGAATTGGAGGCGTTACTCCATGAAGACACGAGGTTGAAGTTGACATCGTTGGAACGCAACGAAAATTAATATTTCGGAATTGCTTTTATATCTTTTGGTAAATATTGCCGACAAAAATCCTTCAACCATTATTAAGGTGGAACGAGCGCGCAATCTTGATTTCTATAGATTTTGTTCAAATTTTGACCAGGCATTGTTCATATCATTATGCATGTTTGAGTAAAATTTCAGAACAGTCGGCCATTTAGATCGGGAGATAATGGCTTTCAAAATTGCAACTTTTAACACTGCAGGATCGGCATTGACCGAAAGTCAGGTCGCATAATTCGTCGTACCATTCTATCGTGTTTATAAATTTTGAATAAAAATTATATTTAGATAGCAAACTAGTTAGGAAAAGAGTGAAAAAAGTTTGGAATGCCTTTACTATTCAGTTTCGCTAAAAACGTTCAGTAAAGACAGAATAATTATTCGTAAATATATTTGTCCCCTATAATAAGAAGACATATGGCAACACCGCAGAACAGTATTGTTCAATATTTCGAGAAAAAAATAATTATCGTGTTACTAAAATAAAAAATGTTGCCATAAAAAAATTTTTGCATTATAAATATCATAATTTTATATTGTTTATGTTATCTTCATTAACAAATAAAAGTGTTGGCTCATTCATAACTAATTAAAAACTTTGTTCGATTAAAAATCACTTCCAGATAAAAATTTGTGTTGCAGTATTATTGTAAATATGCCGTGCAAACTCACGTCATTGGATACGTGGAACGATGCGCTGTTGTCATATGTCTTCTTATTATAGGGAACAAATATATTTTACGGAAAATTATTCTGTCTAAATTTCAGTGCAGACCATGCAGTGTTAAAAGTTGCAATTTTAAAACCCATTATCTCCCAATCTAAATAGTCGACTGTTCTGAAATTTCACTCAAACATGCATAATGATATGAACAATGTCTGGTTGAAATTTGAACAAAATCTCTAGAAATCAAGATTGCGCGCACGTACTACCTTAAAGATATTTGGTTAGCGACCTACAATATAAATCTATAAAAAAAAGATCGACTATAATGACAAAAATATGGACAAAAATGTACAAAAGAACTTTCGTTGCGTTCCAACGTACCAAACTTCAACACCATATGAAGACTCGCGTCAGACGCTAGCTGAACTTGCATAATCATTACGTTGATCACACAATAGTTTCGAAACGTTTGAGTTGGTCACACAACAGTTTCGAAACGTTTGAAATCATAAAGAATTATTTATTTAAGGCCATAGGCCTTACGGGTATAAAATCATGTGCGAAGTTAACAATTTATTTTCGTATGAAAAAGTGATTCACTCGTAAAATTAATTACACATCTATTTAGTATGAACATCAAGCTGTTAGAAAAAAAAACGTTTCGAAACATCTTTTTTTCCAATTGGCGTGACAAATAACTTCAACAATTTTCACTCGATTTACTTCAAATTTGAAAGTTATGCTCCTAATTGCATTTCGCAGAGAAGTACGTACGGAATTTCTGATTAATCGAAAACTTTTCGTTTTATGAGCAGTTATGACGAAAATTTTCACTGAAAATTCATTTCTCAAGTTCAAAAACCTACAACTTTTGAATAAAACAATATTTTTAAAATTCCGTACTTACTTCTCTAGGTATTCTAATGTAGATTGACGAGAATTTTTGTCTTTTGTTCTCGGTAAAAAATTGTGGATGCTAAATGTCACGCCGCGGAGGGCCCAAAAAAAAGATACCAAAAGAAAATATTAGTGGTCGGCCATTTTGTACATCGAAAAATAAAATATATATATTTTCTAACAGCTTGATATTCACACTAAATAGATGTGTAATGAATTTTACGAGGGAATGACTTTTTCATGCGAAAAAAATGTTTGAGCAAAGCATTAATTTTCACGAGAAAAGCAGCGAGAACTTATTCAACATCGCAATAAATTGTCTAGAAAGACGATCGGAAATTTGGAGGTTTAGCACACGACAAAGTTGCACTGCATAAATTTGAATCAAACGATAACATTTCCCCATTCGTCCCGAACCTCCTTGTTGGAAAAAGTAAACAAAAAAACGACTAACGAAGACAGCATTACGAGAAGTGGGCGGGGTGAAAAAAAAAAATAAAAGGAACAAAACAACGGCAGGATTGTGGCAAAAGTGAGGAACGTTCAGCAAGACCCGCGTCCAAATACCCTTGTCCGGCAGCTGAAGGTTTCTGGTGTCGAACTGTTGGTCCTGAAGGAGGTCGAGGCCCTTGACCCCGCTGCCGGCCGGATGCTCGGGCCCGGCGCCGCGCGCGCCCCCGTACACCGGATACAGCGGATACAACTGTTGTATCTTCGGATACTGGAGAAAGACAACAGGCACGCGATTGGTCGACGCCTTCGGTGGTGGGGGTTCCATGAGTATGAGGGCGCGTTGAAAGGGCGCCACAGTCGGATTTTCCGAAATGCTCATAGTTTTCGTCGTTGTCCTCGTTGTTCTCGTCGTCGTCGTCGTTGCGAGGCTGCTACGCGTTGTGCTCTGTCGGCCGGGACTGGGGGTGCTTCTCGGTCGAGATTTCACGGTCGGTAAGTTACCACGCGAGTCTGCCGATCCGGCGCGGCCGGAAGTCAAGCCGCGCAACGTCTGCACGGTCGGCCTGCTCGAACCGCCGCGATTGGCCGATTTGCCGTTTTTGTGCTGACCCCGCGCCTTGGCCTTCTTCGCCGAGGGACTCGACGCGTTCAACGGATAGCCGATACCGCCCGCGTGAATCTTTGCCGATTTGCCGTGCTGGCTCGTCTTCGCCTTCGGCCCGGCGTAGCTACTCGTGAGCAACGCGTTCTTCGAGGGCGCTGCGGACTCTCGCGTCTTCACGAATGGACGCCTCGGTGGACTCGCACCTGCCGGACTGTACAACGCGTACTCCGTTCGGTCCGGCAACGTTGACGTCCCGTAGAATATCAACGCCCACTCGTGAAGCGTTGCTCGACCTGGTGTTCCCAGGGTGTTTTTTTTTTTCGTTTTTTGTTTTGTTTTCAACGCCGCCATTTTTGCCGCCCAAAGAGAAAGAAAAGGTTACCGTTAGCGCGCTGCGTTAGGGGAAAGGATTCGAGAGCGAATTTACGCCTGGAATTCCTGGCGTGAACTAGTGGGGAAAAATGGTCGCCGGATGACTGGATTTGTCGGGTGCATCCAGCCGTATGGTCGGCAGAGTTGGATTGCTTGGAGCTTTTGCCAAGCTCCATTTGTTTGGAGCATTGCCGATCAATCCACAATGACGCGAATTTACCAGAACGCCTGCCAAAACTAGGCCGATCAGTTTTTTCGACGCGAGCCGCTGGAATTCTACGGCAGTCTTTCGGCTACCGGAAAGATGGAAGACGGCGATCCATCAATGACGTCTGACTTATCGCTGGCTTTGAGATCGGGGCATTCGGGAAACACTAGGCAAATGCGAGTGATAGGCGGTGCGAGGCAATTTGACACTTTTGGAAACGGAAGGAAAAGTTTCGATTATCGAATTGAGCCGTGGAAGTTGGAGTGCGGGAGTCCGAGCTTCATAGGGGGTAGAAAAAGCGTCCGATATTCCGATAGCCTGACCACTGACGAGGAACGTCACTTTAGCAGCCCGCCTTCGATTTTTGTAAAACTCGTTCGTATGGTAGACCGTTAAATACTATTGGAAACGTTTTTTTTTTATCGATGGTGAAACGGTTCTAAGGGATGATACCACCCCTCGCAGTGAATGTAGTGCAGTTGGTTTTGGGGTGATTTTGCAGTTTCACGCGCAAGCAGTTCACCGATTTTAGCGGAACGGAAACGGAAACTCTTTTCATGGAAACTGACTACATTGAAGACAACAAGGATTAAGGGGCCAGTCCACTTTGAAGATTTCAAAAAATCGAAAGCAAGCAAGACGCGAAGAAATCGACGATGATGAGCAATCAGAAGGGATTTTGTACGGTGCAGGAATTGCCGATTGAGTTTAGGTAAGTGTTTTTCATAGTATAAACTTCAAACGCGTTTGTTTGGGTTTGTTTGGGTTGAAATTTAAACCACATATTGTAAACATGATTCGCAACAAGATGACCCTTGATGGTTTTAAAATTTTGATTTTTACTCTTTTTTTTGCAAAAAACTGCGAAAAAACCACGTTTTTTTTTACTTTTTTCGTTTTTCATCTGCCATTTTTTTATTTTTTGAGAAAACTGTATATCCGAGGGTCATTTTGTAGCTGGTGTCATACTGAATCTAATGGACTGTGATGTTTTTTTGTTTCAGACAAGCCGTTGCCGAGTTGTGATGGAGCTACCTAGCCCACCTATTTTTTAGGCGTTACGTTAAACTATAGTTTTTGTACTTAAAAATGTCCAAAAATGCATACATTTTTTTCATGTATTTCAAGACTTTATTTATCAAGCCCAACAACTTTTATGTTCAAATCTTTTATAAAACCCTTTAAAAAATCGCGAAAATAGCATTTTTTCGTGGCTTCAAAGTGGACTGGCCCCTTAAGGGATGAATCACGTATTTATTTTTCTTTCTCTCAGCCCACATTTAAAATACGTGCATTGAAAAGACTACATTGAATGAAACGGATAACAGTTTGAACGGGGTACAAAATGAAAATTGACGTTTTTTTTTGCATTTTCGCCGGATACTAAGCTAAGGGGGTAAACCACCCCTTACTTTAAGTTCCTCATCGCAGTTGTTTTTTTTCTGGGTTGAAAATGTGTATGGTGTTTTTAAATATTTCTCCAAACTCCAAATTGATCTTCAGAGTGCTGGAAAATTCGAGCAAATCGATGGGCCGACTTTGAAATTCTGCTTCTGAAAAGATTACGTTTTTTTGCACTTACGCCGGATACCAAACTAAAGGGGGTGAACCACCCCTTACTGCAAGTTCCTCATGGCAGTTGATTTTTTTGGGGTTTAAAATGTGTATGGTGATTCAAAATATTTCTACAACCACCAACTTGATGTTTGAAAAATTCGAGGAAATCGATGGACCGACTTTGAAATTCTGCCGAAAATCGAAAAAATGAAAATGAAATGATTCAAAAGTTTAAAAAAAAAAATGTTCGACCCCTTTAGTCGCTTTTTCGGAATCGCTAAAATCGGGGAATTGCAAACAGCCGTAGCGTCGGTTCTATCCGAGTGACATGAACTTAATGGGGGGATTCGAAGAGGATTTTGGTAGACGTAGAAAATGCCTCTTGATTCATCCCGATATCTTAATTAGTTTTCCCGAAAGGTCCACATGAGGAATGGCCGAAAAAGAGGCAAAAAACGATAACGAATAGAATGAGGACAGAATGGAGTTCCAAATGGCAGCAGAAAATAAACTATCGACGTTTCGGTGAAGCCACTTATTTTTCGCCGAGATGGGAAAAAAGTTTGGATTCTAAATATTTCTTCTTACAAGTCCATATCGATGTATTTTTATCCCCAGAATACGGATTCACCATAAATTTTTCCCAAAACCCTAAATTTTCGCAAAAAATCGTCGAAAACGTGTGGAATGTGGTTACTCTACGAAAGGAAAATTGTTCCCCATTTACATCGCTGCTTTTCCTTCTGTTTTTCGTCTTCACCTAACTTCCCATGCCTAGAGTTTGAAGCAGGATATACATTTACAACGATACATTGTTTTTTTCTTCTGTAAATGATAAAACTACTCTACCGGCCAAAAGTTTCCGGACACTTTCGATAATTGCAAAACTTTCGATCACTTTGGATAATTGCAAAATTATATTAGAATGATACAATTAATTATACAGAGCTGTATAATATCGTCGCAAAATAATAAATGAAATTAACTAGACTACTCTAACATTATTTGGCAATTATCCAGTGATTGAAAGTCTTGCTATTATCTGAAGTGTCCGGAAGCAGCCTCCTTAAGGGGTTACTCCCACATGCGATTGTGAAAAAATCGATTTTTTTTATTGCATTTTTTTGAAGTATAAGTATCTGAGAATATGTCCTGAAAATTTCAAGTCGATCCGAACAAAATTGACTGAGATATGAGCGTTGAAAGAGAAGAATCCGCGTTGAAAGAGCGTTGAAAGAGAAACTTTAAACGCGTTTTTCTCAAAATGGCATTTCTGAAGTCGGTGACCAAGATTACTCGGACACTAATGAACCGATCTTCTCAAAATTTGGCAGGCTTATTTAATACATAAAAATGTAGTCTTTAATCGTTCGATTTTTTTTTCGAAAAAATGGCCGTTTTATAGCCAAAAAACGGCCGTTTTTTTTCGTTAAAATCGAACCATTAACTTTGACTGTCCGCCATTTTGTGAAAAATGAATATTTTTTAAAATCCTTCGATTAAAGACTAGTTTATACTTATATTTGACTAAATCCATCCGCATTTTTTTTTCAGATGATCCACTTCGCCGCAATGTTGGTCACCGCAAACCGTGTATATAAAAACATTATTTCATTGACGGCCATTTGCCACTAAACAGTGTAATATTTTTCAATAAAAAAATTACTGAAAGTTCTTCAAGATGTGTTCTTTAAGATGGTATATTGATCGATTAAAAAAGTTTTGTAGTTTTATTTTAAAAAAATCATGAAAAAGGCCTTTTTCTTTGCGCTACAAGTGGGGGTAACGCCTTAAGGGGTTGGCCACTCTAGAGGCCGAAAAATAGGCTTTTTGACGATTTTTTTTCAGAAAAACTACAAAACAAATCGAGATTACAAAAAAGGGTGTTTATCATACATATCAGTATCTGTATACAATAATTTTTTGAAGCCATCAATTTTAAAATGGCGGCTGTGCAGCGTTTATCTCGAGACTACATTTTTTAAGTTGGCCGGAACCATAACTCAGACAATTTTCAACCGATTCACTTGAAATGTTGAATATATCTTGAAAAATACATTGTCTATGGAAGTGGGTAGGATTTTTTTTATATTGCATAGTGCATTTGTTATTAACAATTATCTGACGATTTTCTTGGAAAGTGAAAAATTTGCCTAAAAAATCGTGAGATAATTGTTAATAACAAATTAACTATGCAATATGAATAAAAAAAATCCTACGTACTTAGAGTGGCCTAAGGCCTTAGAGGAAAAAAAAGAAATCGATTTTTTGATAGTTGTAAATGTATATCCCGCCATAAACGGCGAGTTTGCGATAATAACGACAAACGACAATTATCGAAAATGTTTAACCTTTCATTACCGAAGACTCTTTTTCGACCATTGACCACCCCCTTGCTGCCTCTCTCTTTTCTCGCCTCTCGGAGTCCAGCTAGGTGAAAGAGGTTTCGATGACCAGCCGTAATCCTGTCCAGAGCCAACAGCCTCCACAGCGGAGTACGCGATAGGTGAACGGAGAGTCGGGGAGACCGCCTCTATCGGAGCGCGGTCACCCTCGCCAATCAATTAGCAAACTCGATGGGAGAATGGCCGTCGCCGGTGTGTCTCTCTAATCAGTCCGGGCTGCGATATATCGGGGACACTGATTCGCCCTAAGGACCCCGCCGAGCTTTCCCTTATGTGCAATCACGTGGATTAATGGGCAAGTGAATCAACGCCAACTGGCCACTCGCCCGGCAAGATCTTGGATCCATTATTATCACCGATGCCACGATTGCCAACTACCATTGTTGATGTCGTTGCTGTTGATTTTGTCCGCGGGAACAATACGCACAGCAACAATGATCAGCACACACAGGCTGAGGGCACGTGCCATTCGCCTCCTCAACGTTCCGTTGTGAAAATTTAAGGGGAGGTACCTGAACGGCGAGAAAAACAGGTAAACTTCGGGAATTTTTATCTCAAAAACTAACGTCTCGATTGGATCCGGGTGTTTTTTTTATTGGAAAACATGTACATTGAGGTATGTTTAGGATTTTTTTAAAATAAATTATAATTTAATTATAAATTATAAAAAAAAATAAAGATGTATCTCGAAAACGGCTTGTCCGATTTTGTCCAAATTTGGATACAATATTCTTCGATACTTTTTCTCGTTCGCCACGTAGGACTTTTTTCGAAATTTTCATTTTTGACGGAATTGCGGCCGTTTTAATTTAACATTCGTTTTTCGTTCGCAATTTCCGACGATTTTGGATTGCATACACATTGCATAAAAAAGCAATGGTTCAATCGAATGAAAAACCCCTACGTGGCGAACGAGAAAAACTATCGAAGAATATTGTATCCAAATTTGGACAAAATCGGACAAGACGTTTTCGAGATACATCTGGCACCGACTTTGAAAACTATGTTTCGAGATAATCGCGTTTGAATCGCTTCCAGTCAACGAATTTATTTTTAAACATTCCTAAACATACCTTAATGTACATATTTTCGAATAAAAAAAAACCCGAGCCAATCTAAACATTAGTTTTTGAGATAAAAATTCCTGAAGTTTACCTGTTTTTCTCGCCGTTTACTCAGGTACCTCCCCTTAATTCGCTGATTCGAGCCACGTACGAATTCAACGTATTTCCGTGGACACTCTTTTCTTAAGGGGGGATTGTCTTTTTTTTTCGCAACATTTACCGCTTTTTGGGAATTTTTTTGTGAAGAAAGCATACAACGGAAAACTTGTGAAACTTGGCATATAGTTTTATTGATCTGTTTACTACATACAAAAAAAATTTTAAACAATTTCATCAAAAAATCCGCCTCCCACCCCCCTCGACGCGCGATGGTCCTTTTTTGATGGTGTGCACGATTTCTCAAAAACTATTCAACCGATTGCCTTCAAATTTGGACAGAATGCTCAGCTGACATCCTTTTATCGTTTGATGAAGCAAAAAAGCAATACGTTTAATAGTTTTTTATTTATAACAAAAAATCGATCAATTTTTTTCGAAAAATCGATACTTCAAGTTCAAAACGTCACCAAATCGTCAATTTTTTTTTCCCTTCATCGAACGATAGCTATATGTGTCTAAAGTAAAATGCTTTTTGGGTTTTTGTTGCAGGATGAACGTGAAGGCTGTAATCGTGCACACCATCAAAAAAGGACCATCGCGCGTCGCGGGGGGTGGGAGGCGGATTTTTTTATGAAATTGTTTAAAAAATTTTTTGTATGTAGTAAACAGATCAATAAAACTATATGCCAAGTTTCACAAGTTTTCCGTTGTATACTTTCTTCACAAAAAAATTCCCAAAAAGCGGTAAATTTTGCGAAAAAAAAGACAATCCCCCCTTAATGTGGTCAGGGTTGGGGTAATGGGGATTTCTCTGTAATCGATGCGAGACGGGAATTCGCACTGACAATGGGTTGGAAAAGAACGAGATTTTCGACAACCCTTTTTTTCGCTGGCTTTCTCAATCGGGGTCCAATGGGAATACCTTGGAAAAGGGCATTCGGATTTTTTGCGAATGACGTGAGACTTTTTATGAAATGGCAAAATTGTAAAGTGGCCGTGTGTTTTTCAAGGCACGGAGATATTGCGATCGGGAATAATACGACATTTAATGGTCTTTCAAGCCGCCTGCGAAAAAAAAATACAGCGTATTTTTGTGATGAGTAACATTTGCAAAAAAAGAGCTTTTTGAACGAAAAATCAAAATTCCATTTTGAGGTCAGCAGAATGAAGATAATTCAATTGCGAATAAGAAGCACTCCTGATTTTTCTTTGTTAAGGGAGACTTTGTCCTTGAAATTGTCCGGGAGATGTTAGCGGCTCAACATGAGCAGCTAGAAGAAGAGGAGGGATGCCTCTATGGACCAGGCATTGCCGATTAGCGGTAATTATAAACACATTTGTGTAAACACATTACAAAACTTTAAACGCGTTTTTCTCGAAAACACGTTCTTAAAAATGGCTGACATTCTCTTGACCGCTGTAATTAACATATCGACCTGAAATTCGGAGAGCATACTCAGAAAATATGTCTTCACGGAATGACGGATCGTTTTTTCGATAGATACATTTTTGCATTTATTATTTATCTTTTTATGCGAAAAAAAACGCGAAAATTCGATTTTTTTTAAATTGCCGCCATTTTCCGAAATTTGTACTGAACGAAAAACCCATCCGTCATTCCATGACCAAAGGGTCACAGATTGATAATATGCTTTGAATTTGTGTTTCAGATCAACAAAGAGGGGGCAGTGATGTCAGCCGTTTACCTCCCGCGATTTGAGGACCTGTTTTCGCGGAGCTGCAACGGCCGCCATTTTGGTTTTTTTTTCAAAATTTTTTTTTTTTAACGTTCTGTATATCATGAATAAAAGCAAGAAAAAAAACCGCACTCAAAAAGCTTTACTCGTTACCTTTAAAAAAAAAATGTAAACACCTGAAATATGGCACTCCAAGGACAAAGTCTCCATTAAGGGGTATGCATGAACTTAGAATATTAAAAAAAATGGATTTTTGGTTTATTTTATTTTCTTCTTGCGCAGAGTCTTAACTTTGATTTGGTTCGAAGATTTTGTGAAAATTGCAAAAATTGACCGAGTTATGACGATTTTAGTGGAGCAGATGAGAACATCCCGTTGCGTTATTTTTCCCCGTTGCGGATATTTTTAAAGGCGGGCGCACCTGATTGGCCCGCGTTCAAAAATTAATAATAATTCAGGGGTTGACATGAGACCCATCCATGCTTATATCAATCGACTCAGAATGTCACCCCCAACCCCCCATTTCAGGGAACCCATTCAGTTCTGGGACACCCTGTATATCAGGGTGTATAAAGAATCAACTCTCAGTCTTTTAAACAATATCATTACCAAAAAAATGCATGCCAAATTGGAGCTCTGTAACTCATGTCCAAGTTACCCAGCCAGCGCTGGATAAGTTTATTTCCCATTTGATTTGCACGGAAAGTCCGCTGCCCACGTTCAAACTCGAATAACTCAACAACTAATCAATATTTCTGAAATCTGGTTGAAGATTTTGATCTCCACGACTTTAAAAAGATGTTTTTTTTTAAATTGTTGATATACTTATTGTATAAATTACAGTTAGGGTCAAAGTGGGAACATCGGCAACAGTGGGTACACTGAACCTTTTCTGTTTCTTAGAAGTGGATATGTATAGTGCGTCTTTTTTTTAATTAGAACCGCCCTCGGATGCCAATAGGTTTGAACCTGTCTGTGCGTCGCCCCCGCGCAATTCGGTTGTGAGAGGTGATTTTATATTATTATTGGTGTCAAAAGTTGAAAAACCAGCTGAGTTTGTATGTTTTTCGCTTCTTTACCTATCGCAGTTACGTTCAAAGTCATTGTTCTCCCGCAATATACAACTATATTGCGATATTTGAGCATTGTGTTTGTTAACCTAACAAAAATAGAAACTTGGCAGTACCCACTTTAGAAAAAAAAAGCGGGTCGGTACACAGAGGCTGAATTTTTCGAGGTACACAGAGGTAAGTCATAATATGAATATTATCGCGTTGTGATTTAAATAGGTACTGGTACTACCTCATTAGGTAGGTACTCATTGTCGATTAATATTCAATAAATGATTGTGATTGATCTCATAATATGCTGTCTTTTTTAAATTAATTTTTCAATAGTTCACCGTACAATACTCCCCATTGTATAGAGAAAAGCACTCCATTACCTACAAGTGTACAGTGGATCAGGGTAATTTTCTTCGAATTTTGCTTGATTTTGAAATGTTGTTTGACTGTGAAATTAGGCATGTTTCACTATGCCCCCCAAAGTACACAGTGGATCAAATCCCATTTTTCAAAAATGGTTATTATCTCAATATCCATTGGGTTATGCCGTTCAGTGTCTTTCAACAAAATGAAGCCATTACGGCCTTAGGCCACAGTAACGGGTATAAAATCATGTGCGAATTTAAGGTGGTACCTCCACAGAAGAGTTGAATTAAGAAATGGTTGAAATTTGACATATACGTTATTTAATACATTATCCAAACATCTGTGCAATTTGAATAAGTTTGACCACCCCAAACCTGAGATATTTACACTTAAAGTTGGCTCGGTTTACACGTAACAAATGCGTTATGATGGGCAAACAGAGCATCATTAATTCTACCGTCAAAACTAAAATTAAGAAATTGATAAAAAACGAGGATAAGCTACAGTAAGATATCACGAATAATGTGAAAAAAAATGAGAATGATTCACCATCTAGTTTCCAAGATATAACCATGAGAAGCCTTCACAATTTTGGTGCAAAGCCTGGCAAAGCCTGGAAGAAAAACAATTGGGGCAAAGCCTGGACAGTCCCGGCAAAAAGTTTACTGGCAATGGTCGATCAAAAACACAATACAAAATATATTTTACGGCAATAAATGATATCCATCGTATTATCTACCAGTACCGAGTCAATATTGCGTAGTTTTCAATTTTATTCATTACTAATTAAACCAATTATCAATCTTTTAAACATGAACATGGTGTGTAAACTTTTGGTTGAGACTTTCGCAGAGGAACTACCTTAACAATTTTTTTCGTATGAAAAAATGATTTACTCATAAAATTAATTACACATCTATTTAGTATGAATATCAGCTGTTAGAACATATATATTTTTTTCGATGTGCAAAATGGCCGACCACTTGAAACTTCTCGAAACAGCTTTTTTCCAATTGGCGTGATAAATAGCTTCAACAATTTTCACTCCATTTACTTAAAATTTAAAAGTTATGTTCCTAATTGCATTTCGCAGAGAAGTACGTACGGAATTTTTTATTAAGGGGAGATATACAACTAGATGGTCGAAAAAATCGATTTAGAAGCTATGAACATTCCGTCGACCGTAGAAGACCTACACTATGGGCCTGGTATCGATGATTCCATGTGAAGTTGACAAATTTCATGATCTACTCATTTCCAAATTTTCAAACGCGTTTTTTCTCAAAACCACGTTTTTCAAATCGGCAGCCAAAATTTCTCGAAAACCAATGAACCGATTGCCTTGAGGTTTTTTGTGGTTATTCTATACATCATTATCTAGTACTTGTCACAGGATTTTTTTTTCGCTACATAGTTTTTGTTTTATAGGCAAAATAATAACTAATTTTTGGCCCAAAAATCACTATTTATGTACAAACGTCCGCCATTTTGTCATAAATCGATATTTTCAAAATCGGCTATGACAAGTACTAGATTATAGTATCTAATTTAATCATCTTTTTGGTTTTTTTTTCAGATGATTTTTGAAGAAACGCCAGTGGGTACCGTATACGCAGATTTTTTTACGACGCTCCAAGGATCATGCAATATCCTTGTGTATTTTTGATATTTTTAAATAAAGAAAATTAAAAATATTTTTGAATGTATATACTTTTAGATAAATAAAACCCCAATCCGAAATTTCAAATAGTTTCCCTTGAAAAAATTCACAAAAATTACCCTTTTTCCGGCTCCTAGGTGTATATCTCCCTTTAAGGCCGTCTTCTAGCCTAGATTTTTTTAAAAAATCGATTTTTTTTTGCATATTTTTAATGTTTAGTCCTTCAAGAATAAACCCTCCAAAAGAAATTTCAAAATTCTGGTCCTGAAAGTCATGCGTTCGCTATCAGACGCGATGAACAGCGGATTCACCGCTCTGAACTCCGAACTTCTGATGCTAGCAATAAAGCTCGAACTGCTCGTCTAGCAGAAAGACCATCAGAAAACTCTGAGTTTGATGAAAAAGAAGGGGGATTGTATGGACGACGAATCGTCGATTAAGGGGTTACCCCCACTTGCGATTTTGAAAAAATCGTTTTTTTTATTGCTTTTTTTTGAAGTATAAGTATCTGAGAATATGTCCTGAAAATTTCAAGTCGATCCGAACAAAATTGACTGAGATGTGAGCGTTGAAAGAGAAGAATCCGCGTTGAAAGAGCGTTGAAAGAGGAACTTTAAACGCGTTTTTCTCAAAATGGCATTTCTGAAGTCGGTGACCAAGATTACTCGAACACTAATGAACCGATCTTCTTGAAATTTTGCAGGCTTATTTAATACATAAAAATGTAGTCTTTAATCGTTCGATTTTGTTTTTCGAAAAAAATGGCCGTTTTATAGCCAAAAAACGGCCGTTTTTTTTCGTTAAAATCGAACCATTAACTTTGACTGTCCGCCATTTTGTGAAAAATGAATATTTTTTAAAATCCTTCGATTAAAGACTAGTTTATACTTATATTTGACTAAATCCATCCGCATTTTTTTCTTCAGATGATCCACTTCGCCGCAATGTTGGTCACCGCAAGCCGTGTATATAAAAACATTATTTCATTGACGGCCATTTGCCACTAAACAATGTAATATGTTTCAATAAAAAAATTACTGAAAGTTCTTCAAGATGTGTTCTTTAAGATGGTATATCGATCGATTAAAAAAGTTTTGTAGTTTTCTTTAAAAAAATTCATGAAAAAGGCCTTTTTTGCGCTACAAGTGGGGGCACGCCTTAACGAAATGTAAGTATATGTACCATTATATAACTTAGACTGCCTGAAACTTTACTCGAATGTTTAAACGCGTTTTTCTCGAAACTACTTTTTTCGATACGAACGACATGATATCTCAAGTTGTAATAAACCGATTTACTTGAAATTTTTCATGAACCTTCTCTATACACCCCTCTATCGCCCCTACTAGATTTATCGCGAAATTTGGTCGATAACTATTTTTTACAAATCAAAAAACATGAGAAAAAACGGCAAAAAATGACCTTTTTGTTGAACAGCCGCCATTTTGCGATTTTTTTTTGCCTGAGGTAGGGGCTACAATGACATCCTTACTAATTAAGAATCTGTTTTCATTTTTTTTTTTCAGATAACCAGGAGGGTTTGAATCGCGTCAACCAGGAGAGGCCGTTTTTTTCCACCCCCACTTTACCAGCCTGTAACTATCGGAATTATGGATTTTTTTTTCAATTTTTTTATATAATGTTAAAGGATGAATAAATATGTGGTGAAAAAATAGATACTACAAATATTTTATGTTTTTTTGTATCGCATCTCAAAAAACCCCCAAGTTTTGGCCCTCTAGACCAGAAGACGACCTAATCGAAAACTTTTCATTTTATGAGCAGTTTATGAGCAGTTATAACGACATTTTTCACCGAAAATTAATTTATTGAGTTCAAATACCTACAACTTTTGAATAAAACAATATTTTTTAAATTTCGTACCTACTTCTAAGTATTCTAACGTAGATTGACGAGAATCTTTGTTTTTCGTTCTAGGTAAAAAATTGTGGATGCTAAATGTCACGCCTAAAAAAAGCCTAAAAAAAGATAACAAAAGAAAATATTAGTCGGCCATTTTGTACGTAAAAAAATATATATATATATATATTTTCTAACAGCTTGATATTCATACTAAATTGAGTGTAATTAATTTTATGAGTGTAATTAATTTTATGAGTGGCTTTTTTCATACGAAAAAAAATTGTTAAATTCGCACATGACTTTATACCCTTTACTGTGGCCTAAGGCCTTAAACACACCTCCCGTTTAATGACGGTTTCATTGAGATTGTGTGAACGGTTAGGCAGCTATAGAACTCTGAAAAAAAATAAGCCACTGATCCCACTCTGACCCTACTTAAAAAAAGTCGTGAGGGAAAATCTGTTAAATAAGTTCAACAAAAAAAAAAACGTCCTTCGCGGAAATCGGCAAACGATCGAATTACGAGAAAAGAAAATTATTTTCCATATTATATTGCAGCTGGAAAATCATAGCGTACTTTCATTAATTTATATTCGTCCCCTTACTTTCTGTTACGTACAGGACTTCCGCAGAGGCAAAGACTTTGGGATGCTCGTGAAAATTTTCGCGATCTTGCGGATACGTAAATGGTTAAAATCGCTTCAAGTTTAAACCGCGATGAATTTTCCCGGGCGTGCTGTCCTCTTTGCTTTTCATTATGTATACGAGGAGTGTTGTAATTATCGTTAGGTGAGCCGCCGTGCCGGTGGAAGGGCCTTAACGATCCGAGCCGGGTTAGAATTTGCCCTCCAAGTACAATGGCGCGAGCATTTTCATCGCGAGGCTCGTGTGGCCTGCGGACCATCATCTGCTCTGTTCTCGCTCTACACACTCTCGGCAATTTCCCGTTCCTCTCGCGTGTCGCGTCCACGGGGCGTTTCACTTCGACTTTCTCGTTATTTCATGAAGTTGTTTTTTTAAAGGGATGATCACAGTGTAAGATTTAAAAAAAATCGACTTTTTTTGCATTATCCTATGGTATAGACGGTTATAATAATGGACGTGGTATCGCCGATTAATCGTAAGTAGACAATTTATATTAAAATTCTGCACGCGAAACTTTAAACGCGTTTTTCTCGAAATGTTGTTTTTCAAAACGGCGTACACTCTCAAAGGAAGAGTTTTTTTTTAAATCTTCATTTTTATTTAACGAAAAACTGTCGAAAAAATAGACTAAATGCGATACTTTTTTTTAAACCGCCGCTATTTTGTTAATTTGGTTGAAAAAAAACCTCCATAGCCAGATAGCGGCTTTCATACGGATTAATAATCTTTTTATCGAACTCATTTTTTTCGACAATATTTTCAACCGTTAAAAAATGTTAAAAGAATAAAAATAAACGTTTCAAAAATTATTTTCCGTTCTTCATGAGTGCTTTGATTTGACATAAAAAATCAGACCGATCTTAGCGTATTTTAACGATCGAAAAAAATCACGAAAATCGGCTATTTTTCGACCAGTTCCACTGTGATGATCCCTTAAGGCGGGAGCTTGAATTAGAGGGTCCGAAAAATCGTTTTTTTTTAATTGCTTAAATCCATAGATAACCTATCCAAGACTATATTTACAAAGTTACAGAGACAAATGGTAAATATTTTTGAAGATACAAGGCCAAAAGCAGAGAAGCGATTGATATTTGACATTGCTATTTCCTCCTATTGAAAACTTTAAAGCGCGTTTTCTCCAGTTTTCATTTTCACGATGTTTCCAAATTGGCGGGCGTGATGGCAAAAAAACTAAACGACCTATTGAATAGAACAAAAATTTATTTTCTTCAGTATGGAAATCTCTTCAAAGTCAATTAAGGGGTTACCGACACTTGCCATTTTGAAAAAATCGATTCTTTTTTATTGCATTTTTTTGAAGTATAAGTATCTTAGAATGTGTCCTGAAAATTTCAAGTCGATTCGAACAAAATTGACTGAGATATGAGCGTTGAAAGAGAAGAATCCGCGTTAAACGCGTTTTTCTCAAAATGGCATTTCTGAAGTCGGTCACCAAGATTACTCGAACACTAATGAACCGATCTTCTTGAAATTTTGCAGGCTTATTTAATACATAAAAATGTAGTCTTTAATCGTTCGATGTTTTTTTTCGAAAAAAAATGGCCGTTTTATAGCCAAAAAACTGCCGTTTTTTTCGTTAAAATCGAACCATTAACTTTGACTGTCCGCGATTTTGTGAAAAATGAATATTTTTTAAAATCCTTCGATTAAAGACTAGTTTCTACTTATATTTGACTAAATCCATCCGCATTTTTTTTTCAGACGATCCACTTCGCCGCAATGTTGGTCACCGCAAACCGTGTATATAAAAACATTATTTCATTGACGGCCATTTGCCACTAAACAATGTAATATTTTTCAATAAAAAAACTACTGAAAGTTCTTCAAGATGCGTTCTTTAAGATGGTATATTGATCGATTAAAAAAGTTCTGTAGTTTTCTTTTAAAAAATTCATGAAAAAGGCCTCTTTTTGCGCTACAAGTGGGGGTAACGCCTTAAGGCACCACACCACGGTAAAAAAATTGTTTTTGTAATTTTTTTCATTTTTCGAAAGATACATTTGTTAAGAATGCTCCCCCCAATTTTTTAAAAAGAAATTTGTAAAATTGGCGGAGATACAGCATTTTATGTGAAAGCGTTCGAAGCGCACGACCGCGCCGAGCGGCAGATATGCGGCTTTAAACGCGTTTTTCTCGAAACTACGTTTTTCAACCTGGTTGGCGACATATCAAAAAAACGATTCATCCGATTTACATGCGCCAAGTCTTAAACTGTTCGAAAAATCCAGACTCTATAGCACCACGTAGGGATTTCTTGACAAAGGGCCCCCTTCTATTTCTTCAAATGAACGATGAAAATGTTCCATGAAAATCACAAATAAAATTAGCTGGTCCGCCATTTTTTTTATATATCAAAATTCCCCTACGTGATGCTGTAAACCTATATGTCTAGTTTCTAGATATAGTTTTATTTTATTTTTCAATTGAACCGTATGGCTCAATCGCTGTCAACCGCCGAGAGGCAATTTCGTCGGAGTGTCCGCTTGGAAGCGGCGTCCCATGTAGAGGTTGCCATGAGTTGCCCAATGTTACGATCAGGCCAATATTGGGACCATCGTATAAGCCAACAAAAGAGAAATAATATTGGCCCATTACTGTTCCGCTCTAAATTGAAAACTGGCACAATATCGGCCCATCCCTAAAGCCTGTCCGGGCCCATCTTTAAAAACTAATAAACAGCCGTGATAGATAAACAATATTTGCCAATTCTTAAACTGGTGATGCTAAAGTACTGCCAATTACATTGGCCCATTATTGTTCCGTTATAAATTGAGAACTGGCACAATATCAGCCCATTACTAAAACCTATCCGGGCCCATCTGTTAAAACCAATAAACAGCCGTGATAGTTAATCGAAATTTGCCAATTTTAAAACTGGCAATGCTAAAATACTGGAAATTACATTTAATTAATTTAAGCCCTTTATTGGCTAGGTGGGTCAGACCATACCTGCTTTTATTTTATTTAAGCCTTGGGTTATTCATTATCGAGATAGTGATAGTTAATCGAAATTTGCCAATTTTAAAACTGGCAATGCTAAAATACTGGAAATTACATTTAATTAATTTAAGCCCTTTATTGGCTAGGTGGGTCAGACCATACCTGCTTTTATTTTATTTAAGCCTTGGGTTATTCATTATCTGTATATTGTGCCAGAATAGGCAAATAACTGGCACGTCATATATATTAATGGTCTATATTTTGTAGTTCAGTTTTTGTAATCAAGTCTTGGCCCATTATTGGCATTTGTAAATAACCAACATAAGTAAGTAAAATATGCCAATTTTGAAACCTGTCATACACGCAAATCACAATTTATTTCAAGGTTATTCCATGAAATATGTATCCATAAGGACCATTCTCGGGCCAATCTTGGCCCGATATAGGTTGAATATTTATCACGCACTCAAAACAAACCCACACAAACTCACAGCCCAATATTCTAGATAGACTAACTTCTAGATAAACCAACTGTGAAGGCCCATCATAGAGCCAGCGGTCAATTTCTACATAGGCCCTTTAAGAGGGCCTACATAGGGCCAAGTGCAATCACCAACATTGCCGCTACAATGAATTAAATCATTGGCCCAATAATTGTTGGCTCTGTTGGCCGATATCGGGCCGTTCTTATCATTTCTACAAAGGCACCTCATTGGTAAATACTCACGGCCCAATATTCTAGAAAGGCTAACTGTGAAGGCCCGTCCCAGGCCCAACGGTCAATCTCTACATGGGGTACACCGCAAACTATACTTCAGATTCGAGTACAAAAATGTGTATACAGTCTTCTATATGTGTATATTGACTGTGAGTATTGATGAAAAAAAATTCATTCATCGTTTGCTTGAAAATAATTACGAAAAATCGTGCCTCAAAAGAGTCGTTGAAAAAGTATTTTAAAATCATTTTTTATAGCACGTTAAAGTGTTTTTTTTTTGACACATTTTTTTTCTAACCTGAAAAAAGTTATAATTTCACGATTTTTCAGCATTTTCTTAATTCGCCTGGAAGACAAACATATGACAATTGAAAATTTTATTGGTTTATTTGGTGTAGTCAGGAATTACGAGCTGCATCTTTCCCGCCGATTGGGGACTGCAGAGGCAAGACGCACATGGAATTGACTGATGGATCTGTAGTTATTGATTGTTTCATGTTGAAATTTTTTTTTATACATGTCAAATATACACGAAAAGATACCTCAATGTTTACTGGGCGACTTGTTTTTTTTTTCCTTCGAAAAAAATTTCCCGAAAAAATGCTTTTTTTGGACGTTCTAATTCAGACTCCCGCCTTAATGCCTTGGCGGGAAGGTTTGTCGTTCGGGCAGAGGGGAGGAAGAAAAGGGTCTGGTGGTATTCCGAGAATGTTCATTTTCCGAGAATGCCCATTTTTGGAGACATTGGAAAGAGAAAGTGGTTCAAAAGCGAATGATCGAGCGTAGGTCGTCACAGCGATTTTTGGCACTCTGAGTCGTCCCACGTGGTCTGTCGGACTGACGATCTTGCTTCGTTTGCAACTCAGTAGGAACGCGTATACTTAGCTGCACAGAAGACTCCCAGTCTGGAGCCCGTAAAAATGTGAATTTTGACAATTTCTTACGCATAGCCAATTGATAAAATAGAAATTCCGTTCAGTGGCAATTATCGTACATATCTTCGAGTATCTATGCAATTTTTTTTCAAAAGATGTTGTAACAAAATGGCTGCGCCGAAGCTCGATGAAGCGAGTCACGTTTGTCCAACATTACATCGCCAATACTCACAACAACATTTTACATCGGAGTATCGGGGGATTTTCGATACGTGAAAAGAAAAATTCCGAAAAAAAAATCATTTCGGAGATTTTTTCTACCGAATTTTTTTTTTTTTCTTCAAACATGCACCATTTTGTCAAGAATTCATATTTTTCGATTTCTCGAGGTATTTCGGAGGCGAATCGTATCCAAAACTCAAATTATTTTGAATTTTCCGTTGCGGGTAAAGAGTTGGAGAAATCTTGTCGGCCGCAGGACACTTTCGAACAAAGTTGGCTCGCTGCATTCAGCTTTAGCGTCGCCATTTTGTGGCAAAATCGTGTTAAGGGGAGTTCTCACTTCAGACGCTAAAAAAGGCCAGTTTCATGAATTTTTTTGATAGGTTTATATTATAGATATTGGTATAAAAGTTATTACACTTAATAAATATATTTTCGAAATACATTAAAAAAAAATTTTAATGTATTAACGTAACCCAAACAAACATTAAACGCGTTTCATCAAATCTTCGAAACTACTGAACCGAACCTTATGAAATTTTAACCGATCATTCTTCACAACTATAGCTATAGCGCGTATCAAGAATTTTTTTTTATTTCGACATTTACTATTTCTTTTGCCAAAACCGGTGAAAAAACACGTTTTTTTTTGTTTTTCGAAAAATGTCCGCCATTTTGTTATTTTTGCATATATGAAAAATCGTATGATATGCGCTATAGCCATTATCATACTGAATCTAAAACCGTTTGATTTTTTTATTTCGCATGTTCCATCTCCGAGATTTCATCACAGCGCAGACCCACAATTTTTTAGGACATTTTTTCAACTACCATTTCCGTCCATAAATAGTGACTTAAATAAATAATTTTAAAAAAAATGTATTCGAAAGTGTATTTATTAAGCCGGAATATACATTTACAATGATCAAAAAATCGATTTCTTTCTTTTTTCTTCAAGGGGAGGTGCCTGAGTAAACGGCGAGAAAAACGGGTAAACTTCGGGAATTTTTATCTCAAAAACCAATGTGTCGATTGGATGCGGGATTTTTTTATTGGAAAATATGTACATTGAGGTATGTTTAGGAATTTTCAAAAATAAATTCGTTGACTGGAAGCGATTCAAACGCGATTATCTCGAAACATAGTTTTCAAAGTATCCAGATGTATCTCGAAAACGGCTTGTCCGATTTTGTCCAAACTTGGATACAATATTCTTCGATAGTTTTTCACGTTCGCCACGTAGGGCTTTTTCATTTGATTGAACCATTGCTTTTTTATGCAATGTGTATGCAATCCAAAATCGTCGGAAATTGCGAACGAAAAACGGATGTTAAATTAAAACGGTCGCAATTCCGTCAAAAATGAAAATTTCGAGAAAATCCTACGTGGCGAACGAGAAAAACTATCGAAGAATATCGTATCCAAATTTGGACAAAATCGAACAAGCCGTTTTCGAGATACATCTGGCACCGACTTCGAAAACTATGTTTCGAGATAATCGCGTTTGAATCGCTTCCAGTCAACGAATTTATTTTAAAAAATTCCTAAACATACCTCAATGTACATATTTTCCAATAAAAAATCCCGGATCCAATCGAAACATTAGTTTTTGAGATAAAAGGTCCCGAAGTGTACCTGTTTTTCTCGCCGTTTACTCAGGTAGCTCCCCTTAAACGACAGAACTGTATATGAAGAGTTTTTTTTCCCAAGATTCAAAGCGAAGTTTGAAAAACTTCAAACGTTACTATACTATAAAGTATACCTAAAGTTTGATAATTGTAGAATAATTATTTCTCCGTTTAAAAAATCCCTCAATATTGCTCATTTTCCTCCTGTCTAAATGTATATCCCGCCTTAAGCGTAACAACTTTTATATCAATTTCTACAATATAAACCTATAAAAAAAAATTCACGAAAATAGCCTTTTTTGCGTCTAAAGTGAGAAGACCCCTTAAACCGTTTGTAAAGATTCTCGAAGATACGTAGGATAAAGTCCACCAAAGGGAATGTTCATTTCATCAACTGGCTATCCATTAAAAAATTGTCGAATCTCACCTTTGGTTCCGGTCTCCAGATTGGAAGACTCCCAGAAGTTCAAACGTCGGACTCTGCTGAACACGCGCAAAAAATAGTAAATCCTGAAATATTAATTCGTTTGAGGATTACAACGTTTATAACAAGACCCAGACATTTTTAGGAGCAACGGAACTTTTTCCAAATTCCGCCCACGCGAACTTTCGCGCACGAGCCAAACGAACGAGAGACACTCGTCTGAAAATCCCCAAATGCTTTTTCGCAGTGGCGAGAGGGAGCCATAAAAATGACTCGTGAGCTGAATCGCGAATGGGCGATACGAAGACGCGGGGGGGATCAACTTGACGCGGAGTGCCTCGTATGCACGTAACGTCAAGTACTCGGTGGTGCTCCCAGGTGGTTGGATGAGGGAATGATCGATAATCCCGCGAGCATAGAAGGACCAACTTACCGAGGTATCGGCCTTCGTTATGAATCTCCAACTTCCATGTACCGTGAGGCCTTTCACCCCACGTATGCACGGACATGAATGGCCATTGATTGAAGCCGGCCTTTGAAATATCGTGAGGCCTCTTTGCCAGCAGCGTACTCTTCGTTCCCTGTGGGGAAGTCAGCTGGATTTGAAGATCGCCTCTCCTCGATGCCATCAACGATACCTTCGCCTGTGTACGAAAGATTTCCATTTTTTTTCCCACTCGTCTCACTCTTTCTCTCAGACCCTCTCTTCAGGCCTTAGGCCACAGTAACGGGTATAAAATCGTGTGCGAATTTAACAATTTATTTTTCCTATGACAAAGTGATTCACTCGTAAAATTAATTACACGTCTATTTAGTACGAATGTCAAGCTGTTAGAAGAAATCTATTTTTCTTTTTCGATGTACAAAATGGCCGACTACTCGAAACTTCTCGAAACAACTTTTTTCCAATTGGCGTGACAAATAACTTCAACAATTTTCACTCGATTTACTTCAAATTTAAAAGTTGTGTTCCTAAATGCATTTCGCAGAGAAGCACGTACGTAATTTCGGATTAATCGAAAAGTGTTCATTTTATAAGCAGTTTATGGGGTCGTCCATTGATCACGTGAGGTTTTTTAGGCCACTTTCTGAGCCCCCCTACCCCGTGGTGATATGTGGTGAGGTTTCCAGCCACCCCCCCCCTCCCGCCTACATCACGTGTATTTTATTGTGTTAAGAAATGTCAGACACAACCAATAGGGAGTACGGTATTTGATTGTCAAAAGCAAAATAATTTATATTGTCAATATATTTAAATGGCATTGTCCTAGGACCAGGGGCTCATTTGCGTGTTTTCCACAGTAACAAGTGGACAAGCCTTTTGTGAATCAGATGTAGGCACTTCACTTTAAGTAGGTGGCCAGGCGAAATTAAATAGAACTAAAAACTGTTGTTTAGGTTACTTTTTAGGCACAACCAGGGGGTTGAAACCTTCTATTCCCTACCGGTATACAAATGCTGCTATTTTCGACCGTTTTTTTAGTTCTACCTCTCCCTATGGCGCTAGCAGTTATCTTACAATATTCTTATTGCGTAGGCGCGAGGCCCGCACGGCGTACATAGCGACCGTATTATATACATAGCCCCTGCGCACGCATCAGGTTGTAAGAGTATAACTAGCGCTGCGAGTGGCAGAGTACGACACTAAAAATGCGGTCATTTTGCGTAGCAAAAATTCCAAAAGGTGCCAGCCCCCTGGGCACAACTTGCCGGTTCAATAGCTCGCAGCGGATGCTCTCCGGTTCACGCAGTTACACAAAAAAATACACGTGATATGTCACAACATCCCCCCCCCCCCCCCTAGCGTGATCAATCGTGATGTTATCCAAACCCCCTCCCCCCCTATTTGAGCCTCACGTGATTAATGGACGGCCCCTATGAGCAGTTATAACGAAATTGTTCACTGAAAATTCATTTCTTAAGGGGTGGGTAAGGGGTTTCAGCATGAAAAAAAAAACACTTTTTTGCGAATTTTTTTCATCTATATGGATAGAGTGAATTTATTGAAACCTTTTTTACATTGTTGAGTGTCATTTCAAGAATATTCCGTGAAATTTGTACGCGAAAATATTCACAAACAAGCCGGTGCCGCGTTTTTCTCGAAACCACTTTTTCAAAGTCCGTGTTCACTGCCATTTTAAAACTACATGACCGATTTATTTCAAACTTGGTACACACTTTCTACATATAAAATACCTCCCCCCAACGGTTAGTTTGAGTTTTTTTTACATTAAGGGTGTTTTCCACCCCCAAAGTGCTGGAATTTTTCGTGAAAAATAGCACTTTTCACTTTACATGACCACCAAAAATTTGGAAATGAAAAAAAAAATTGTCAAAGACCGTTGGGGGAGGATTTGATGATACTTTGACTAAATTTTAATGGTACTTCATTTCAGATAATTCCTAGCTGAGATACAGTGAGCACTGCAAATCGTGTTTTTCCAAAGGCGTTCGTGGAAAAGCTTTGTCACCGGCTTGTTTGTGGATATTTTCGCGTACAAATTTCACGGAATGTTCTTGAAATGACACTTAACAATGTACAAAAGGTTTCAATAAATTTACTCTATCCATATAGATGAAAAAAAATCGCAAAAAAGTTTTTTTTCACGCTGAAACCCTCCCCTTAAGGTCAAATACCTACAACTTTTGAATAAAACAATTTTTTTTTAATTCCGTACGTACTTCTCTAGGTATTCTAATGTAGATTGACGAGAATTTTTGTTTTTCGTTCTAGGTAAAAAATTGTGGATGCTGAATGTCACGCCGCGGAACGCCTAAAAAAAAGATAACAAAAGAAAATATTAGTAGTCGGCCATTTTGTACATCGGAAAAAGAAATATATATTTTCTAACAGCTTGATATTCATACTAAATAGATGTGTAATTAATTTTATGAGTGAATCAATTTTCATACGAAAAACAATTGTTAAATTCGCACATGATTTTATACCCGGCTTAAGGCCTTAATTTTCGTTACCCAGCGATGACTGGCAGTAATAATCACCAAACATAATGTCACATTTCAATATTGGGATGTTGAATAAGTTCGCGCTGTTTTTTTTCGTGAAAATTGATGCTTGGTTTGAAAAAATCATCCCTCATGCCTTCAAACGTTTCGAAACTGCTGTTCGATCAACTGCTGATGATTCTCCAAGTTCAGCTAGCGTCTGGCACGAGTCTTCGTGATGTAACGCCTCCAATTCAACGCATCAAGATCATTTTTTTTATGGGGCTGAAGTTTGCATCGTTGGAACGCAACGAAAATTCTTATAAATTTCTTACTTTCATCGTTATCCAAAATCATATTTTGCAGATTTGTTGTAAATTGGTAAATAAGCATCCTGAAGAATGATTTCGTAATTTTCGTAGCGTTAATCCGCGAAAAGCAAATTTTCGAAACAAAACAAAAATCATTTTCGTTGCATTCCAACGATGCAAACTTCAACGTCATTATTTTTTAAGTGTCTGAAACAATCTCTGCATGTTGTTTCCGACAGATCATGGTCGCTGTAAGCCTCAACAATAATTCTGTGGGCTTCAGCTGCAGATCTTGTTCGATTCAAGAGTACGATACCCGGGGCGCCAGGATTCGACGGTGAATTTAGGGTTATCGAGTCAACATAAACAAAATGTGAAGAGTGGCAAAAGATGCTATTTCGTCTATTTTTCGTTCAAATTAGCATTTTTCGATAGTTATCGAAAATGACGATTTTTTCGAATTTGAAAATTTCAGGGAACATCAGGCAAGGTGACTTGGAAATTCAGAATTTCAACAGGGTCTCAGAAGTCAAAAATGTATTTTAAATACCACTACCATGTTTTCCTCGCTTATAAGTGCGAGTAGACGGAGAATAAAGTAGTACTTTTAATCGCTAGGAGTCCGAAGAGGAATCAAAAGTATACGGTTCATCCCTCTTCGGACTTGTAAGGCTCGAAGTTTATGTAAAATATATCGTTTAGTAATTTGACGTCGTAATTATATGGAACAATTCTTATTGTTATAAGTAAACAGAGAATATGAATAAATAAAGCATTATAATCTCGGAATTTATGTTGAAAATCATATAAATACTACGTTAATTGGTAATTGTATGATACCACTAAACAAACCCAAACAAAGAAATACTTTTTGAAGCTCGCCCGGTCAATTTCCATTATTTGCGATAAAATGAAGATATTGTACCCATAAGCCACCAATAATTGTTGAATTGTCGCAATTATGTTTCCAATTACCGCTAAAAGCGCTCATAATTCCTTCATCCGGGATATGAATTTACAATGATAAAAAAATCGATTTCTTTTTTCTTCTTTAAACGATAGAACTACGTATGTAGAATATTTTCCTAAAATTTCAAAGCGAAATTCGAAAAACTTCAAACGTTACAGCCCGTCAACGGTGTGCCTCACCGCTCGGATTCGGAGTGGGCTTGAACTTCAAACGCGTTTTTTCTCAAAACTGCATTATCGAAATTGGCGTGCAGGGATACTCAAAAACTATTAAGGAGCTGTACCAGTGTGACACTTTCGAAAAATCGATTTTTAAAAACTTTTTCGACAGTTTATACTTTCAAGAATATCCTGTAAAAATTTTAAGGCCGTATCTCAAATCATTTTATCTTGCAAAAATCGATAGTTAAATCTTTAAACGCGTTTTTCTCGAAATGAGTTTTTTCAAATTTGCTGACATTGTAACTCAAAGAGCAATTATCCGATTGACTTGAAATTCGAACTGAGTACTCTTGAATATATTTACTCTACAATGACGTAGGAGATTTTTGATTGGATGAAAATTGACGATTTGGTATTGAAAAAAACGACCATTTTATAGGCAAGAAAACAGACTTCTTTTTCACAACTACGCCATTTTGTTGGATTTTGATATTTTTCGAAAATCCTACGTCATTGTACTGGAAATACCTTCCAGTTTAACGACATTTTTTCCTTTTTCGGTTTCAGCTACTCAATCGGCCGGAATCATGTCAGCAGTGGAGGAACTTTTTTTTGCGCCTCCGAAGGCAGCGCGTAAGTCGCTCGGATGTCAATATTTTTCTATGAAAAAATGATGTGCAGTAGAACCTCGATTATCCGAACCAATTGGGGCCGAGACTAGTTCGAATAATCGAAACGTGGATTTTTTGGGACGAGATCGTAAACAACACCTTTTTACATAAAAACAGTACATACATATATGTATGTACTGTTTTTATACATGTATGTATGTACATGCAAACATGTATGTACCTTTAGGGTACATACAAAAAACCCACGTTTCGATTATCCGAACTTTTTATCCGAACGATTTTATAAAAAAAATATTTAAAAAGGCATTCGACTTTTGGGTTTTTTGCGACGAGATCACAAACAACACCTTTTTACATAAAAACAGTACATACATATATCAGGTGTTTGAATATATATATATATATATATATATATATATATATATATATATATATATATATATATATATATATATATATATATATATATATTTAACACCTGAAAAAAGTTGAATACCTTTTTAAATATTTTAAAATAAAATCGTCAATTTTTAATTGACGAACGGCCGTAACGCGTTTTTGAGCGGCTAAGTCTTGCACCCGTTTGAGAAGGAGAAGTTGCGTTGGGTTGCTCATTGTTGCTCACGGCAGTAGCAGCGAGAAACAATGTATCTTTCGTGCCAACGTTCGGATAATTGAGCGCTCGGATAAACTAAGCCATCGTTCGGATAATTGAGGGTTCGGATGATCGAGGTTCGGATAATCGAGGTTCTACTGTAATATTGGTCAAATATAGCCAAATATATTCTTAATTTTTCGAAATATTTAATTGCGTACTTTCTTCCGAAAAATTCCCGAAAATCACCCAAATTTTCAGCATTCACACTGGTATAGTGAATTCTACTTGACGGGAATCGTTTCTGAAAAATTGGAAAAAAAAACTACCTTTTTAATCCACATTTTACAGAAATGTTGCGTGAAATGTTGATTTTTTTTGTAACTGTGTTCCATTCTCTTAAATTTGCATTTTATTCATTTTAATTACCGTCACATAGAAACTATACATGTTCTAACTGAAAAAATGTTTGAACTTTGTTGCAAATCAAAGTCTACGAGACGCTAGACTGCACGCCGATTCGCAACTCCCGCGGCGACCTTGCTGTAACACTCTGCCGCAGCTTCGTCATTTTGATGATGAATTAATAAAAAAAATTGTTTTGGATACTTAAATATACTATTAAAGTATACCTAAAGTTTGATAATTTTATAATAATTATTTCCTAGTTTAAAAAATCCCTCAATATTGCTTGTTTTTTTCCTGTCTAAATGCATATCCCGCCTCAAGGAGTTTCGGTACAAAAGGCAGAATGTTAAGAAATCGATCAAATTTGGTGATAATGTTCTTCAACATTAAGTGCGAAAACACAATTTTTTTCAAAATTTTCTTCTACTTAGTTATCGAGTAGTTAAGCATTAAAGCAGATTTCCTATGACCGCAATGTATACCTATATATATGGATACACTATGCTTATAAACGTGAACTTTAGTGTTAACTTACTCGATAACTGTGCAGAGGAAAAATCTGAAAAAATTGTATTGTCAAATTTGGCACTAAAGAATATGTTCACCAAATTCGATAAAATTCTGACCTTTTTGACATTTTTTATGTTTTACCATGGTGTAGCATGGCGACATTGTATCGCCCGTACCGAACATCCTCAAGGAAGCTGAATCGGCCATTTTTTTTATTCTTGAAATTCTCATTATTTTCGTCCAAATATCAAGAATCAACGGTCAAAACTTGGCGCCCCGGATATCGTACTATTCTCGACATGTTCAACGCTATGAAAAGCAAAGGTTGTTTACACTTCGGCCGAATGACATACACTGAATTTCAAGCTTGCTTGTAGTACTTTTCATAGATGCGTTGCCATCTTTACACGCACGCAGTACTGGTAACGCCATCTGTTGGAAAACAGCGAGAACTTATTCAACGTCCTAATAAATAATTCGTTGGCCCCCCCAATGACGGATCTAGTCAGCCCAAGTCATTTTTTTTCCACGTGCTATGAAAGTTGAGACTTCATACCTGCACGTGTTCCAGAAAATTCACCCCGGTGCACTCTTTCACGTGTAGCTCGAGGATCAACTGACTCCGAGGTGGAATTTGCCTGCAAATGAAAACGGACGGATTGTACGAGATCGAAGAACGAATCGCATATCCGAGAGAAAATGTTGATGTTCGCTTTCCGTGTTTGTCGTCAAGTGTGACAAAACGAAGAGAACATTTACGAAAAAATCGCGGCTTATGTGTACCTTCCTGAATGTGGCGCTGAAACTTCGCATTTCTGTTGCTCCGGCACCGTTCGCCATTTTCGTGACAGGCGAACCATCGCCGCGGCGTCCATGAGGCCGTAGCCGAAGCTGTGACTTACTGCAAACATCCGGTAATTAGTCTCCATCGCGTATTCAGCTTCGGTTTGTTTTTCGTCACCGATAGTTTGCCAAAGTCGCCGGGAGGGTTCGGGGTTTGTGAGATTCTGATATTTGTCGATTTTGATAAAATTGGGATGCGCTTTGACTCACTCAAACATTGGGATATCTGAAGACTTTTCTCTGCATAGAGTATCATTGGCTGGTTTTCATTGCGTTTGGCCACAATCACTTGGAGGTTTTGGGAACTTTTGAATTTCGGTTCCGAAACGCTGCAACGTTCACAAATGACGAGAAATCGGGTGGTTACTTTTCACATGGTGGAGTGTCATTGACAGACGGTTTGAAAAATATCACGCGATTTTGACAACGTTGCTTCCTAATCATTTTATCTTCCAGGAAAAGCTTCGTCAGAAATCGTACATCACCGAAATGTCAGCGTACGGAAAACTACCGCACATGGTCCAGACAGATTTTGCTATCAACAGATTGCACTGATAACAGCTTCGGAATGAGTGAAAACTGTCACCGACCGATCGTGACTTCCAATGCGTGAGGTGTTTCTTTTCAACAGTTTTCAACTCATTTGTCAATGCAACAAAAGTAACATGTCCATTGACGAACAAGTTAAGGGGTCTTCTCACTTTAGACGCTAAGAAGAGGCTATTTTCATGATTTTTTTAATACGTTTATATTATAGATATTGATACAAAAGTTGTTACACTTAATAAATACGCTTTCGAAATACATAACAAAATTTTATAGTAACATCCAATGCCTATACGATGCTGTTGGTTGTAAATTTTTGACAGAGCTTGGTGCTTTCGAGAAATGCAAGCAAACTCCTATCGGTTTACGTGTTAGGCATAGTAATCGCGTACAAAAATGCCCATATTCAATTGCAATTATCTCATGAACTAAACGGTGAATCGAATTGAATTTTTGGGCATCAGTCCATGAAGGTCATATCTACACGATACTTATAAGGAACATCCCTCAGGTGACACCCTTCGATTTTGTTGAAATTTGGATATGTTATAAAGCACCGAAAAGTAAGCGATACGTATTTTTTTTATCGGCGGAAAAACGGTTTTAAGCCGAGAAAAAAGGCTAAGGGTAATATAGCAGTTTCACACACAAGGAGTCCACCGATTTTGATGAAACAAAAACGAAAATTCTTCTAATCCGACGCAATGAAAAATCCACTATAGTGATATTGCAAAAAAAATTAAGGGGTGAACCATCCCTATATTAAGGGGTGGTTTCACCCCTTAGAACCGTATTTCCGCCGATAAAAAAAAATACGTACCGCTTACTTTTCGGTGCTTTATAACATATCCAAATTTCAACAAAATCGAAGGGTGTCACCTGAGGGATGTTCCTTGTTAGACTAGGGGTAATATAGCAGGTTCACACACAAGGAGCCCACCGATTTTGATGAAACAAAAACGAAAATTCTTCTAATCCGACGCAATGAAAAATCCACTATAGTGATATTGCAAAAAAAATTAAGGGGTGAACCACCCCTATATTAAGGGGTGGTTTCACCCCATAAAACCGTTTTTCCATCGATAAAAAAAAATACGTATCGCTTACTTTTCGGTGCTTTATAACATATCCAAATTTCAACAAAATCGAAGGGTGTCACCTGAGGGATGTCCCTTGTTAGACTAGGGGTAATATAGCAGTTCCACACACAAGGAGTCCATCAATTTTAATGAAACAAAAACGAAAATTCTTCTGATCCGAAGCAATGAAAAATCCGCTATAGTGACATTGCAAAAAAAAATAAGGGATGAACCATCTCTATATTAAGGGGTGGTTTCACCCCTTAGAACCGTTTTTCCGCCGATAAAAAAAAATACGTACCGCTTACTTTTCGGTGCTTTATAACATATCCAAATTCCAACAAAATCGAAGGGTGTCACCTGAGGGATGTTCCTCGTTAGACTAGGGGTAATATACCAGTTCCACACACAAAGGGTCCACCGATTTTAATGAAACAAAAACGAAAATTCTTCTAATCCGAAGCAATGAAACTTCCACTATAGTGACATTGCAAAAAAAATAAGGGGTGAACCACCCCTATATTAAGGGGTGGTTTCACCCCATAACCGTTTTTCCATCGATAAAATATAAACCACCCCTATATTAAGGGGTGGTTTCACCCCATAAAACCGTTTTTCCACCGATAAAAAAAAATACGTATCGCTTACTTTTCGGTGCTTTATAACATATCCAAATTCCAACAAAATCGAAGAGTGTCACCTGAGGGATGTTCCTTGTTGGACTTCAGTCAATTCCTAAGATTTGACCAAAACTACAGAACTGCCTTGAATAAATAATGTTTTTTATCTATTTCGAAAGTGTATTTATCAAGTGTAACAACTTTTATATCAATATCTATAATATAAGCCTATCAAAATACATGCATAAAATTAGCCTTTTTTAGCGTCTAAGTGAGAAGACCCTTTGAGGATCGTTGAAAAAAGAACCCCATTAAAAATCAAGGACATTTCTCGTTCATCAAGACGTCATCAGTGTCATCTGCAAACAGGAAAGTGCACCTAGATGATAACGCCCCGCAATTTTTCGTGAGGTGATCTTTGGGGAATACAACACTTCTGGGTCAGGACTTTTCGCAAGTGTGTCATTTCCGGTGTATGACGTTTCGGAATTCCGCCAGCCAATCTTGAGGAAGGAAACTCATTTGGAGCGAAAACTTCGCGAGCGAAAGAAAAATGCGAGTGTGCAAGTTTCCAACGTGCACCGGATAGTTTTGTTATTCTCCCAAATAAACCCAAGCAAAAGTAGAGTCCGTACCGTTTCTGCCGACGCCGTTGGTGACCCAATCGGGCGCCTTGAGGTTAGCCGGCCTCGCTGTTCTGACGACGATGTGCTGCATATCGCGCCAAGTTAGTTCGGGATTAGCCTCGAGGGCGAGAGCGCAGATTCCGGCGGCGAGGGGCGCCGAGGCCGAAGTTCCCGTGTGACTGCTCGTGCACTGATGATGCAAATCCGTCGTTACGACCTGTTTCTCACCTACCGAGCCGGAACTGTACGTCGTGGCGAGGGTCGACGAGCATGCCTCGCTGTACCACGGCACGAGGCCGTTCTCCGTAGCGCTGCTTATCGACAGTGTCCATATGCTGTTCGTGTAACCGTCGCAATTACAATTGTCGTGGTCCCGACCACCGTTTCCCGACGCCCACACGAATATCGAGCCCTTTCCCTTACGACCCTGAGGGAAGCGGAGAACAGAGAAAAACGGTACTCTCGGCAACAGTCGATTCGACAGTGGCTCAAACATGCGGAGGTTCGGTGGTGACGAGTCAATTTCATCAAGGACTAAATTGGACTCGGGCCAGCAGGGCTTGTTCTATACTTTTCCAATAAGGCTCGGCAGCTCGGTTATCGAAAAGAGCACCGTAAAACGTGAAGTAGCCCCTACTTTGAACACGTTTTGGAAGTTTTTTGTAGGTAACTTTTGTTTTATCATCCTGGATACCAACTTTCCTTGCTCTAATGGAACAGTGTGTCCTTTGGCTATCAAATGTATAAGAAACCCTCACAATATGATATTTACAGTTTTTTAAGGGCGGATTGTCTTTTTTTTTCGCAAAATTTACCGCTTTTTGGGAATTTTTTTGTGAAGAAAGTATACAACGGAAAACTTGTGAAACTTGGCATATAGTTTTATTTATCTGTTTACTACATACAAAAAATTTTTTAAACAATTTCATTAACAAAATCCGCCTCCCCCTCCGCCTCCCCCTCGACGCGCGATGGTGCTTTTTTGATGGTGTGCACGATTTCTCAAAAACTATTCAACCGATTGCCTTCAAATTTGGACAGAATGCTCAGCTGACATCCTTTTATCGTTTGATGAAGCAAAAAAAGCAATACGTTTAATAGTTTTTTATTTATAACAAAAAATCGATCAATTTTTTTCGAAAAATCGATACTTCAAGTTCAAAACGTCACCAAATCGTCAATTTTTTTTTCCTCCTTCATCGAACGATAGCTATATGTGTCTAAAGTAAAATGCTTTTTGGGTTTTTGTTGCAGGATGAACGTGAAGGCTGTAATCGTGCACACCATCAAAAAAGGACCATCGCGCGTCGAGGGGGGTGGGAGGCGGATTTTTTTTATGAAATTGTTTAAAAAATTTTTTGTATGTAGTAAACAGATCAATAAAACTATATGCCAAGTTTCACAAGTTTTCCGTTGTATACTTTCTTCACAAAAAAATTCCCAAAAAGCGGTAAATTTTGCGGAAAAAAACACAATCCCTTCTTAAGTGTCAAAGTAGCCCCGAGTGTGGGGCTTCTTTGATAGGGCATTGAAATGCAACTTATTTCAAAGATTAAGGGTTAGTTTGGAATCATTTTGATAAAAAATGTAATATTTTATGCATTGTACATGGAAATAAATGAAAAAACAACGGTTTGTTGCAACCAAATTGGCATCGTTATTAAGGCAGCAGAACTCGAACAATTTTCGTCCAATCGACTTTAAACTTTGGTAAATATTTACAAGTGGGGCTCCAGCTAGAAAAGGGGTTTAGACATTTTGTACCGAGTTGATGTATTTCAGGGCACTTTGTTTATAATATTTAAGTCGGGGGAAGACAATTTCAACCCTTATTTCAACCCCCAAACGATTTCTTTTACTTTTTTAAAGGTATGGAGGAAACGGGTTTGGTGACATCAAGTGGGTAAATTGACATGGGTTTGGGTTTGGTTGGGTTTGTTTTGGTACAAGTCAAATTACAGTAAGCATACAGAGAAGGTATTTAAAAAATCGAATATTTTCCGGAAATATTTTTTTCTTAATAAAATACCCCTCGCCCATCATAAAAGAAAATATTTTCATACTGCAAAATAGCCCCAAACACGTGAAAACATTTTTGCAGCCGATTAGGGCTGGAGTCCCACTTGTAAATATTTACCCAAATTTTAACTGTAGCTTCTTAGATTGCTTTAACAGTCAAGTACGAGCGCTTTTTTCGATGAATCGAAAATTGTAAAAAATATATCAATTTTGAGATGAAAATTATGGTCGAAAAAACTAACCTTTTTTCAAACTCGTCTCTATTTTTCTTTTAATAACTTTTTAATTCCCCCCGTACTTGATTGCTCAAAATAATATAATTCATGAAAATATTTCACTTTTACAAGCAACATCCCTCGGGTGACACCCTTCGATTTTGTTGAAATTTGGATATGTTATAAAGCACCGAAAAGTAAGCGATACGTATTTTTTTTTATCGGCGGAAAAACGGTTTTAAGGGGTCAAACGAACCCTCGAAAATAGGGGTGTTTTTCGTTTTTCGTCGATAACGTTATCGTTCTCATCTCCAATGTATAGTGCACAAAAAAGTAAACATTTTTGCAATTTGAAATTTTTCAATATCTCGTACCGTTAAAACGTTATCGACGAAAAACGAAAAACATCCCCATTTTTAAGGGTGCGTTTCAGCCGTTAAAACCGTTTTTCTGCCGATAAAAAAAAATACGTATCGCTTACTTTTCGGTGCTTTATGACATATCCAAATTTCAACAAAATCGAAGGGTGTCACCTGAGGGATGTTCCTTGTTAGTTCCGGGACTAAATTTACGGTAGGTCTACTGCGTGCCGCAGAGAGGGTTCGCTGAAAAACAATAGTGGTATAGTGACTCGTGCGCCGCCATTTTGTGTACTTTTGACAAATAATATTTTTTTTTACATACTTCAATATATACCTTATAAAACCTAAAAGCTCTTATGAACATGTTTTTTATTCCTTTCTTTAAAAAAATCCAAAGAAAACGGTCGAAAATGGGCAGTTCAGTGGTGCCCTCCCTTGAGGAAACATTGTACATAAAGATATCAAGTACCTGGGGTGCTATTATAGGCATTTAATGAGTCTTAAAATTGTCATTGAGATTAAAGTCAACTTGAGGAACATTACAATCACCGTTAGCAACATTATGATAAACTTGAACAACAAATTGTTGTTCAAGTTTCACAGGAGGTCAAGCGTTCAAGTTCAAGTTCACAGGAGGTCAAGCGGGCTCGCTGTGCACACATTTACAACGTATTTTGGCGCTCTGTCAAAGTAGCCCCGAAAACTGTCAAAGTCCTGGTAAACTTCGTCGTGTCCCATGGATGTTCGTCATGTCACATGGAAACTTGTCTGCCACTGCCTCACAGTTCCTAGAGTTTCGATCCTATGTGCATGGAATTTTGCAAGGAGAGGTTTCAGAGCAGGATGTTAATCGATGTCTAGCGGCATTTTGAACAAACTAACCCATGGTCTCTTCCCAATCGGCAAAATCGAGGCGAATTTTTTTTTTTCGCCCACCCCATTAATTCCCTGATCATTGGACGTGTCTTTCAAATCGGAATTCATGTTCCATTTACGGCTTTTCAATCTTTAAGGCCTTAGGCCACAATTTCGGGTATAAAATCATGTGCGAATTTAACCATTTTTTTCGTATGAAAAAGTGATTCACTCATAAAATTAATTACTCGAAACTTCTCGAAACAGCTTTTTTCCAATTGACGTGACAAATAACTTCAACAATTTTCACCCGATTTACTTCGAACTTAAAAATTATGTTCCTAATTGCATTTCGCAGAGAAGTACGTACGGAATTTCTGATTAATCGAAAACTTTTCATTTTATGAGCAGTTTATGAGCAGTCATAACGAAATTTTTCACTGAAAATTCATTTCTTAAGTTCAAATTCCTACAACTATTGAATAAAACAATATTTTTTAAATTCCGTACGTACTTCTCTAGGTATTCTAATATAGATTGACGAGAATTTTTGTTTTTTGTTCTAGGTAAAAAAATTGTGGATGCTAAATGTCACGCCGCGGAGCGCCAAAAAAAAATATCAGTGGTCGGCCATTCCGTACATCGAAAACAAAATATATATATTTTCTAACAGCTTGATATTCATACTAAATAGATGTGTAATTCATTTTATGAGTGAATCACTTTTTCATATGAAATTTTTTTTTAATTCGCACATGATTTTATACTCGTTACTGTGGCCTAAGGCCACAGTCCCGTTCCCGTTTCCGTTTCCGAAATATCAAGTTCTAAAGTAACGTCCAATGTGCCCTAACGGCAATTTTCCAACCATTCGTTCTAAAACTAAAAAACTCCGCGTACTAGCATTTAGTGAAACTGGTCATCAAAATTCTCTGGGCTGCCTCAAATGATTGACGGCAGAGACTGATGCGTCGAATGATTGCACAAACAAATGGAACGGAACCCTATGTCTGATCCTCGATCAGCACTTGGCAGGTTTTTTTGTAGCCCGATGGATCGTTCAAAGTCCGGTACAACAGGGTCAAAAACGTCACTGGTCTGCCTGGACATGGAAACACGGAAATTGGTTCCTGTAAAGAGACATGCCGGGAAATCTACGTAAAAAGAATGGCGGATTTTGCAAAAAGTCTACGAGAGTTTGGTTGTTTGTCACCGGGAATGAAGCGCTTGAGAGGCCACAGAATGTGGTTGGAAATGGACAGTTTGCTGGAATTGAACTGCGCGCGACAGTGTGAAAATGAGGATATTTCGAGTTTTGATATTCTCTCTCACTCTCTGGTCTCCCCCCTCTCTCTCTCGCTCTGCATTAGTGATTTTCGGACATCCAACAACCTGCCCCACAACACGTGCTATTCGGGCTTTCGGGCGACAAAAGTTATACTTTATTGGCCAACTTTTCTCGGCTCCCAGGCACTTCGAGGTTACCGTGAAATATTTGCATGCAATTTTAAGGTTGCGCGAGCGTTGCGCACGCGCGAGCCTGCGCCATGCTCTTTCGAGGGTTCTAACTTCATCAGCGAGCAGAGTTTACCAGTGAAACTAATTTTAAAATGCTAATGTCGGCTGGTGGCTCTGTGCTCGACGAAATGGATTCGTCGAGTTTCACCAGAGGTACTTAATAGCGGCCAATTAGGAAAGTTTCAAGGTATACCTAGGGGGCACCGGCTCGAGAGCTGTCCCGTAACAGTGAATTAAAACACGATGAAGAAAAGCGAGGCGCATGCATTTGTGGCGAACCGCGCCAACGAGACTCTTTTAATCGAATTGTCAACTCGGGGTAAGAGGTCAGTATGATGTATATCAACGAATCTCACTATGCACCCAGTGCAGATAGACGCCCAGTCGACCTGGAGGCATTGACGACACCTCGTGTCTTGAAACGTCGAACGTTCATCAGTTTAGTGGAAGCTGTCCATTCGTCAGGCTCACCAATGACGAGATTGGAAGACGCGATACACTCAGTCACGAGTGAGTGTATCGAGTCTTCCAATCTCGCCACCCAAGAGAGGCATCTCTATATTCCGTGTTTGGCTTTTCATCGGGCACAACTCGAGCCGGACGTTCGCCTCGGAGAACCGTTCAGCGAGGGTCAGGAGACTGGAGGCCTCATTGTTTCCTACTACATCGTGGCGCCGATGGAAAAGCTAGCAGATGTTTGAACGAGGCTGCGCAGGGATTTTCCGAAAGCAAATGTTTTTCCTCCACAAAGACGATAGACTCGGGTTTCGCAAACTTGACTCTGCACAAGGACGGCAGGGAGGTGGGGTAGGAAGGACGCGGAGGAAGGAACAGATGTGGAAGGGTGGGTGAACTATTGTGACGATTCCATCGACGTCGATACTCTTCCTCGCGCGAGATGTCTTTATCCGCATTCTCTTATCGCCACTGGCAAAACAACAATGAGACGCCTGACGCGGCCTCGAGACAAGTCTCGAATTTATAACGTCAAACGCCACATTTTGCGATAACAGCGCGAGACCCTGGCCCCTCACCCTTTTCAACCCTTACCGCAAACACGCGCAGAGATAACGACGAACCTTCTGCAAACCCAGAGATGGAATTTTCATCCCGCGATCATGGAGGGATTATTGGGCGGGAAAAATGGACTGGGTTAGTAGTGAGAGGACAAGGATTGGAAGGGTGTACATTGCATTCTCGTTGATCCAAAGAGCTATGGTTGCATGCAAAAGTGTCCGGCCAAAGATACTTTCATGATTAAGGGAGACTTTGTCCTTGAAATCGGCGGGAGATGTTAGCGGCTCAACATGAGCAGCTAGAAGAAGAGGAGGGATGCCTCTATGGACCAGGCATTGCCGATTAGCCGTAATTATAAACACATTTGTGTAAACACATCACAAAACTTTAAACGCGTTTTTCTCGAAAACACGTTTTTAAAAATGGCTGACATTCTCCTGACCGCTGTAATTAACATATCGACCTGAAATTTGGAGAGCATACTCAGAAAATATGTCTTCACGGAATGACGGATCGTTTTTTTCGATAGATACATTTTTGCATTTATTATCTATCTTTTTATGCGAAAAAAACGCGAAAATTCGATTTTTTTTTTAATTGCCGCCATTTTCCGAAATTTGTACTAAACGAAAAACCCATCCGTCATTCCATGACCAAAGGTTCACAGATTGATCGTATGCTTTGAATTTGTGTTTCAGATCAACAAAGAGGAGGCAGTGATGTCAGCCGTTTACCTCCCGCGATTTAAGCACCTGTTTTCGCGGAGCTGCAACGGCCGCCATTTTGGTTTTTAAAAAAAAAAATTTTTTTAACGTTCTGTATATCATGAAAAAAACCAAGAAAAAAACCGCACTCAAAAAGCTTTACTCGTTTCCTTTAAAAAAAATAAAATGTAAACACCTGAAATATGGCACGCCAAGGACAAAGGCTCCGTTGAGTAACGTTTAAAGGATGCAAAATGGAAACACAGCTATATCATTGCAAAGTTCTTTAATTATGCAATAAAAATATGTAATTCGTAAATTGTTCATAACGATTAACAATTATTTGTAAGAAAAATAACACGTGTTGGTGCTTCATAAATGTCCGGCCAAATTCCAAGAAGATATCATTCGCTTCGCTTCGTTTACGTTATCAGTCGCGAAATCATGTAAACATTGAGAGCTCTGTTCCTTTTGCATTGTACGATAAGTAACACTCAGTCAAGATGTCGAAACGCACGTCCTTAGATATACGTAAAGTGGTTATCAAGTTGCACAACGAAGGAAAAGTTTCACGTGAAATAGCTACAATTTTGGCGATTGGAAAATCAACTGGTAACGATATAATAAATAAATTCAAGACTACAGGTACTCTAGAAGATAAATACTGTCCTAGGAGACCGAGGAAAACTAATCGTGTCGATAAAGTGATCAAAAGAAAGGCCGTCACCGACGTAAAAGAGAATGCTGCAATCATCGCACGTGAATTACGCGAAGAAAATTTGGCTGACATTAGCCAAAGTACTGTTTCACGTAGACCGACAGAAGTGGGACTTTTTGGACGTGTTGGAGTTAAATAATCGCTTAACGGTAAAAAAAAGAAGGCCAGATTAGAATTCGCGAAAAAACACCAGAGCTGGACTGTTGAAGATTGGAAAAAGTGCTGTTCACAGACGAAACTAAAATTAATTTGTTTGGAAACGATGGGAGAAGGTACGTTCGACGACCAAAAGGAACCAGAAATGATTCGCGATATCAAACACCAACTGTAAAACACGGTGGAGGTAGCATTACGCTGTGGGGTGCATTCTCTTGGAAACGCGTCGGTCCAATCTTTAAAATTGAAGGCACTATGAACTCTGCTATGTATAGAGATATTATATTAAAAGAAATGCTGCCTTATGCTCGTCAGAATATGCCACATAGGATGGATTTTTCAGCAAGATAATGATCCAAAGCATCGATCACAGCTCCTTCAGCAGGTTTTTGGCAAGAAAAATATTCGAGTTTTAGAGTGGGCGAGTCAATCTCCGGACTTGAACCCCATAGAACATTTATGGCAAGAGTTAAAACTAAGAGTAGGAACAGAACATTCTGCCAATAAAGCTGCTTTGCGGGGAAAAGTTCAAGAAGAGTGGGAAAATATCTCTCAAGATAGAATCATCAAACTTATCGAATCGATGCCTCACCGATGTGCTGCCGTGATAGCTTCGAAGGGCATGGCTACCAAGTATTGATGAAAATCTTACATTTATTACCGTTTACAATTTTTTTTCTTGCGTTACTATATTTTTTCTTTGCATATAGTGCGTAATTCGTACTTGGCCGGATAGTTATGAAAAAGCGAAAATTGTTATTTTGGTTATAAATAATTATGAATAGTTATATATAATTTTTCGATAACACGTTTCGATCGCATAATAAAAGAACTTTACGATGATATATTTGTGTTTCCATTTTGCATCCTTTAAACGTTACTCCATCATGAAATTATCTTTAGCCGGGCACTTTTGCATGCAACTGTAAGAGAAAAAGGAGGGAATGAATCGGCAGTGGAGCCTACCCATGTAGAGATTGATCGTTGGCCCTGGGACGGGCCTTCACAGTTAGCCTTTCTAGAATATTGGGCCGTGAGTATTTACCAATGAGGTGCCTTTGTAGAAATGATAAGAACGGCCCGATATCGGCCAACAGAGCCAACAATTATTGGGCCAATGATTTAATTCATTGTAACGCCAATGTTGGTGATTGCACTTGGCCCTATGTGGGCCCTCTTAAAGGGCCTATGTAGAAATTGACCACTGGCTCTATGATGGGCCTTCACAGTTGGTCTATCTAGAAGTTAGTCTATCTAGAATATTGGGCCGTGAGTTTGTTTGGGTTTGTTTGGGTGCGTGATAAATATTCAACCTATATCGGGCCAAGATTGGCCCGAAATTGGTCCTTATGGATACATATTTCATGGAATAACCTTAAAATAAATTGTGATTTGCGTATATGACAGGTTTCAAAATTGGCATATTTTACTTACTTATGTTGGTTATTCACAAATGCCAATAATAGGCCAAGACTTGATTACAAAAACTGAACTACAGAATATAGACGATTAATATATGACGTGCCAGTTATTTGCCTATTCTGGCACAATATAGAGATAGTGAATAACCCAAGGCTCAAATAAAATAAAAGCAGGTATGGTCTGACCCACTTAGCCAATAAAGGGCTTAGATTAATTAAATGTGATTTCCAGTATTTTAGCATTGCCAGTTTTAAAATTGGCAAATTTCGATTAACTATCACGGCTGTTTATTGCTTTTGAAAGATGGGCCAGGATAATCTTTAGTAATGGGCCGATATTGTGCCGGTTCTCAATTTATGACGGGACAATAATGGGCCAATGTAATTGCTTGTATTTTACCATTACCAGTTTTTAAATTGGCAAATATAGTTCAACCATCACGGCTATTTATTGGTTTTAAACGATGGGCCGATATTGTGCCGGTTTTCAATTTATAACGGAACAATATTGGGCCAATGGAATTATCAGTATTTTAGTATCCCTAGTTTTTAAATTGGCAAATTTAGTTTAACTATCACGGCTATTTATTAGTTTTTAAAGATGGGCCAGGACAGGCTTTTGGGATGGGCTGATATTGTGCCAGTTTTCAGTTTGGAGCGGAACAGTAATGGGCCAATATTATTTCTCTTTTGTTGGCTTATACGATGGTCCCAATATTGGCCTGATCGTAACATTGGGCAACTCATGGCAACCTCTACATGGGTAGGCGAGACGCAAGTGCCAGGTATGCTGAAGGTCTTCTGATGAGGGTCATGAGGGTTGCAGCCTGCGGATACGTCAAATGCGTCCCATAATACGAGCAAAGTGAAGCTGATAGAATTGGAAAATGATGAACACCATCATGGTGCATTTCGAGACTCGTGGAATAACAAAAGCAGCTGGAAATTGGGAGGTACTTCTGGTATCTTCGCTGCAATTAGGAGAACAATTCAAATTGAGCGTCAGTTGTCATATGGAGGCTACTGGATTTTCAAACACTTGGACTTTCGTCTAATTAGCCAAGCATTGTGTGCTTCCTCCTGTTTCTCTTGGCTCTTTGGTTTCATCGCGGTATGTGCTTCATGTAGATACGCGCTGCTGTTTGCTGGCGAGACATACCTTGGTGACGCCTTCGTTGAACGCCCTGGTCGCCAGTTCCCCGGGGCCGTCGACTGTTTTGCCATCGTCGTCGGGACCCCATGAGGCGCTGTAGATGTCTATGTGATGAGGATAGAGACTGAGGGATTTAGCCTCTACGGCGTCCGTCACGTCGCCGTCCAGCATCCTAACCCCTGGAATGATTAGAGACACGACGCGAATCGATACAGAGGCTGCTTTTTTTTTACCTCGGGAGCTAAAAACGCACGATGGTGGATTTGGACGAAACAGGGTGGGTTGGTGAAGCGAGACATATATGGGGAAAATAGATCAAGGGTGGTGGAGATAACCGGGTTATTCAGTTTGTAGGAACGTGATGCTGTGAAGGTTATCAGGACGGAGGTATTGAGAGCCTTCCAGCGCACGTGACCAACTCGAGGGTAGCATCTCGCGGTGAATTTAGTCTACGGGGATAAGGGCCATCATCCACCAAAGCGAAGATGAGCGGAGCTAGGAAAGAACAACCAATAGGATCGCCTCGCTCAGCTTCGATGGACATGAATTCGGCGGTTGATTGGTTGCTTTTTCCTAACTCAGCTCATCGCCACTTTGGGAGATGATGGCCCTTACGAGGCCAGCGGCCTTTTGGGTAATTATGACATTTTGGGTATCCGCCATAAATTTATGGTTGTCGGTTTACTAGGATAGGACAGATCAGTGATGCTGCGTGTTACATCTCCGGCCCTGATCATCTCGATGACAGGAAAATCAGACCATACGCTCTACGTCTTGCGCCGGTACTGCCGTTTATACATTTTAAGGGGCTATATCAGTGTGATACTTAATCGATTTTTTGAGCCTTTTTCGACAGTTCATACTTTCTAGAATACCATTATCATTTATATCATTTTATCTTGCAAAAATCGATAGTTAAATCTTTAAACGCGTTTTTCTCGAAATGAGATTTTTCAAATTTGCTGACATTGTAACTCAAAGAGCAATTATCCGATTGACTTGACATTTGAACTGAGTACTCTTGAATATATTTACTCTACAATGACGGAGGATATTTTTGACTGGATAAAAGTTGACGATTTGGCATTGAAAAAAACGACCATTTTATAGGCAAGAAAACAGACTTTTTTTCATAGCTACGCCATTTTGTTGGATTTTGATATTTTTCGAAAATCCTTCGTCATTGTACAGGAAATACCTTCCAGTTTAACGACATTTTTTTCCTTTTTCGGTTTCAGCTACTCAATCGGCCGGAATCATGTCAGCAGTGGAGGAACTTTTTTTTTGGCGCCTCCGAAGGCAGCGCATAAGTCGTTTGGATCTCATTATTTTTCTTTGACAAAATTATGTAATATAGGTCAAATATAGCCAAATATATGGTTTATTTTCCGAAACATTTAATTGAGTACTTGTCTTCCAAAAAAATCCCGAAAATCACCCAAATTTTGAGCGTTCACACTGGTATAGCCCCTGAACCGACAGCCGCGACCAGCGAACCTACCGTTACAAGATGGAACTACACACTACGCGGCACAGACTCCAGTATGGCCGCGACCGCGCGTTTCACACCTGCCATTTTATTCTACAAATTGCAGTTTATTTTTGCTACAAAGTCGGTCGAAAAATATCTGAAAAAGTGCAGCGTAGTGGTCCGCACCACGGTCTGGCCCAGTGAGCAGTGAAATATGCGCGGGAAATTTATAACGAAATGAATTCGTCGGTTGACAAACAAAAAAAAACGTACAATGGCAACCGAAATCGACCTCGAATCGTCGATAATTTATCACGCTTCCTGGAATAAATTCACATGAAAAAGAGGACCAGGCGGAAATTTGTATGAATGGGACATTTTCATTCTCTATGTGTAATTGCGCGATACTGTCGTATTTTCGGCAAATTTGGGAGAATTAAATTCCCTTCGTGTGCTTCCGCTGGATGACTCTCAACAAACATTACAATCGAATTCTGCATTCCGCTTCATCTATTTTCATATCCCTTTAGGGTGTTCACACAAAACTTCCTTTCACAAAACAGCCTCTCTCACCTCCAACAAGGATCATCACTTAAGCGTCCGCCTTCGATTTTGTTGAAACTCATATATGTGCTGAAGCATTGAAAGCTATTAGACACGTATTTTATTTTATCGGTGGAAAAATGGTTCGAAGGGGGGAAACCGCCCCACAAAGAAATTCGATTCGAGGAGTGATTTGGCAGTTTCACCCTCAACCGGTCTACCGATCTGTATAAAACGAAAAACCAAAATTCTCCTAATGTGAAGCGATGAAAAATTCACTAGAAAGGTTTTCGAAAAAATTAATCAAGGACGTTGCTCAGCTATCGCGCAATAGTAAGAATTTGCTGAAATTTATTGAGGATATTTGCGAACAGGTGTTACGAATCCGTGTAAAATTTCAAGTACTTCGTCTGGGTGATTGTTGAGCAATTAATTATCGAAGTTCGGCTCTCATACACGGGCGACATAGCAAAAGCTTCATGAGAACTCTAATACGACTGTCGCAACATAATAAAAATAGTGAGAATTGAATGGAAATAGGCGGAAACAATTCTTGAGATTTTTATGAATAATTTCAACGAAGAGTACAGCGTTTTGTTTGTCTCGTTATCGAGATATTCGTGAAATAAAACAGGAAATTTCAGCTTATTCGCGTAAAACGGCAAAGCGCCCTATGGCACGTGGCAACGCTGCTGTCAAGTCGGCCATTTTGAATAGGCGCCAAAATTTGAAACGCACAACCTATTGCTTCCTTGCTATCAATTTCTTACCCCGGTTTCATAAAGAGTATTTAAATATTTTGAATCATTCTTTACAGAAGCTGCAGTGCATGTGTTTCGACATAACCTTCAAAATAATTACGCGTCGTCCCTCGACTGCGCATTCATTCTCCGGCTCAACTAATTTTTTCCGCCCCTTTCCAGGCTGTACTCGCTCCAAGCGTCGATTGTACTGTTTTTAGGTTTGCTTTAGGCCCTTCCATCTTTTTATTTCCGCCGAACAAAAAAAAAACGGAATTCGCGAAGGATGTTTGACAGCTACGCGCTCAGGATGTGACGTTCGTATCTGAATTCAGTGATACCACTTACTGAGAACTAAATTGCGCGTTTGCCACATTTCAACTTGGTTAATAACTTATTCGCGATGTGAATAAACAAAAAAGAATAATAACATTTCTCAACAGTCGATTATATGCATTGCACATACTTATTAGCTGAAATCTATTTATTTGACGTATCCGAAAATTTGATTATTCGGGGTTGGCAGCCGTTACAGGCAGTGCTTAAGGGGCTATACTAGTGTGACACTTTCAAAAAATCGATTTTGTTTGCCCTTTTCGACAGTTTATACTTTCAAGAATATTCTGTAAAAATGTCAAGGCCGTATCTCTAATAGTCCCCGAATGGCAGCCCTCTAAAGAGCAAACGCTCGTAGACGACAAATCGATGGTTAAATCTTTAACCGCGTTTTTCTCGAAATGAGGTTTTTCAAATTTGCTGACATTGTAACTCGAAGAGCAATTATCCGATTGACTTGAAATTTGAACTGAGTACGCTTGAATATATTTACTCTACAATGACGTAGGATATTTTTTATTGGATGAAAATTGACAATTTGGCATTGAAAAAAACGACCCTTTTTTAGACAAGAAAACAGACTTTTTTTCACAACTACGCCATTTTGTTAGATTTTGATATTTTTCGAAAATCCTACGTCATTGTACAGGAAATACCTTCCAGTTTATCGACATTTTTTCTTTTTTCGGTTTCAGCTACTCAATCGACCGGAATCATGTCCGCAGTGGAGGAACTTTTTTTTTGGCGCTTCCGAAGGCAGCGCATAAGTCGCTTGGATCTCAATATTTTTCTATGAAAAAATTATGTTATATAGGTCAAATATAGCCAAATATATTCTTAATTTTCCGAAACATTTAATTGAGTACTTTTCTTCCAAAAAATTCCCGAAAATCGCCCAAATTTTTAGCCTTCACACTGAAGCACTTTGAGCAACCTCCTTAAGGGATGACACGCCTTTCCTCGAAGGTTGGTTTCCCCCGTCGAAACCGTTTTTCCGCCGATAAAAAAAATACGCGTCTAATAGTTTTCATTGCTTTGTCACATATCTGAGTTTCAACAAAATCGAAGGCGAACACTAAACTCATGTTCCTCGTAAGTCACATCAAATATAGTTTTTCGGAGAATTTTCCTAAAACTTTGCAAATTATCAGCTTTCAGTTTCTTGACCGACCGAGCAAGCAAAAAGTCGATTTTTCGACCTCTTATATAATACGTAAACGAACGATAGTAATGACGGAAATTTTTTACCTCCGACCGAAGCACCGTACGAGACGCCGACCGAACACATCGAATTGTTCGGAGTCGCAGCAACTTCGCCGGCGCATCTCGTACCGTGTCGATTACTGTCGACTATATCGTATCTCGGCATCGGATCGTCGTCGTAACCGTTGACGTCGTAACTCGCCTCCGGATCCTGCAAACGAACGTCACACTCACGTCTACACGATATCCCAACGTTGCGAATTTCACATCGCCTAGTTTTCAGCTCGTAGGATGAAAAAAAAACACGAGGTGTTAGGACTTACGTAATTTTTTAAGAGATCGGGATGATCCTTCTCGAGGCCGTCGTCGAGGATCGTGACGACTATTCCCTTTCCGGTGATGCCCTCGGCCCAGGCCTCCTGGACGTTCATGTCCAGCCCATTGCCGCGATTCTTCAACCCAATAACCGGGACAATTTTTTACTTGCGACTAGTTCGAAAAAAATTGGGCTTCGTAATGAATGTTGAAGAACGCGATATGGCAAATTTGAATGGGTCTGAAGTTTGCATCGTTGAAACGCAACGAAAATTCTTTCCAGTTTCCCATATTCGTGAATGTCCAAAATTGTACTTTGCAAATTTCTTATAAATCGCTGAATAAGAATCCGAAAAAATGTTTGCGTGATTTTCGAAGCTCAAATCTGCCAGAGGAAATTTGGAAAATTGAAGAAAGAAAATTGTTTCGTTGCATTCCAACGATGCAAACTTCAATCCCACAAATTGACGAGAAAAGAAAGCAATAAAATGTGTTTTTTGCTTTTTCAAACAACATCGCAAATTCCCGAAGAACACTGAGGAAACAGTTTCTTTATGGTAAAATAATACATTTAGTTTGCACTTTTATTCAAATATCCATTAACTGTTACAAGATTTGCTTGTTTTGTGGGACCTGTCATATCTTTAGGAAACTTTCGAAAGTATATATAGGAATGTTAAATTATGCATTAGAGCAGGGGTGGCCAAGACCTCGACAGCGGGGCCGGTCGACCGCCTATTTTCTATGAGAGTTGTTCCTTGCTCTACGACGTATTAAGGGGTTACCCCCACTTGCGATTTTGAAAAAATCGATTTTTTTTATTGCTTTTTTTTGAAGTATGAGTATCTGAGAATATGTCCTGAAAATTTCAAGTCGATCCGAACAAAATTGACTGAGATATGAGCGTTGAAAGAGAAGAATCCGCGTTGAAAGAGAAACTTTAAACGCGTTTTTCTCAAAATGGCATTTCTGAAGTCGGTGACCAAGATTACTCGAACACTAATGAACCGATCTTCTTGAAATTTTGCAGGCTTATTTAATACATAAAAATGTAGTCTTTAATCGTTCGATTTTTTTTTCGAAAAAAAATGGCCGTTTTATAGCAAAAAAACGGCCGTTTTTTTTTTTTCGTTAAAATCGAACCATTAACTTTGACTGTCCGCCATTTTGTGAAAAATGAATATTTTTTAAAATCCTTCGATTAAAGACTAGTTTATACTTATATTTGACTAAATCCATCCGCATTTTTTTTTCAGATGATCCACTTCGCCGCAATGTTGGTCACCGCAAACCGTGTATATAAAAACATTACTTCATTGACGGCCATTTGCGACTAAACAATGTAATATTTTTTAATAAAAAAATTACTGAAAGTTCTTCAAGATGTGTTCTTTAAGATGGTATATTGATCGAGTAAAACAGTTTTGTAGTTTTCTTTCAAAAAATTCATGAAAAAGGCCTTTTTTTTGCGCTACAAGTGGGGGTAACGCCTTAATGCTACCATATTTGTTGTTCTGCGATTAACGGACTTGCTACTTGTAGAGGACAAATCGTTGGAAAACGATTGTTGCTTGTTCACTGAGAAAAAACCAATTGAACCAAAAAAATATATTGGTTGATCCAAATAAATGTGCTGCTGCGGAGTGCCAGCGATATATGAGATTGTTTCAATACTATAAAATATTGGAAAATGTGATTGATTTAAATAACATATTATTTTATTTGAAAAAGCTCTTCTGTTCTCTGAATATCTACCTTAGCCTTCGAATAAAATGATATTCTATTGAAATCATTCTATATACAATCCGTATATGTATTGAATAAAATAATTAAGCCGTTGCTGGAAACATTTTTTATTTCGTACAAAAATATAATCAATAGAATTAATTATTTCTTTACTACATCGAAACGAATATGCCGTGGGACGTAAGTTTTTCAATTTGTTTTAAATCTTAAATGAAAAGTGAGCATTAGAGTGATCATCCACGATGATAGTGGAGAGAATATCAGATATCCAATGGAATATCCATGGAGAGAATATCAGATATTCAACTGATTAGAACAGATACTACACTTTGATCTTAGCCACAGGCCAAGAAGCGATACTCTTTAGAGTTTCTCCAGCGGTTAAGTAGATTTTCGGTTCGCGCTACGCTTACGAGAAACGAGCGCGCGTGCGGCCTCTAGCGGTTACTCCGAGAACTACGGGTTTCCTCACATCTATAATTTCGGTGGCACTCGGGCATGATTTAGTTGAATTTTTTCAACCAAATGTGCAAGAAACAAATTTTACTTTCGCATAATTTTTTAACCAATTCAGACATTTGCTTAATATTCTTCAATCAAAATAAAATATTAATATTTTACCGAATAATGTACTTAAAAATCAATATCGGATATGGTGAAAACAATAAAATAACATATTTACTCAATAGAAATTTTATTTGAATCAAACGAGCGAAATTCAATTTTTCTTGGGTACTCTAATCAACGATATTCATGTTATTAATTGAAACGCTTTTTTCGTTCTTGCAGAAATTGCATTCAGAACTATATAATTTGTTCGCGATCATTTTTTAGATACTTTCAATAATATATTGTCCTCGGCTAACAATATATCTTTTGAATGGAAAAAACTTTTAATTTTATGATGTTATTGAAGTCAATAGCGTTTTGTTTGGACTAATAAATCCGATTATGTACACCAAATATTTTACAATTGAATCAACGAAATTTCATTCAATAACACCAATGATATTGGATCAATTATTTTTTTCTCAGTGTATACTTACCCACTAGCACTATAGTGCTATATTGATTCAACTGCACATTCATCTGCCGACAATCAATGAATAACTTTGTCCAAATATTCATTAAGTAACTATACACGAATCTTGATTTGTGCGAATATAAAATATCATTCACTCAACTATTCTTTTCGTCCGGGACAACTTTTCCACTGATCTCATTGAATAAACGCCTCAGTTATAGGAAACAAGTAATGTAGTACATTAAGGGGGAATATCAGTGTGACAGGCTGAAAAATGAGCTATTTTTTTTTAAACGATTCGATCAAATTATTTGAAAATTTGTGTATTAATTATTGAAGTAATGAAGCATACAAGGAATTTTTTTTATTTTACTTTTAGTACATTTTATTAAGCAGAGGAGCGGTCGCAAAATGGCGTCTCAAAAAAGACTCCCCGACGGTTGACAGCATTAGTGCCACAGCAAGCATGTGAAATCAAAAATTCAAAAAGATTATTAAATTATAATAGTATAGGTATCGCGGCATCGTAGGAAATTTGAAAATTGTCAATCGAAAAAAATGGCGGCCATTTACAAAAAATCTAATTTTACACAAAAATCGAATTGTACACAAAAATTTTGCAGTAAATTGTTAACAAAAAAAGTGAACAATTAAAAACTAATCCTTTTTGGGTGAATTCGATTGGACAAAATTTGACAGAGTTATGCTGTCAACCAGGTCAAAAAACATGGTTTCGAGAAAAACGCGTTCAAAGTATAGAAGGCCCGTATAGAAGGCTCTGAGAGCGTCGACGCTTGGCCCCAATTTCGAATACTTCTAAGCCGAATATTGTTTTGAAAATTTGTAGGGAAATTCTCAAAGGCCAAAACTATCTATTTAAGCAAAAAAAATCGAGTTTTTTTCACACTGATATTCCCCCTTAATACGAAGCATTAGGTTAGACCAACTGTATGTCTATTGACTGTTAAGAATGGGTATGTTCCATTAAAGTATCCATTTCTTAACTATGACCAAATCTTTATTTGTGACAATTCAGAGGCTCAAATGAATCATTCATTAACCGTTAGAGGATACTTATTTCCAACTTTACCATTTGTTAATACTTAACAAATCCTGGTACATAGAAATATATTGTTTTCTCAGTGTATCAAAATGAATACCTTTGCGGAGATATGAAGGATCGTGGTGTATTTTTGAGCGCACGTTTGAGGTTAAATCGGCATTTGGGGAAAAAGAATGCACGAGCGAGGGGCCCCGGTGGATTTGAGAATAAACGAGAGAATACGTGACCGAATATTTATTTACCAAGTACCACATTTCCGCCCATCTCCGGTCGTTGAATATCATTTGCATACTCGGGGGACGTTTTACAACGAGATCCCTCTTTGGCCGGGATTTCGCTCGCTGCTGCTCGGCTCTTCGAACCCTCGAGTCCCCCGTCAGTCGACGATGCACTTCTAAATGGGGCTCGGTGGACCTCTTCTTCACAGATCGATGCTCAAGATGATGCCAATCTCCTATTATCTGGAAAAACAGAGAGAAGAGTTTTCTCTTTTAAAAACGTCCAGCTACGTGCAGCATTGCATTTTATTTTGAAAAGAAAACAACGTTTTTTTTCACTTCACAATCTGTCGGATCGATACGCTTTTTATCTGATCGGTTAATGAGTTCTTGACCTGGAGGAACGAATTCGAGGGTCTGAGTAATTCGATCATTGGGCGAATGGTGAAAAAAAAATCTCGCTGGTGTTGGAAATGCTTGAGGATAAGACCATAATCATAAAACGTTTTACAAATGAAAAATGTTTTATTAAAATTCCAAATGTACATTCTTATGGATACGACACTTAATTAATTTCAATTTATTGTTAAAATAGGGTGATCATTTATTTTCCGGAGCGTAAGAAATTAAGGTGCGTTACTCATTTTTTCAATGTAATTTGAATGAATAAAAACAAGTGTCCATGTTTTATCTGTTCACATGCAATTTAGCTAAAGCATTAAACGTTGATTTTTTATTTGTTGGAATGCACTGTGAATAAATTTAAAGTGTTATTTTTCGATTTTTTTCAATGCTATTTGAATGAATAAAAAAATCCGGGTTTATATTTCATTTATTTCAACGGAATTTTAACGAATAAAATGTGTTAATTCTTAATTGATTAAAATTGGATTGAAACAATTAAAAATCGACAATTTCTTGCACGACCGGTTGAATTTCCGGAAAACTTCTAACCCCTAAAAACAATAACGTTTAATATTCAATTCATTCAAGTAATGCTTCAATTTAATTTAAGTTCACAGAAATTGAGTGTTACTTTTTTCAGATTAGCATTCTTAAACCATCAACCAAAAAATTGCCCATTTGTAATTTTTTTCAATGCAATTTAAATGGATCCAAAATTAACACTCCACTTTTTATTCATCCGAATAGAATTTTTAAAAAAATGAAGAACCAACTCTCAATTTTATATTCATTCAAATTCCATCGCAAAATGGCATATTGAGGGGTTAGGCCACTCTAGAGGCCGAAAAAATAGGCATCGTGGGGATTTTTTTTTTCAGAAAAATTACAAAATAAATCGGGATTGCAAAAAAGGGTGTTTATCATACATATCAGCGACTATCTACAATAATTTTTTTGAAGCGGTTCGTTTCAAAATGGCTACTGGGCAGCGTGTATCTCAAAAATAAATTTTTTTAGTTCGCCGGAAACATAACTCAGACAATTTTCATCGGATTCACTTGAAATGTCGAATATATCTTGAAAAATACATTGTCTGTGGAAGTACGTAGCATTTTTTTTTATATTGCATAGTCAATTTGTTATTAAAAATAATCCGACGAAATTTGTCACTTTCCAAAAATTTGCCTAAAAAATCGTCAGATAATTGTTAATAACAAATGAACTACACAATATAATAAAAAAATCCTACGTATTTCCATAGACAATGTATTTTTCAAGGTATATTCAACATTTGAAGTGAATCGGTTAAAAATTGGCTGAGTTATGTTTCCGGCCAACCTAAAAAAATGAAGTTTTGAGATAAATCCTGCACAGCCGCCATTTTGAAATTAATCGGTTCAAAAAAATTATTGTACACAGTCACTGATATGTATGATAAACACCCTCTTTTGTAATCTCGATTTATTTTGTAGTTTTTCTAAAAACCAAATCCCCAAAAAGCCTATTTTTTCGGCCTCTAGAGTGGCCTAAGGCCTTAACACGTAATCTTTAATTTATCCAAATAGCATCAACGAAAATTCAGTTTTCGACATACTCGAAAAAACAACATCAACATTACTTTTTCAAAAAGGTGTACACGTTACGAGAGGATTTCAACGGAAAATTTGTCAATTTTACAAAGCGTTGCGATTGCATTTTTTTCTTCGATCCGTTTTCTGGCCGAGGGTGTTTCCTTCTTTTCCGGATTCTCGCATCTTCATCTCGTATGTTTTCGTGCAACGTCGTGTCTCCGATTTGCCGACGCATCGGCGCCGTTTGTAATTTGCGTTTGGGTTAGATTGGCCGGCGCTGACGTGGCGAGTGGTGGGCGTTTCGCTCGAGGACGCGTCCTCGATCGTTGCCGGGCAAGGATCCAGCGCGAAAAAGGGATCCGACGCTTCGTCGCGTTTGGAGCACTTGTAGACACGTTGTCTCAGGTAGTAGCGTTGTTGGCGCCATTTTCCCGTGTCCAGATAAATGGCGGCTTTGCGGATGTTGCGATCGCAGCGCCATCTGTTGCCGCGAGTGGCTCGCCTCTTCGGTTTTGGCAAAGGATCCGGTGGAACGGCCGGGAGTCTGCGGCACTTTCGCCAGGACTCGTTCAAGCTGGGACACTTGCTGAGCCGATACTTCAACGTCGCTGCGCTCGGACTTTGATCGCCGAGGTGGATCAAACTGACGGAAATTCGCCCGGACGACTCGGCGAAGCTGCAGCGACCGGAAGTCGTGAGATTCGGCGGGTGACCGTGGCGTTTCGAGGTCGATGATTTTCCAGGCGTCGACGCGTTTGAGTTCCCCGGTGATTTGTCCTTCGGTATCGCTGAGGCACTTGTCATTCTCGTCTCTCGCGAGGCTCGAGCCTTGCATCGACAAAAATGATTCGTTCGAATTAACCTCGAGTACCTTGGACGTTTTGTTCTTTCAAAGCAACTTCTCATTCATTCGTAGCAAAATATTTATCGGACTGGAAGACGGCTGTCCTTCAGGGCGTCTTTTTGAAGCCTCAGGGCGCCTATCTCGACCATGAGGCACTAACAAGGAACATCACTTGAGGGGTCGCCTCACTTTAGACGCTAAAATGAATTTTTTCATCGGTCTATGTTATAGATATTGATATAAAAGTTGTTACACTTAATAAATACACTTTCGAAATACATTCAATTTTTTTAAAATTTATCTAAGTCAGTATCTATAGACGAAAATGGTAGTTTAAAAAATGTCGTAAAAAAATTGTAGATCTGCGCTGTTGATAAAATCTCGGAGATGGATCATCCGAAACAAAAAAATCGAACGGTTTTAGATTCAGTATGTTAATGGCTATAGCGCATATCATATGATTTTTTATAAATGCGAAAATAACAAAATAGCGAATGTATTTCGAAAAAAAGAAAGAAACGTGTTTTTTTTACCGTTTCTACCGTTTTCGGCAAAAAAGTAAAAATCAAAATTTAAAAAAAATTCTTGATAAGTGCTATAGCTATAGTTGTAAAGAATATGTCGATAAAATTTCATAAGAATCGGTTCAGTAGCGTGGAAGATTTTATCAACAAGCTGTCGAAAAACGTTGTTTCGAGAAAAACGCGTTTAAAGTTTTTTTGGGTTACATAAATACATAAAAAAATGTTTTAAATGTATTTCAAAAGTGTATTTATTAAGTGTAACAACTTTTATATCAATATCTATAATATAAACCCATAAAAAATGCACAAGAATAGACTTTTTTAGCGTCAAAAGTGAGAAGACCCCTTAAGTGTCCGCCTTCGATTTTGTTGAGGCTCACATATGTGATAAAGCATTGAAAACTATTAGACACGTTTTTTTATCGGCGGAAAAACGGGTTTAAGGGGAGAAACGACGCCCCCCCCCCAGATAGAAAGGCGTGCTACCCCTTAATTTTTTTCAATACTTCTATAGTGGATTTTTCATCGCTTTACATTAGAAGAATTTTGACTTTTGTTTCATTCAGATCGGTGGACTGCTTGTGGGTGAAACTGCAAAACCACCCCTCGCCACGCCTTCCTGTGAGGGGTAGTTTCCCTTTTAAAATCGTTTTTCCGCAGATAAAAAAAATGTATCCGATAGCTTTTAAAGCTTCATTACGCATATGAGTTTCAACAAAATCGAAGGTGGACACTTAAGTAATGTTCCTAACTCCGCGTGACTCCCCCCAGCGGTTTTCAAGTCTGCATAACGTCTGAACGCGTGCACAAGGTAATCATAACCTCACGAATTTACGAACGGACTTATCTCGCAGATGGTCGAGTTTTTCAGGAAACACAATGCATCAGGCTCTGTAGAATTCACTGAGGCAGAGCTTGACGATTATCTTTTGCCTTTAATATTATTCATCTCTGAGAAATCGAGGTTCGAAAATGTTAGCTGTCTCTTTCGCACTCATACGTCACGCGGCATAGTTTCTACTTCCCCGCAAGGCTCGATTCAATTGTGGGAAAAAATTATTGAAACTACGAGAACCAACACAGAGACACGAGTGACGAGTTGAAAAATCGCTGGGGTGTGACTGTTGAATGTTCCTATGGAACATATGAGCCGCTGGATGTTCCTTTGGAACATATCAGCCACTGAATGGTCCTGTGGAACAGCTGATCAATTTGATGACACTCATTGGAAAGCTCATTCGCCCGTCAAAGTCAGGTCGTAAATGTTCGTATGGCACAGATCAACTGCTCCATAGGAACATTCAACAGCTGATCCGTTCCATAGGAACATTCAACAGCTGATCTGCTTCATAAAAACATTGAAAAGCTGGCTTTGGGGGTCGAATGACCTTTCCACTGAGTGTCAACTCAGAAGAAATCTACTTTTTTAAATCGGATTAATGATTTGGTAGAGTAGTCATCAGCTGATTTGGATCGTTTGGGTTTGTATTCTGTAAACAGTAGTAGTAGTTTCTTCAGCTTCTTTGGGCTTTTCCCGCCATTATATTAAATTTCATATCGATTCAAAGTGACAAGAATCATAGCAGAAATATTCCGACGCATTTTGAGGTGGAATTTCAGTTCTACATATTCACCAAATGGCATGGAAACGAACCATTTGCCTCGATGTGAGGAAAGTCGGTTTCCACTTTCGCGGTTCGTCGGTGCTCGATAAGCCGCGATCATCCGGGACTTTGTGCTCACGGATATTCCCGCGCGAACGATTTTTCCGCTTGCGAAGTCTCGGCGCGGAACACTCTTGCATTTTGTCGACATAGGACATGGGGCTCCCGTGACTTTTGATGTTCGTGGAGAGCAGAGATTTGGTGGAAAGCTCAGTGTCCTTGTTCGGTGGATCATCAGCCTTGATGTGCTCCGATGTCTTCAACAATTTGGAGGGATGGTGACCGGTTGTCGCGAGGTTTGATGGCTTTTGCGAATCGGAACAAGAAATCCCTTGCGGTTCTTTCTTGGGTTCTGTTGCACTCGAAGATGACGCAGAAGTGGTGGTACATTCTTTGGGACAAGCCTGAGTTTTCGGCTTGCAAGAATCCTTGGAAACTTCCAGAGGCTTGTCCGGCTCTTTCCGGTTTTTATTCAGTTTGTCGATCGCTCGACGATCCCTCCCTCGGGCTTTCGCCTTCTTTTCCTCCTGCCGATCGTTTCCGTGGGAATCGCTGGACTGGAGGCGTTTGAAGCGATCGCCAAGGATTCCATCGGAGACCTTGATGCCGCGATTGGACAGGTGGGAGAATGGTCTAGATGGAAATAAGATCGGTATCGAGCTGGGTTCGGGGCTTTGCCGGTTCAACGAGGCTTTCGTCGTCGAATCCAACAGAGACGAAAGATTATGGTGAAAACATGGCCCGATTTTCCGTGCGAATGGGCTTAACATTGAAGATCCTATTGGAGCGGGTGATGCTCCGAAAGATCCAACCGCGGTCGATTGCTTCAAGGAGTTTTGTCGTGCCATGTCGCAATGGCGAACGGTCCTCGAATTGATCACACTCGCTGATGGATACTTGGCGTGCGTCCATGCTATCGTTGGCAGACTGCACAGCCTTCCGATTACCTAATTCAATCGATGGAATTGCGTGTCAGTTTCGCTCACTCGTAAAGACAGTTTGTCATGACGAAACATTTTTTTGAGATTTTAAGGGGTAAGGCCACTGTAGAAATTTCAAAAAATCGATTTTTTTTCTTAAAAGATGCCTTAATATCTTAAAAATGACATACTCAAATGATTAAGGTGGGAAAATGGCAAAATTCGTCCACTGTAAATTAAAAATTTCCGGTGCCGTTGGTCCGGCCGCGCGCCTATGAAAAAAACGGCTTCGTCGAAGAAAAGCTGTGCAGCCGCGATTTTGTTTTATATTACTTTGAAAAAAATACTTTATACAGTTTATGATATGTACAATAAAGGACCTTTTTCAGAATTTTTAATTATTCCATTGTCCCGCTAAGAAAAATGCCCAAAATATACTTATTTTTTCCCCACTACAGTGGCCTTACCCCTTAATGGGAATGTGTTCTGAACGTTCCAAAACGTGGCAAATTACATTTGAAAAAGTGGTCTGTAGGTATAAAATGCAGTGGAGCTTCAACTCCCTGAAAAAAAGTCATTTGCATCAAAATTGTTCATCGACAGACAACGAAATATTGAGACAAAACATCAAAATATTTGACTATTCCGAGTATTCGTTGGTTCGATAGAACAAATAATTCTTATTTTTATGAAATCCTTTAGAATTCTATTGAATTTTTTTTTCAGTATAATACTCATTTTTCAAAATTAGTCTATTTTTCTTCTCATAATTATGATTTTCATTAGTTTGTCAAAGGAAAAGTTAAAATATTATTGGTATAAGAAAAATTATTAGTAGAAATAGTACTAAACAATTGGCCTTTCAATGAATAATTCGTCAGCATCCCCTAATGAGGAATTCAGTCAGCTCAAGTCATTTTTTTCCAGAGCAATGCAGAGACGTACCTCACATTTTCGAATCACACTTTATTGCTTTTATCCACTTTATCCCCCCCCCCTCCCCTTCTGCCTCCCAGCATGCTCTAACCCTTATCGGATATATTTCTCGATATCTACTCCGCAATACCTTTTCAACGAGAAGCTTCAACATCTTTATTCCGCGTTATTTCCTCGTCATTGATGCTTCTTTTCTCAATATCGCTTTTTACTTTTCACTGCGTTCGTTCGATTCGCGCCTCGGAGTGACAAAATTGCTCGCCAGGCAATCGAGCCCAGCTTTTGATTGTTCTCTCATTGCAGCTTCCGCATCCCTTCCTCCTTGTTTTTTTACCTCGGCCAAATGGATGCTCGCGGAGAAAAATTGCAATTGCCCCAGAGAGGGATGTGTCGTTCACGTCAGAAAAAATTAACAGATGAACGGGAAGAAAAAAGTCGTACGCGTGTGGGGTCTGAAGTGCGAAGCGTTTTTTTTTACGCTGGAAAATACATTTTTGATGTTGCTCTTTCCGGTCGAAAATGGCACGGTGGCTGCATATGAACGCGGCCATTTTTAGCGCAAAGATAGTGGTTCGGTAGCGAATCGACGAACTGCTTTGTTCGAATTATTGCCCATTCGAAGAGACAACCTTGGCAGTTCTTTCGCCCACCAATCGGATTCGGCGCAGGAAGAATTAGGGTTCTTTGGAGGCAACCCAGTCATCTAGCCATTATTTTAGTCGTTCGTACGAGGTGAGGTTCTAAGCCGTAAGCGCCGACTGCACCGACCGGAACAAATGGTATGGCGGGAGAAGTAGGATTTTCCAGTTCACTCCTTCCAAGTACTTCTTAACCGGTTGAGCAACATGCTGCCTGGCGTTGTCGTGCTGCATAATCAACTTGTCATGGTGATTCTCCTATTCCGGCCTCTTCTCGTGGAGAGCTTGGTTCATGCGCATCAGTTGCAGTCGATAATGAATCCAGGTGATGGTTCCCCACTGTTTCAGCAGCTCGTCACACAAGACAGCCCTGCTTTTGGGTGGCTTTCCACGCTCCTTGATCTCCATAGAGAAATCACGACTTTGGAAGCGGCGAAAGCACTCTGCACGTTGCCCTCAGTGGAGTATCTTCAGCATACACTTCCTCTAGCAAACAATGCGTTCCCGTGGCTGGTTTTTTCCCAGGTAATAACAGAGCATAACTTCCCGCGAATGTGAATTAATTGGAACAAAACTTGCCAATGTAAAGATAATTAGAATAGATGATCTTAACGCGTCGCACCAATGGCATCTATGGCGTTTCAGCGGGACTCTATGGACCTACCATCATGTGGATTGCCGACTCGTAATTCCTGAAAACAGTCTACCCAACGCCATATATAACCAAACAAACTTGCCATTGTAAAATCAGTGAAAATAGATGTTGTTAACGCGTCGCACAAATGGCACCTATGGCGTTTCAGCGGGACTCTATGGACCTATCATCATGTGAATTGCCGACTTGCAATTCACGAAAATAGTCTACTCAATGGCATCCATTGTCAAATGAACCCAAAACAAACTTTCCATTGTAAAGGCAGTTCAAAGACATGATGTCAACGTCTCGCACGAATGGCCTCTATGGCGTTTTATCGGGACTCGATGGTCCTATCATCATGTGGAGTGCCAACTTGAAATTCGAGACAATAGTCTTCCCAATGGCATTTATTACCAAAGAAACCCAAACCAACTTGCCATTGTGAAGACAGTTAAAAGAGATGATGTCAACGCGTTGCGCAAATGTCACTTATAGCGTTCTAACGGGACACCATGGGCCTATCATATGGATTGCCAACTAGTTTTCAAGAAAACGGTCTATCCAACGCCATCTATTGCCAGCGGGCAGTTTTACATGCAGCCGCCTAATTTATATATATATATATATATATATATATATATATATACACACACACACACACACACACACACACACATATATACATATATAGATGTGTGTGTGTGTGTGTGTGTGTGTGTGTGTGTGTGTGTGTGTGTAAATAATCTCGGAACGAGACTGGATAAAATGGAGCATTCAAAAAACGACGAAAAAAGAAAAATCGAGCGTTGGACCTTGTTGTATCCTGCGGCTATTATTCGACTGCCCACGTTTTTTCCAAGCTAATGAACTCTTCGTACAGAGATTTTCTCCCTAGTCGTATCGACTGCGAAACACACTTATACAATATTCGCTAGTGTTTCCTCGAGCGTGCCGACTTTCGCTCGATTTTCCACGATGAGCGCCGAAAAAGGCGAAATAATAAGAGAAAGAAGAAACAAAACTTCATACGAGGAAAACGACGACGGGCGAGCAGTGGATATAAAAATATGAAATCTAATGAAGCGTACATCGATAGGGCACATAAAACCCTCGTAAATAACGTTCGAGTAGCTTGCTCGACGTTGTATATGAAAAAAGTACATTCTCGAAACCGGATCGAGCGAAACGTCCGTTGCGGTGCCCATTAAATATTGATACGGTTATTTATTTATTTCGCTTCCATACATCAACGAACGTAATGCCCGGCTGCGGGTTCTACGAAGAAAATACGCCTGTAAAAACATATCGCATTGTGTTCGGGGAAGCTGAAGGATTGGGCAGTTTTTTAATCGTTCCTTTAGAGTTTGCTTTTTTGCAGAGAAAAACACCGGGACGAGGATAGAGTTCGCGGCAAAGCTGATTATAAATTTTTCATCTCTTCGATCCAGTTCCGCGATACAGACGAATAAATGGTGAAGCAGCATTCTTAGGACTAATGAAAAATTTAGGATCCGTTCGTGCATTTTTTTTCTCCCACTGTGTAAGTTCAGCAATATCGTCGCTTTGCAGCTAGTTCGCGGACTGTGGGCCCATCGTCTCGCAAAATTTTCCATTCGTGCCAAAGTACTATCGGCCATCTCTATTGTTGAACTGGAAGAGCTGACTCCCAACACTTGTGTGCGTAATCCTTATCCTCGTATTCGGGAATTCC